>CAUJNA010001702.1:402500-485000 GCA_963377175.1 Effrenium voratum | reverse complement strand
AAATATACAAAACCTGAAGCCAACCCTCTTCGAGGCCAGCTTTCGGGATATATCTCTCATTTTGTATCTGGCGCAGTCCTTTGCCCAGATTGGATCCAGGGATCACGAGACCATATTCCGGGTTTCTTTGGAAAATCTGATTCGGACCCTCAAATGGGGGATGAAGTAGAAAGATTGCGAAAACAAGCTGAAACAGAACCGGGCATTTTTTCATGGACAGTCTAGAACTTGCTGCTTCATGCCCAGTCAAAGTTTCAGGTAAACCCTGTCAATGTACTGGTGCATGTTGCAAGGGCGTTGGGTTGTGAAGTTGCAAAAACACCCGGGTGACCATCAACAGCGTTGCCTTGTTCTTGCCTTTGCTTCGAAGTTAAGTAAATGGCTTGAACTCCTTAGCAGTGCCCTATGAGGTGTGTGCCTTCCCTGCCCGGGAACATGTGTGGGCTTGACATGTTAACTGAGGCATAGCCCTCAAGAAGTGGCTCGGGATTCTTCTGCTGGGGAATTCTTGATTCCCAGGCGCGCTTCTACGAGGAAGAGCCTGGCCATTGCGGTAGAGCAGGTAGGCGCACATGATCGCCTAAGGACAACGTTCATCTAGCAGATTCTTCGGCAATGGTCAATGTACAGTTTTGGAACACAGCCAATGAACAGGTGCCAGGTCATCCAAGTAACACAGTTACGCCACTGAAGAAAACCTGCTGACTCAAGCCATACTCTGACCTATGCACATTTGCCTTTCAGGTCCGAGGTTGTGTTTCTGAGCAACTCACAAGTCGTTCTGGCGGATGTTCAACACTGACGCTGCCTAGCAGCTGCAGGCAGTTCGTCAGCGCTGCACTCTTTTGCGGCCTGGAGCGATAGGTCTGCAGCCAGCGCCGGTACGAGCCTCCATCCAAATGTCTCCTGACTTTGCCTTTTGCAGGCATAATCATTAGTTCACCAATTTCTGGCCCGCACACGCATGCCCTGACTCAAACTTTGCCCGATGAGTCAGCGGGTCGCTAACGCATGCATCCCAGCAGTAACCTTCATTGTGCTAGGCTTCTTGGCACGTGTTTCTAGAGAGCTACTTCATCGTGCATGTTAAAGCTTTCGCTCCGAAAGCCCCTTACTAAGCACACGCCGAGATGCCCAGCTTGTGGTTGTGGCTCTGGGCGTTTTCTGTGTCATCGTTCAGCCACAGCCTTGCGACAGAAACCCACAGGCAATCTGCAAGCGGTTTGCCCCTGACACGTGTATCCCTGCAAGGCAGGACTCCAATCCAAGAATGCCCTTAAAGGCAACAGCAATGCACCCTGGCCGGCGTTCCGTTTGCTTGGCCGCAGCTGAGAGTCTAGCTGGCGCGCGCTGAAGCAAGGGCTCAGCCAACATTTACCACGCGTGGTCTGCATAGCTGCTCTTTCTATAGCAACCAAAACTGATGCCTGCTTGCAGTCACTAGCACCTGGTCGCAATCAAAACGCCTACACTTTCACAGGCGCGAATGCTCAGTACATGTGACAACCTGGCGCGTATCCCTGCAAGGAATATTCAAACAAGACAAGTCAAAACTCGGCACCCAGCCAGTTGCCCGTAAGCACCCTTAAAGGCAACAGCAAGGCACCCTGGCCAGTGTTCTGTTTGCTTGGCCTAGCTGATAATGTAGCTAGCTCGACCAAATGCAAACTGAAGCAGAAACCCAACAAACAAGTGACAAGCTTGGGTCTGCGTAACCGTTGTTGTTCTGTCGCAGCCAAAACTGACACCTGCTTGCAGTCAGTGGCACCTGGTTGCAGTCAAAACACCCACACTTTTAAAGACGGTCATGCTCCAGAAGCATGTGACACCCTGGTGCAAATTCCTGCAAGGAGCTATTCAAACAAGAAAGGTCAAGCCAAAACTCGGCACGCAGCCTGTTGCCTGTAAGCTTCCTTAAAGGCAACACAACGCGCCCTTGGCCGCAAATGGAAACAAAGTAGGTCGAGCCGGCGCAATCTGAAGCAAGGGTCCAACCAACACATCAAAAGCTTGGCCTACATAACTGCTTTTTCTGTAGCAACCGAAACTGACACCTGGTCGCAGTCAGTGACACCTGGCTGCAATCAAAGCGCCCACGCTTTTCACGCAAGGCAGGATTCAAAAAAGGCAAAGCAAAGCCGCGAATGCTCTAGAACGATGTGACAACCTGAAGGGTGTTCCTGGAAGGCAGGATTCCAACACGCAAGCAGGCACGATAGCCGCAAGCAGGCACCACTGCAAAACTTCCATGCAAAGCCGTCGGTAACTGAGCCAGGAAGCTCAGACAGCCGCGCACTGCTCTTCCACAGAGGCGGCATGGCCTGAGCCCGCAGTGCAATCACCAAAGATCACAAACAAACGACACCGTCCTACTACGCCAGAAACAAGCACCAAGTTGACCATGTTCAAGCTTTGGTGTCCCTTCCATTCGTCGCCAAGTCAGCCGTTAGCCAGAGACAACCGCTGGCGCCGTCATCTGCGCCTCTACATGACTTCCCCCACCACCCTCCTGGAAGAAAAGCTTGGTTACATGACACGTACCTACACGGAATAACGCTCCGACCTCCGCTTGTGAGCAGCACCGCAAAGAAGCAGAAAATGCGATTGCCGCTGTCTGCTTCCAATGGCAAAACAATCGTTTGGTCACACATGTTCGCGCCTCAGCCGCAAGCCAAAGCAAGTCCCACCCCAGGGAAGGTTCCCAAGCCAGACCCAAACCCCGGGGTTTTCCGAAGAATCAACATCAAGAAACAAGCAAACAAGTCCCCGCATGTGTTTCGACCCGTTATTTACAGTGTTTTGAGCGCATGACATACCAACAGACCTCATGCCACTACATGGAACGCGCGCGGACAAACACCACGGAAGTCCGTGTGAATCAACATGAATTCAAGTGACCGAACTCTTCTCCAATGTTCAACACACTTATTCAAATCCCACTGCAATTGCAAGATTGAAGAAATGTCTGACCAGATCATGAGCAGCAAAAAAAGTGCAGATTTGCCCTGTTTCCGCGTCACAATCACACATCAACAGTTTCTACACTTTCCACAGCGGCTGATTGAAAGCCTTCGTGGGGCAAACCAGTCCCATGCATGTCTGGCGGTGCATTTTCAATGCAGCCAGCACACTTTGAATGAGTGTTGAACATTGCAGCAGATCCCGGTCACTTGTGTTCATGCTGATTCACACGGACTTCCGCGATGTAAGTCCGCACGCGTTCCATGAAGTGGCATGAGGTCTGTTGGTATGTCATGCGCTCAAAACACTGTAAGTAGTGGGTCGAAACGCATACGGGGACTTGGCTAGTCGTTTGTTGACAGTCAGGGATTCCGGGGGAGGAAGTTCCTGTCAATGAACGTTTTCATATTGCCCCACCCCACCCCCCCCCCCCAGCACAGCTTAAGCTGGTGTGATTGCTGGAGCCAAGAGCACCTGGGCGTGATGCGGCAACATCAATAACGCTAGAAGATGCTAGAAGTCCATTGGGCCCCGCTGCAAGCAACCCTTCCATGGTTACAAGCAGCCCTACCACTGAAAACGTTGGAGCCTGAGTTAACAAAGTCTCCGAACATTTCCCTGGAATCAAGCAAAAACAGCTACGGAATTCTGCAACCGCAAGAAGTTAGGCTAGAGTGGCTCCAGAAACCACATGGAATGACCCAAGGACAACCTGCAAAAACTACCCGGTGGACCGAGAAGCGCGCCAGCGGTTGTCCTTTTTTTTCCGAAAAAACACGCGTTTCGCCTTAGCGAAATGATCATGGAGTCCCCTGAAAACCTGCGGAAAACAGGGGTCACTTTTTGAGGAGTTTTGCGTTTCGCTAAGGCAAAACGCAAGTTATATCGCCTACTCCCCTTCCCTTCTTTCACAACGCAGAGCTGCCACAGTGTGTCGCACAACACCACAGGTCCAAAAAAAACCTGCAACACCGAGCAGCGTGTTTGGCAAAAAGCCAGAAAACACCGCAAGCGACTTATCAGACTCCTTCAAAGCACAAAAAGAGTGTGGCTGCAGCTGCGCCAGAACTAGGAAACCCTCAGGTTCTATGATGTTGGGTTTCTTCAAACATTGGCCAAACATATGTGTGGATGTCCAAATATAGGGACCCGCAACCCTGGGTGGGTTTCCTTTTAGTTTCCCTTTTGTTTTCCTCTTAACATCCAGAAGAGAGTCCGTTCCCAACTCGAGTTACACACCCAACTATTCCTTCCCAAAAGGAAGAACAAGCCTGAAATTGCCCCCGGCCTTGGTTCGGAAACTATGGGGAGCCTTGCAACAAGCCTTTGAAGCCATTGCAGGTTGGCTTGTGGGAATGTCAGACCTGGAGACCTCAAAATTACTTTGCAGCATTCGTGTGGGACGTCCCAGAGATGAACTCTGCCTTATTCACGGCGATGCCAGCTCATTTAAAAGCAAAGCGAGCTCGAATCATTATATACCCACTGTACTACTCCAAGCGCTAGTACAAGCATGTGTTGGCTCAACATGTTGGGATTGCTTGTTCCACAAGGCATACCCACCGGTAAACGATGGAGAAACCGACCAACAACAAGTTTAAAGTTTGCCATCTGGGCAGCTAAGTCTAAGAACCAAGGCATAAGGTTAGAACACTGGCTTCTCTGAAGGATAAGCCGCAGTAATGTGAACACTTGCGCAGGAAGCTTTGGGTGGCGATGCAAGGTGAGTCGTGGAGCCAAGTGACCCTGTTCTCATCCACCGAAAGAACTGGAGGGGCTGAGCCAGCAAGGGGCGGGAGCAGCGGGCCCCACAGCGCAGAATCTGTGGGATTGGTCTGAAGCAGGCAGCTTCGCGCGACAGTGGCAGAGATAGGGCCTGGAAGCTCCGGAACGTCAGCTTGGAGCAGGGATTTTGGCCTAAGGGGTTGGGGATGGTCTGAGTGCCAAAGTACAGCGCATTCACGGACTGAACGCGCAGCCCCTTCAACCTTCAAACGGACTGGCTTTCAAGCAGATACTCCAATCTGTTCCTTCACCCAATGGACCCCTCAAAGCAATGACCTTGCCACAAGTTGGCAGAACATTGGTGAGCGGGTTGTTTTGGTTTGCCTCAGTTGCCAAAAAGCCAGAAGCTGACCTTTTGGCCGGTCCAGAGTCAAGGTCCCAAAAAAGCTAACCTGTTGTTTTCAGATCCCTTGGGCAGGTCAGTTCCGCTTGGTGAAGCATGTTCTGCCCTTGCGCCAAGTGTAGTGTTGGGTTCCTAAAATCAATTAGCTCCCCCAGTAGTGCCCCATTTGCATTTTTTTTGGGAGGGTTCCTTACTTAAAACCTGCAGAAAAAAAGAGTGCCCTTGTTCTAACCTTCCTACTGGAGGTCCTAGCAATAGATAGGTGTTGCCCCTTCTCTAAGGAGCTTCGGCGTCCCCTTCGCCAGCATGCGGGACCGATTTCTGTGCTCGGAGCTTCAGCCCTACTCGAGTAGCTGCCCCAAGCCCTGGGATTTTCAGTGGCAGGCTGGAAGAAACTCGTGCTCCGTCGCTCGAAACGCGGAGCAGGGTCCTTGGCTTACTATCCAGGGCGAAAGGGGAGCCGAAGGTTTCAAAGGACCGGGTCATACCTCAAGAATCAGACCAACTTACTGCATCGGAGGACGAAAGTGAGTCACACGAATCGCTTTGCATTCAGCATGGGCTCCTTGAAACATCCACGAAGGTTCCCCAGTTGTTCAGTGGTTTCCTGAAGTCCCTTTGCATGGGAAGGTCACTGCGCTGGGTTCAACACATTTGGCGATGCTTGCATTTCAGTTGGGATTGTGAAATAACCCCGCTGAATTATGAAGGGACGTTCCCCTCAATGGTTCTTGCTTGCAAATCTATAAGAGTAAAG
The DNA here is from genome assembly GCA_963377175.1 of Effrenium voratum. Lineage (NCBI taxonomy): Eukaryota > Dinophyceae > Suessiales > Symbiodiniaceae > Effrenium > Effrenium voratum. The sequence goes on along the minus strand of CAUJNA010001702.1, from coordinate 479,154 downwards.
CAAAAACGATAACACGGTTGAGGGACGGCTAAACTGACACGGGTTTTTGATTACGACCCCAGTTGGTGAATGGGTCATCGGCGCAGACAACCATGGCCCTGTTGCTTTTGACCATTGCACAGGCATCGAACACCCCAATCGGGATTCGACGGCACCTTGCTCCACTTTTCAAGGAGGTACTTGGACCCTGATCAAATCTGGAGAACCATCCTTAAATCTGCAATCAGCATCCTCAAAGGGTGCTGATGAACCCTCTGAGCTCAACCCCGGGCCCATTTTGATCACCCTTGCCTTACAAATCTTGCTCAGGCGGACGTTGTTGTGATCAACCTGGGCACCAACGACTTCATTTTCAACGACCCTTCGCAGTGCGAATTTTCCGCCGCATACTTGGAGCTGCTCGGTCGTTTCCTTGAGCACACCCCAGCGGGACAAATAGCGGGAACCCCTCTTTCAACTCAAATACCAAAAAGGGGACCTTTTCTTTGTGGATTTCAAGAACCCTTTCTAAGAAGGTTCTAAGACCCTTTCATAGGTTGTGTGGCCTTTGCTATGGAACAGACCTTGATCAGGCTGCTGGAGACAGTGAGGAGCAAGTACCCGGCCGCGCTCATCTTCTGCATCATGCCCTTGGCTCCTTGCACGGAAGCCCCAAATTTCCCAGTTTGGGCGGTTTCAATTGGTGAAGGGCCCATTTAAGATGAGTTTCCCTTGGAAAGGATAATGTTTCACGGGAGAATGTAGGGAATCCTGTTGAACAGGTTTCCGTTCAGCGAGTGTGTTGGTGAAGGCACAATCGGCGCCGATCAGCAATAGTTGATATGGAGAACGCCCCACTCGGGGGAAACCTCCTAGCTCCATGATTTTTGTCCATCCACAGTTCCTTGGGTTGAGGGGGATTCCCCCTTAAGCAAATGCAAGGAAGGGGCCCTTTTTCGGCATTAGAATCGGGAATCGGCAGGCGATCCTGGTGAGTAAGCTTCCCTTACACCACCAACCGAGAAGGAGGTGTCCTGATTTGTTGTTCCAGGGTAAATGCACTGGACGCGTTTCAGGAGCGAAATTTCTGCAGGTTTCAATGGAAGCTGAGAAGGGACCGCCCGGTTAGTCAGGGGTCACCCTGACTTGTTGCACTCAGCCAGATTTCGCTTATTGAATTCCATCCAAAAAGCGCCTCAAGCATCAAGACCCCCAACGGTTCCTTGCATTGGAGGGGTTTTCCTTTAAGCTCCTTTGCCAAAAAAAGGAGGTCCGGAAATTGATGGAAATCCACCGGAGGTCTGGAAAATTGGGGACCCAGTCGGGACGGAGCACCAGGGTGGACTCAATATGAAGCGGAGTCAGGAAATACGATGCTTGATGTACCGCAGAGTCGGGCAAAGATTTGCTTTTGGGCAAACTGGTTCTGCGCTTTCGTTGGGAAGCCAGGTATTTCTTCTTGGACGTGAGCTCGAATTTAGGGTGTCCATCTTTTTATCGCATGGCTATGGCACGCCTCGCCGGTTCACCCCTGAAACCTAATGAAGGGTGCTTGGGTTTGTCTCAAAGTACAAGAATGGCTTGTTCCCTTTGGTTTCTGGTTTCACCAGCACCCGCAACAACACACCCACCGCCCTTGAAGCACTTTGCTCTCGGTCCTCCGGATGCCGCAGTGCACCCGGAGCCTCCTGGCCAACTGAGCATGTCCCCTTGCGAATTGAAGGCTCCCAGAGTAAGCGAAGCCCCGACTGCCAACCCAAATGGTGGACACAATCACCTAGTTGATGTCCACCAAAGGGTCCCCGGTTCAAGTTCACGCGCATGCGGCTTCATATATGGGCCCGTACAATCAGCCCTTGAATTGCGGCATTTGGAAGCACTGAGTGCCGTTCAGCTGGTTTGTTTGACACAGTCCTTGACCCAGCGCTTCCGTGACCAAGGGTTTTCCCAAACCAGTCAAATGGCACAGGCTTAGCTACACCGTGCAATCTGGCACTGAACGTGTTCCACTTCTCAACTGTTTGTGTTCATGTAATTTTCCTTCTAGCCGTAACAAGCTGCTTGGGCTTCTCAGCTTTGTTTCTGTGTTCATTTCATTTGTGGCCAACAACAGGTTTCCCACTGAGAGGGCGCAAGGCCTGCCCTCGCCAGGTGCACACCTGCAAAGGCGACGCCAAGTGGCAGAAGATGGTTCAAGGCATCACAGAGGCAGTGGCAAGGCTTCGGGCGACGGACGAGCGAGTGCAGCTGATCAACACAGGACACGTTGGGAAGCGGGGAAGCGGGTTGCCAGGTTCTGTGAAACACAGGCGAGGGTCCTGGAGAATGAGGGGTTTTTGGCCCAGTTTCTGTCAAACACATTGTGGAACATTGGATTGTAGGGCCATGTCCTGTGATACCAAGGAAACCCTCTTCCAAGTGATAAGCACGCGAATGACCTGAGGTGGTGTCACGGAAAGAGTCTTTGTTCACAACCATGGCACAAGAGCTGGGATGAAGTTACGAGTGTGAAAGTATCCAGCAGTCCGCCGTCCATTTGAGAGGGGCTTGGTGGACTCGTGCTTCTTCTTTTTTCGCAAAAAGAAAACAATCAAAACAAAACAGGGGACAAGGGGACCCGCTACTCCTCCGATGTTCATAAGCCTGCAGAACACCGGCTAATGTAGGACGACACCTTGAGACAAGTATCCCAATCCCTCAACAACACGACTAAGTAACTAAGAACATCTACAATACGATATTTGCTCTGCCATACAAGCTTATATCTACGGTATATAAGGGCTTCATGGCCTTCGGTTTGCACAAGCTTACATCCATGGTATACATCCATGCCTTCAAAACCGCTTATCTCCACGACATATAACAGGGCTCCTTAAAGGATACATTTTGCCCATTTGAAACATGCCTTGTTCCACCAACATAAGCGGAAATCACCATTGACAAGGCAATGTTCAGGTGTATAATGTAAGGATCCCTGTATAAGGGATCCATGCCTTCAAAACTCATAGAAAATGCCCTTTGCGCCAGGATCCTTCGAGGCGAAATGGCTGAACTGCGCCGAGGACTACGTGGATGGGCTCCACCCCACCGTAGCCGGCGGCCAAAAGTTCGCCGCAAGGCTTTTGGGATGGGCTGCTTAAACTGGGTTCAAAGCTTGCATTTTCGTAAGACTTGTTTTTTGTTTGGTGTTTGTTTATTTTTTTTCCTCTTTCGGTTTTTAAAGTGAATCTATCCCTTATGCACCTTTTATTTCACTGTCCTGTGTTGGTTTTCAATGGAATCTATCACGACTGGGCATATTTTTTATCTGTGCCAGGCGACTGAGGCAATTGGAAAGGCAATGCTGAAGCCTTGTTGAAGGGCACGTATGGAGCCGGTCCTTTTGCCTGGAGCCGGTCTTGCCAATTTTCCAGGTTGGCCCACCTTGCGTGGATTGTTCTGTCACGGATGAGAGACCCTCCTGGGAACACTCACACAAAGACCCACAGAAACGAAGGCCGGTGTGTGTCTTGATCGGTGGTGCACATTGGGCTGCGAACCCTCTTTGAACAGCCCAGTGAAACACGACTCCCTCTGTTTGGACGCGTTTTTTTTGTTTGTTTTTAGGGTACCTACCAATGTCCTATTTAAAAATTTGGCATCTGTTCATATTGGTGGTTTGGATGGGTTTGTGGATTTGAGCCCCTGGTTCTCGCAGAGGTTGCATGGGAAACCACCCAATTCACCAATCCAAACCACCAACTCCTTCATGGCGTCCCGAATCGGTAAACAACAAGCATTCTTGCAGTACCTCCCACTGCGCAGAAGCAGGAAACTCACTGGAAGTTGGCTTAAAAGGTGATGAGCTTAAGGCGACTGAGGGGAAATGTATGGCGGATGACCCAGAATAGCGCAACGAATCCATGTTTGTTTTTGTCCCGATGCCCTTGCCCATTTACCTGCTTGCAAGAATCGGGGATGTAAAAAAACATTCAAACCACCAATGGGGTAACCTGAATTTCTGCTTTGTGAATTTGCAACTTTCTCAGGACAGTTTGGGGTTGGGATTTCCTTTCACATGTCATAGCATACGCATTTAAAGGTCTCAGTATGGACCAGACTCTAAGTATTTACCATCATAATGATAGTTGTAGGTCATCAGTTTTTAATGGGGTGGATGGTTGAGCCTTTTTTGTCAAGCCCACTACCAAACCACGGTGCCTGTTTTACCAACCCAAAGCGCACCCTCAAAAGACGCATATGCACATATATCAATTAAGATAGAACCCAACAAGTGGTCCTTCCAAGGAATTGGCTTAAACCACGGCAGCTTCAGGGATTCCATTTTGATCTGTGGGAGAGGGGATGTTAAAGGCCAATTTGCCATATTCGGTGCGTGTGTCTCTGCGTCTGTGTGTATTCCCGCCACAGCAAGCCAGAATCCCTGCAAAAAACGAAACGACCCGCCCATCAAACTCAAGCAGGGGACATCAATCAACTTATGTCCCAACCAGATGGCCCTTTTGAAGGGAAAGCAGGAGATTGTTTGAACCATGGGTGCATTTTTCAACCTTGAGGTTGAATTCCCCCAAAGTAATCCAAGGGCACCGAAATAGCTCTGATTGACACCCTTCGCAAGCCACGGAAGACAATGTCGCTTTCGGATTCATCAGAAAATCGAAGCCTATTGATCTGGGTTCCCGTAATCCTGGCTGTTCAATGGCGCATGTTTGTTCCGCAGGATGGCCAATTGCTTAATTGTTCAGATTCATTTTTCAGACCCCTATATAATATTAGGAAGCCATTAGCTTATGCTTTTTGGGGCTTGTGGCTTGGGGATTTGAACTCCTGGTTCAACCCGGTTCTTATAGATGGCACATGGGACACCACCCCCTAGCCTCGAAATCCCAATCTCCCCATCCACATTAGCTTCCATTTGCTGAGATTAATGCTTTGTATGTCCTGGTTCTCAAGGGGATCTATCACTACTTGACATATTTTATGATTCTTTTTCGGGGGACTTCAGCAAATGGGTTTCCACTGGGCCCTGAACACAGGTTGCTGCCCCTGCTCACGCCGCGGATCCGCGAGGTGTTCCCGGACAAATGCCTTGGGACCTCCTGCGAAGGCGGGACCCGCAAAACCGAACAATGCGCAGGCACGCGGTGCCCTGTTTTTTGTTTCTCCTTTTTTTCCCGGCAGTGTTCTTGTTTTTTTTGGTTGGAGGGCTCCATTCAAACCAACTACAAAGACAAAAACAACAAAATCGCTCCAATTGGGATGGGGGGAGGGGCCTTGAGTAATGTGGCGGAACTACAAAAGACAGAAAGCCCTTCGTCCCATGAGTGGGGGTCTGAGGATCCAGCACAGTGACGCGGACTCGCCAGAAGCATCTTTTAAGATGTCGGGCGTTTGTTGGTGGTTTTCTGTTTCGCGGTGACTGAAGCCCAAAGCAACATCGGAGCTTCAACGGCTCGTGCGCATTTGGGTCCCGCAGGTACGGGGTTTGGAGGTATGGATGCTCCATGCCGCCAATACAAGCTAACGCGGTATACCCCTTAAATGGTGTATAACCTCTACAACTTCAGAACCCACCACTGAAGATGCCGTTGACAGGAAACCCTTTTGGGTACGCAAACTATCCAGATGATTGGCTGTCTGAAGAGCACTTGTTGGCTCATACCTGGCTGGTGTCTTGTTGAGGACGGATCGCGCAGGAGCAGGGTCGTCTATTTCAGCCCCACAAAGCAACGAGCAAGCAAACCTGAAGCTTTCATGGCAATAGTGTGACGAAGCCCGGGTTTGACCACGGGAGTGTCTCATGTTGGAGGTAATCTGGACCACTTTGGGTGGGAAAGGAACCCTTGCCCAACGTGGGGCCAGAGGGAAGTCGTTCTATTTCGCGTAGTGGCTGACCTCACAGACTTGTTTCAAACGAACGATTCCCTATGGAGGTCCAGAAGATCATCAGGATCTTTGAGTTTGAGCATATACATGAATCCTCATATTTTCCCACATGTGTGGAGCCAAACCAACCTGTTTCTTCTCAACCCAGCTTGTTTTCCCCCGTTTCCAGTGATGGTCCCTTCAAGGTGAAGCACCGGAGGTCTGGGTTGACGCAGGCACTCCCACCACTCCGACCTTGAGGGGGTCCACGACATCTGCCTCCAGCTGCCTGGCGCAAGTGATCAAAACATAGATTCAACCCGCGTCACGAAAGCCATAGGCAAGGACGGACAGACCGCAGCAGCTGGTCGCATTTACCCTATGTCCCCAAAAACCTTTCCCACTGGCCACTTTCAGTAGATGGTTTTACTAATTACCTGGATTCAGCCGGTGTATGGTGCGGCTTGTATAAGCCTTCATGGCCAGACCCAAAAGTCGCCAGGCTTCGGGCTCTGCCAACGTGCAGCCTGGTAGACCCCCCGGATGTGGCTTTGACAATCAGGGTCGGGCCAACACGTTGTTTGAACGTGCTCAAACCATGTTTGCTTTTGAGCATCTCCCAGTTGGCAAGTGCTTTTGTAGGAGACAAGGGTCCAGGCTGCTTAAACCACTCAAGGGCCCAACATTGGCTGACCTCATCCACTTGCCATGTTCAGCAGTGTTGTTCGGCTCGTTTCGTGCTTGGCGGGCCACAAATCACACTTGTTTCGCTGTCTTGCTGCAGATGGACAAAATCTGGGACCTACCAACAGTAGTCTGCTCACACACAGTACCAACACCGGGGTCTCCTCTAAATTATATGTACATTTCAGTGTAGTCCTCCCGCAGACTAACATGGAAGCTCCCAGGCCACTGGAAATGGAACCAAGTCGTCCCGCTTCCATGTTTGCCTGGGCCCAGTGGGCCAAGAACGGCTCGGGCAGGAACGCCCATTTTCTTGCTGGTGCGATAGGTAGATGCTGACTTTCCAGGATTTGGGAATCAACCTAGGGAACCATAATAAACTTCCTGAGTCCGTGGACTTTAGTCACTTTTTGGGTTTGGACCATTTTGGTGGTAAACAAAAAGTTTGAGTACCTTTTGTGTTGGTCGGTTCACTCGATCGGAAGTGAGCCACTAAGAACCTCTCAAGTTTGTTTATTTCCGCGCTTGAGCCGAGGCTTCACGACCAGCACTTCCACAACCGCTTTCGAAACCACTCATGCGGGTTCTGCGGTTTGCTGCTACCCCGACTGCGGAGATCCGAACAAGGTAGGAACGGTCGCGTACTGGGCTGCGTCAAGAAGAGGTGGACCCTCAAAATGACGATGTTACCAAAGTGCTGATGCTACTGAAGTTCCGTTTTCTCTTCGGCGAAGGGGCACCTCAAGCACACCTTCTCAATCATTCGGGGGGAGGGCCTCTTTTGGGTCGGTTTTCGGCCGGAGCGAAGCGCTTGAGGCAAGCTGATGCTCTAAAGAGACGAAGGCCCATTGAACCGGGGGACTTGAGAACTTTTTTCGGGTCCGCGGACCCCGACGTCGACTCGTCGACACCGGGGCCCGGGGGCAAAGACCCCGCGGAGAAAGTGGCTCAGGGGATCCAGGCGCCTTTTGGAGTCTGCATCAAGCGTCGAAGGCTTGAGTCCCCAGCTTGTGCCTTCCCAGAAAATTTGGAGCATGCAGCCCTTAATTGGTGGTTTCGGATTGTTGGTTTGGGGGGCTACAAAAGCCAGGGGGTAAATAAAATCCCAAAGCTAGGTAAAATTTATGTTGGTGGTTTGAAGCGTTTGTTTGGGGGGTTGAACTTTTGGCTTTCGAGGCAAAAGGGCAGCCACCCTTGGACCAACAAACCACCGAGCTCCAAACCACCAATTAGAGGGAAGCTGAACATTGCCCTGGATGAGGTCTGCAACGATGCGGAGGAGAGCGAGTTCTGTGTCAGCTCTGCAGCCAATTGCCGTCAGTGTGGCGGAGAGTTTCTCGGTGCAAAGGGTTTGCATGTGTGTGTCTGTGGCTGTGTGCGCGCATGTTTCTTTTGAGGGTATCCCTTTTTCGGGTTGGCGACCAAAAGGGCATCACTCATTTTAGACTATTTGGACACGTACCAAACAGTTGCCCACATGAGCAACGAACAATGCTGCCAGGGTATCGGTTTGGGTCGGCCCTTATCGGATTATCGGTTTGGCGGGTCCTTATAGGGCTCCTGATTGTAATAGTGTTTGTTTCACAATTTGCAAGTAAGGCCCAGACCTACAGTGGGGCGATTCCTCTGCAATTTTCTTTGGACGAGGTTTCCACTAAAATAATCAAATACCAGCACAAGGTGTGTGCGTGTTTCCCATGCAAATCCACTGGAGGTTTGAGCTTAATTGCAAGTAAGCCACCAGAGTACAATCAGTGAAGCTTTCCTGCTTGGCAGCTTGGTTGTGCTTGATTAGTGCGTCATGTTAGTCAAGTCCCAGAAGGTTTAAGCTGATCTTGGCCAGTCCACTCACTACCGGAAGGGGCAAGTGGTGTTCCTTGCTTGCCAGGGGTCAAGGACGGCTCGACCCTCAAAGACATGAGAGGTGCGAGGCGACGGGCCTAAAGAGGTCGGATCTGGGTCTAAGCCCTCTCCAACCAGGTGACGTGTCCCTGTAAAGGTTTCTCTTACCAACCCCGGAAGAGGATCTCAAATGTTGGCAGTGAGTTTTCCACGAATGGAAACATAGGACCTAAAATACCACTTCCAACTGCGTGGTACCTTTCCCCGTTCAGGTAGTGTGTTGTAGCAGGGAACAAAAAGAACAATTTGGCGCGCGCGGATGTGTGTGTGTGTGTGTGTGTGTCTGTCTGTCTGTCTGTCTGTCTGTCTGTCTGTCTGTCTGTCTGTCTGTCTGTCTGTCTGTCTGTCTGTCTGTCTGTCTGTCTGTCTGTCTGTCTGTCTGTCTGTCTGTCTGTCTGTCTGTCTGTCTGTCTGTCTGTCTGTCTGTCTGTCTGTCTGTCTGTCTGTCTGTCTGTCTGTCTGTCTGTCTGTCTGTCTGTCTGTCTGTCTGTCTGTCTGTCTGTCTGTCTGTCTGTCTGTCTGTCTGTCTGTCTGTCTGTCTGTCTGTCTGTCTGTCTGTCTGTGTGTGTGTGTGTGTTTGTTTGGACTTCTTGTTTTGCTCTTTAGTATGAATAGTCCTGTGGGCAACTCGTAGTAAGCGATGGCGAATTTTTTTGCCCATGGTCGCATGGTTTTGTGTGAGAAGGCCCACGTTCTGCCTTTGCATCGCTTTGGGGGTCAAAGGGCATCAACATACTCAGCTTCCCTCTAATTGGTGGTTTGGATTGCTACAAGAACCAGATCCGAGATTTAAATCCCAAACCACCAATTCAAACCACCAGTTAGAGGGAAGATGACCTAAGTTGTTTGGGGTTTGGTTTGTAGTTTGATTGACTTGTTTTGCATTTCTGGCTTGAAAGCAGCTTGTTCGCTCGCTCGCTTGATCAAGCTGAGGCTGTGCGGTACTGCTCCCAGCACTTCTGCTGGTCCCGTTGCCACCACCGCCGCCACCACCGCCGCCGCAACCACCACGACCACCACGACCACCACGACCACAGCCGCTGGCACCGTTGAACCCACCTCCAGCTCATCGCAGAGCGGAGCTGGGGTTCTTTGCTGCTACCCTGGCTGCGACTCCGACGTTTGCGACGCGGATGCCGGCGACTTCTGCTCCCAGTCGTCTGAGCCGCTTGAATGAGGTAGGATTTACACATCTTGCCTTGCACAAGAGATGAACTAATGAACCCTAAGAATCCCTTCCAAGAAGTGCAAGTAAGTGTTGAGGTGAATGCGCACAGGACGCCGCTCTCAGGCGTCCATCTCTGGTTTCACACCAAGCTTTGCAGCTGTTTTCTCTTTGGTGTCTTCCTTCGGTTTCAGCTTCGCTGTGGGTTGTGAACCAAAGAATCCTGACTCTGAAGTTTTTCCCGCGGTATGCCCCCATTCTTGTACCCAGGAAGCCTTGTTGGCACTGGCTGAAATGAAGCATGGATTAAGCATTGAATCGGGGGGTTCAAAAGAAGGGCGCGTCAACCTTGTGCCGGGATCTGTTTCAAATCAAGAAATCGACTTTAAGTCTTAGGCGAAGTGTGAAGCATCATTTGGGTGCGTCTGGTTTCGGGGACTCGACATGGTGGGTTTTCCCTTTGGTTGGTGTAACTAGCGTTGGGCCAAGTCAGGACCACGCACCTTACCCCTGACCCCTAGTGAGTGGTGTCTGTGTCCCTCAAAGACAACTGCCAAAACGGCACTTTGTCCCATGGAAATCCACTCAAAGTCTGGGACCATTGTGGTGGTTTGGTTAGTTAAGTTCGTAACTTGTGGTATCCCTTGGTATATGTTGACCCCGGATTTAACCCGTCCTATTAATAGGAGGGGGTTCCCTCAAAAGTGATGAATCCTCACTAAAAGGGGACACTCCCTATGAATGAGGGGTTTGCTACTTAATCCGGGTTCCCACAACCTAACACGGGCACGTAAAAGCAGGGGCCCTACCAATTCGTACAAAGTCGGCGATGTTCCTCTCGGTTTCCCTTTTGGTTTCCCTTTTAAACCAACGCGAAGAAGGGCACCCTCAAGCATCCGCGCACTTTTCCGTTGAGACCATCCTATCTGTCGGAGCGCAACGGTGCATACCCCTTAGTTCAACCCCCTGAAGTCAGGTTGCCGTCGAACACACCTCAATCCTTGCTGTCTACTCTGGTTTCCTTATAGTGTCCTTTGGTTTCCTTTGGTTTCCTTATAGTGTCCTTTGGTTTCCTTTGGTTTCCTTCTGGTTTCCTTTGGTTTCCTTTGGTTTCCTTATAGTGTCCTTTGGTTTCCTTTGGTTTCCTTATAGTGTCCTTTGGTTTCCTTTGGTTTCCTTATGGTTTCCTTTGGTTTCCTTTGGTTTCCTTATGGTTTCCTTTGGTTTCCTTTGGTTTCCGTATAGTGTCCTTTGGTTTCCTTATGGTGTCCTTTGGCTTCCTTATGGTTTCCTTTGGTTTCCTTTGGTTTCCTTTTGGTTTCCTTATGGTTTCCTTATGGTTTCCTTATGGTTTCCTTATGGTTTCCTTATGGTTTCCTTTGGTTTCCTTATGGTTTCCTTATGGTTTCCTTTGGTTTCCTTTGGTTTCCTTTGGTTTCCTTATGGTTTCCTTTGGTTTCCTTTGGTTTCCTTATAGTTTCCTTTGGTTTCCTTATGGTTTCCTTTGGTTTCCTTTGGTTTCCTTTGGTTTCCTTCTGGTTTCCTTATGTTTCCTTATGGTTTCCTTTGGTTTCCTTTGGTTTCCTTATGGTTTCCTTTGGTTTCCTTATGGTTTCCTTTGGTTTCCTTTGGTGTCCTTTGGTTTCCTTATGGTTTCCTCATGGTTTCCTTATGGTTTCCTTTGGTTTCAATTGGTTTCCTTTGGTTTCCTTTTGCTTTGGCTTCCTTATGGTTTCCTCATGGTTTCCTTATGGTTTCCTTTGGTTTCCTTATGGTTTCCTTATGGTTTCCTTATGGTTTCCTTTGGTTTCCTTATGGTTTCCTTATGGTTTCCTTTGGTTTCCTTTGGTTTCCTTATGGTTTCCTCATGGTTTCCTTTGGTTTCCTTATGGTTTCCTTATGGTTTCCTTATGGTTTCCTTATGGTTTCCTTATGGTTTCCTTATGGTTTCCTTATGGTTTCCTTATGGTTTCCTTTGGTTTCCTTTGGTTTCCTTTGGTTTTCTTATGGTTTCCTTTGGTTTCCTTTGGTTTCCTTATGGTTTCCTTTGGTTTCCTTTGGTTTCCTTTGGTTTCCTTTGGTTTCCTTATGGTTTCCTTATGGTTTCCTTTGGTTTCCTTTGGTTTCCTCATGGTTTCCTTATGGTTTCCTTTGGTTTCCTTTGGTTTCCTTTGGTTTCCTTATGGTTTGCTTATGGTTTCCTTATGGTTTCCTTTGGTTTCCTTTTGGTTTCCTTATGGTTTCCTTATGGTTTCCTTCGGTTTCCTTCGGTTTCCTTATGGTTTCCTTATGGTTTCCTTTGGTTTCCTTTGGTTTCCTTATAGTGTCCTTTGGTTTCCTTTGGTTTCCTTATAGTGTCCTTTGGTTTTCTTTGGTTTCCTTATGGTTTCCTTTGGTTTCCTTTGGTTTCCTTATGGTTTCCTTATGGTTTCCTTTGGTTTCCTTTGGTTTCCTTTGGTTTCCTTATAGTGTCCTTTGGTTTCCTTATGGTTTCCTTTGGTTTCCTTTGGTTTCCTTTGGTTTCCTTATGGTTTCCTTATGGTTTCCTTCGGATTCCTTTGGTTTCCTTTGGTTTCCTCATGGTTTCCTTATGGTTTCCTTTGGTTTCCTTTGGTTTCCTTTGGTTTCCTTATGTTTTCCTTATGGTTTCCTTTGGTTTCCTTTGGTTTCCTTATGGTTTCCTTTGGTTTCCTTTGGTTTCCTTGTAGTTTCCTTTGGTTTCCTCATGGTTTCCTTATGGTTTCCTTTGGTTTCCTTCTGGTTTCCGTATGGTTTCCTTATAGTGTCCTTTGGTTTCCTTTGGTTTCCTTATGGTTTCCTTATGGTTTCCGTATGGTTTCCTTCTGGTCTCCTTTGGTTTCCTTTGGTTTCCTTATGGTTTCCTTTGGTTTCCTTTGGTTTCCTTATGGTTTCCTTTTGCTTTGGTTTCCTTATGGTTTCCTCATGGTTTCCTTATAGTGTCCTTTGGTTTCCTTTGGTTTCCTTATGGTTTCCTTATGGTTTCCTTTGGTTTCCTTTGGTTTCCTTTTGGTTTCCTTATGGTTTCCTTATGGTTTCCTTATGGTTTCCTTTGGTTTCCTTATGGTTTCCTTATGGTTTTGTTTGGTTTCCTTTGGTTTCCTTATGGTTTCCTTATGGTTTCCTTATGGTTTCCTTTGGTTTCCTTATGGTTTCCTTATGGTTTCCTTTGGTTTCCTTTGGTTTCCTTATGGTTTCCTTATGGTTTCCTTTGGTTTCCTTTGGTTTTTTTATGGTTTCCTTATGGTTTCCTTATGGTTTCCTTATGGTTTCCTTTGGTTTCCTTATGGTTTCCTTATGGTTTCCTTTGGTTTCCTTTGGTTTCCTTATGGTTTCCTTATGGTTTCCTTATGGTTTCCTTATGGTTTCCTTATGGTTTCCTTATGGTTTCCTTTGGTTTCCTTATGGTTTCCTTATGGTTTCCTTATGGTTTCCTTTGGTTTCCTTATGGTTTCCTTATGGTTTCCTTTGGTTTCCTTTGGTTTCCTTATGGTTTCCTTATGGTTTCCTTTGGTTTCCTTTGGTTTCCTTATGGTTTCCTTATGGTTTCCTTTTGGTTTCCTTTGGTTTCCTTATGGTTTCCTTATGGTTTCCTTTGGTTTCCTTTGGTTTCCTTATGGTTTCCTTATGGTTTCCTTATAGTGTCCTTTGGTTTCCTTTGGAACGAATTCCCTTGGACTCCCCTAGCCCCGCGCCCCTTTTGTTTTTTTCTTCGAGGAACTGCGCCGGCTGCGGCGGGCAGCTTTGCCCGTCGTCGAGGTCGTCCTCGTTGGCGCCGGCGAGGTGCTGCTACCCCAACTGCCAGGAGCGGTCCGCGGTCCCGGGGTCCTGGCAATTGGGTGTCTAGGTGTCGCAGCGATCGGTGCCCTTTTCAACCCCTTTTTCGGTTGGGAGATTCGGCTCCCCTAAAATAGTCTACAGAGAAAAGGGTGCCCTTATTCTAGCCTCTCTACTGGAGGACCTGAGGCACCTAGTGGGTCAGCTGGGCGCCTGTCAAAAATTTAGTGGCGGCTTTCTTAGTTTCTGTGCTTTCCGAGGGTGCCCTTTTCAGCTTCGATTGAAAGGACGCCGAAATGACAACTGCCATCTTGGGGGTTCGTCTGCTGTTGTTCAAACGGTTCCGGTAGAAGGAGACATGCAAAACCATCTGGTTTGTAACAGAAATGGTTCCTCTAAGTCAATCACTCAAAGTTAATTTGCCCACATGTATCCTTTGATGAGAACCCAAGTAGTAACTCAACCCCCTCTCTTGCTGCATGCTTTGCCCATTGGCTAAACAGCCTCCTGTCGGTCCCCCCGGGGGTTAGGGTCTTGGGCTTGGGTTGCTAGCCAGACAGTGACCAAAGCCCACGGGGCAGCATATTGGTGGCTAGACTTCCAGTGGTGCCCCGGTTTCTTTTCTTGGAGGACTCTGAATTTGCATTTGCTTAAGAATATGTTCAGAGCCCCTGTTGATGTCAAATCCATTGCTCTGAATATTTGGTATTTTCCTTTGTTGGTGTTTAAGGGAATCTATCACCGGAAATCGGTTTGTTTTTTCCCCAGGGCACTTGAGCGAATGGATGGGACACTAGCAAGAATTCAGAGTGCCAGAAAAAAGGGGGGGGGGAAACAAAAACACATTTGCCCCAGACAGATTCCATCAGGCGGTATGGAATAGAGCAACCTTCCCTTTTCCAGTGACCAACTGTCTACTGTGAAAGTCGTCCAATGCGAACCCAGTTTAAGCAGACAAATCTCTGGTTGATTTGGATGGGAAGCAGCCCATTTAAGAAGACATCTGTTTTTTTTTGGGGGGGGAACCATCCACCAGGCAGATGAACCCAGGGTCGACATGATTTTTCCTTTCCCGGTTGTTCAGTTGGTTCCGCCTTCTAAATTCATGTTGTTTGGTGGGTTCCCTTTTGAGAGGGAAGCAGCTGAAAAGTGGTTGGTTGACATAATTGGATAGATGATGTCCACTAAAGTTAAGGGCCCTTATTAAATCCCATTCCCATTTGGCTATACCCAATTTGGAGGTCGGGACATCCGATAGTGTCCCATATCCTTTACGGGAACCGCATATTTTTCCGTGGCTTATTTCCCTGTTTGGAACGAAACGTTTACAATGCGGCAGAGTACAACTAGACGGTTGCTCCCGCAAACTCAGGACGCATCAACCTTTCATCTTTGCCCGTTTTCGCAGTTTCTGCGTTGCATTGCCAGACTGAGCTAACCTTTTTGCCTTTTGCCCTTGTGGTTGTTGTTTTGCAGCAAGTGGGTTCCGGGCTCAGTCAACCCACCTGATTGGGTCCATGATAAAACTGGATTGGTTTGATGGTACTGTGGATGGTTGCGAAATCCAGAAATCGCATCACGAAATGAAACCATTGTGGAAACCATTGTTTGTTGGTATTACAGGGGCATCGAATCATTCCAGGGTTCCTGAGGTGGTGGAGAATTTCGTCCATCCCCAGTAGCATAAACATCCCGCAGTAGTATTATATGGAGGAATAAGGCAAGCCTGACATCTGTGATGCCTGGTGAGAGTATCTTGCTTGTAGTTGATCAGTGGAACCTCACAGGTTGCACGTATGACTGTTTCTCCAGGAAATGGATTTGAGCCCAAACACCTCGAGTTTCACTTCAATACAATATTCCGCAAAGAGCTGTTGGGTCGGGCAACAAGCCACTGGTCACTGACGAGACGGGACCCACGAACCAGTATCGCAACCAAGGAGTCAATTCGATTTGCGTGGCCGGCGTGCGGTCACTTTGCCAGCTACTGCTAAACAGCTTCCATTTGCTCAAGGTGACTTTTTTCCAGCTGGATTAGAGGGAAGGGATGACTGTATGCTTGAGTAGCACGGGAAGCAATCGAAAGAATACTTTACCAAGCTGCCTGGGTGCGGGGTTTCAAATTTATGTTTTCCTTCAAGCATTGGCAGTGAGGGTTGTTGGAAAGGCAGCAAAAAGCAGCGCAGAGCGCAGGGCTGGCCGTGTGAGATCACCTCTCAGAACCAGTAACGGTGTGAGCCGTGACATGTTTGCCACCTGCTTTGACAGATGCAGTTTGATGTTTGACTCGGTGTTATATGAGTGTTGTCTGACAGGAGCTTGACGTGTGCAACGATCGCGAGGACAGGATTCAGCATGGGCATCGCAAAAGGCTTCGCCAGGTTTTTCCCAGGCAGAAGGCGAACCCAGCTTCTTTTTGGACAAAGCAGAGCAGGGGGAGGTCAAATTTAATCCCCCTTCACACATGGCCCTTCCGAAAAGCAGGCCCTGAAGTCAGGGGTTCTGAATCTGAGGCAACCTTGCACACCTCGGACTCACTGAAATTTGGTCCTTGAAAAAGGCTTCGAATGGAGTTCCCCCTTAAGCATCACCCCAAGCTGACAAGAAGGTGGCAGCCAAATAGTGATGCTGAAAAAAGCATTTGCATTGAAGGGACACGGGAAAAACCCTGGCATCTTGATCATCTATAGGCTCGGAGCAATCCTGTGAAAGGCATTCGGGGCCCATGAAGAAACATGTACTGGCTCCATCGCCGCTGTTTCAGTGTGGATCCTGTAAATCCCATGGTCTTGGGAAGGTTCCCTGCTGAAACAAACATGCAATGTTAACCCCGGATTAATCAACCCCTGGTGGATTTTGATCGGGGGTGTCCAATTCCTTTTCCTTTTGGTGGTTGGACTCGGACCACTTTCGGAGGGGTGTCCAACCCCCGAATGGGATGGGTTCTAGATCCTGGGTCAAGATCCATCGGTCAGATGCCCAGCTCCTGGGGCTCAAGATGCCCGCAGTTGGTATAGAGGGCCGCACGAGCGGCCTTGCTGGAAAGAAGGTGTCCACTGAATCAGGGATCCTTAAATGATACATCTTGCGGTACCATTTGAAACATGGCTTTTTCAAGACCAACATAAAGGGAAACCACCATTTACAAAGCACTGTTCAGGTGTAAAATGTAAGGATGCCTGTTAATGGTCTCTTTCTTTCGGGTCATGTTTTGCAACTGGGCTCAGGCTCAGCTGGAGGCATATGAGTCGCTGTTCGAGGGTTGTCGCGCGAATGCACCCAACAAAGGACACCGTGCCAGTCCCAGTTGCCCAGTGGGGTTGCTTCCGTTTTTTCTCTTCTTCTTTTTGGAAGGGTTCCGATTCCTTTAAACTCAACGAACCAAAATCAAGATGCCGAGTCTTTTCTTCCCATGGCCACTGGGCATTTGAGCAGTTTCACAAGATGTTGTTGCAAGGAGTCTAAACGTCATAGACGTGTCAGTCAGTATCTAAGGAACAAAGAGCGTCACCTGTGCGTTTCCAATATGGACATATCAGGTTCAGTCCAAAGTCAAACGATCCGATAGTCCAGGGTCCATTTGCGCAAGGGGAATCACTGAGTCTCCGGCACAGGGGACTGAGTGCAATGTTTCTATGTCCTCTATGGGGTCCGCGTATTTGACCGGCTCAAGTGCAGATTCCACTCAGTGCGGGTGACAACATGCTACGGCATCGCATGGTGTCTGCCAATTTTCAGGGGTCCCTAGTATTATATGTGTTGGTTGCTTGAGGAAAGGGACGGTTGAAAATCAGTCTCCTTCAATAGGATGATGCTTAAGTGGGAAATATAGGGCGCCTTGATTTAACGAGTTCCCATTCACGATTATATTGAAATTATGAGGAACACTGGCAGACTTGTGGCCCCGCTGAGGCCTTTCTTGGGCTTTACCTGCGGAAGCCGTTTCGCAAGTGATTCCTGGATGGCAGGCATTTCAACAGCCAACTGCCATGATCACCCAGAAAAAAAAGCAACGGAGAGCTTTAATTAAGTGGCCCTGTAGGGTTTGGGGGGGGGAATGTACAAATCGTCAGGTCTTGCATTCCCTTCTTCACTTGGTCACGGGACCGGATCCTTTTGGCCAAGAGCACCAGGCCCCGAATCCGACGTTACGCAGGACAGCCCCTTCTGCACGAGTTCCCCTGAGAATTGCCAGAGCTGCGGTGGGGAGCTTTGCTGAGCGCTATCGCGCTGTTCGGACGTGGACGTAAGCAGAGCCTAAATACACAGTTCGGTGCAAAAGCATATGCAGCTTGTTGGTCAAGGCTACACACCACATGTATGGTTTTGCTTGAGGTTAGGGACATGCAGCTTTTGGATTAAGGCGTCAAGGGCCACGATTTGTGATTCGTGCCCTTGTGCGCCTTTGGGGCTCTTGAGAGGAAATCTCAATGTTGGGCAGGGGACCGTGACAGCTTGCACATGTTGAAGCCAGATGCCCAGTGGCCCTTTGTTCAACCTGGTTTTCCAGGGGGTTCCATTTACAAACCGACTGCCAGCAAATGGTTCCCGCAAACCCAAGCAATCCACCGGGGGCGACAAGATGGTCCTTAAGGCCTAGGTCCAGCGACCTCAAACAAGGGTTTTTGGGGACCCGGCTTTGACTTGCAACATGTAAACCTTGGTGCATTTTGCTTGGATGTTAGGACTTTAACTTTTTGCCAACCAATGGGTTTTCCGTATTAAACCACTACAAGTTAGTCACTTTTAGCAGGGGAGCAGATTTCGCAACCGAGTTTTAAACATGGAACAAAGAATGAGCAAATGTGAGTTGGTTTCTGTGTGCCCCATCCAATTTTCCTCTCAGGAACACATAGGACCTCCAGCTCGGTTTGCTCTGACTGGAGTGTACAGAGTCCAGCTTTTCCAGCTTCGCCCTGTGGACCCGCTGAAAATGAAGCCAACCGAGGGGCGTTTTGCGCCAATGAAGCCAACGAACCGGACACCGTTTGGTGACCAAACGATAGGGATCACTGGGTCCACCGGCGGCAGTTTATGTGGTTGCGGAAAAATGGTTGGCTTTGGGTTGCCATGATCGCCTTAAAAAAAAGAAGAAAAAAACGAAAAACAAGTAATGTGGACAAGCACAACTGCACTTTTGTTATCACAGCAAGGGCTATGTTCCGCAACCATGGCCACGATGGCTGTCCAAATCGGCGGTCAAAACGTGTGCTGAGATGTGATTGTGTTTGCTTTTGTGTGCGTGTGTGTGTGTGTGGGTGTGTGTGTGCTGGTGTGTTTGTTTATTTCTGTTTTTCTTTCTGTCTTTCTTTCTTTCTTTCTGTCTGTCTGTCTGTCTGTCTGCCTGTCTGTCTGTCTCTCTGTCTCTCTCTCTCTGTCTCTGCCTGCCTGCCCCGCCTTTCCCACTGCCTGCCTGCGTGTCTGTGAGTACGCGTGCGTTTGTGAGTGTGTGTGTGTGGGTTCATGCTAGAAGGGTTTTCCAAAAGCCCCAAGCCACGACCCAAAGCACGGGAGACCCGCAGGAGGTAGCAACATTTAGATGGGAACCGCAAGACAACCAGGCACGAGACAACAACTGTGACTATGACCAAACAAGGAAGGACCGGCAACCCAAAGTCTTTTGGTTGTGTTGTGTTGTGTTCGTGCGAATGCTTTGCCTGGATTCGTTGGTGTCAGAGAGTCGAAGTTGAACGCCCATGCATGCTCGGGATTCAGGCAGTGGATGAGGGGGTTTGCGCGGTTCCAATGGAGTAGCAAACCTCTGGTTGGTGAGTAGGGCGTGCCCCGTGCAAGAGGCAATCCTTCACTTTTGGGGGAAGCATCCCCTTACTTGTTAGTCAGGTTCCTACATGATCACCCGAACAGGTGGCCAGATCTTCCCAGTGGCAACGCAAGAGGAAGCTGGGTGGCTCGTATACCCAGACACCCAGGGGTGTGTGTTCATGCTTGTTGGAGTATGTTCCCTTGAACGTCAACCATAAAAGAAGAAGTGTCCGTTTTTCCCATGGCCACTGGGGGTCTGGGGTATTGACATTGATTTAAGATACAACATGCGAATGGTCTGTGGCCTGTCTTAAAGGACAACCAGCGCTACGGACTACTGCAACTATTTCCTGGAACCCCGCAAGGGATACATTTCCCAAAAGGAGATGCCTCTACAAATGGCTGTGGGTCAAAAATGGGTACCCTAATGGAACCCTGGTAAATGGAACATATGGACCAAAACCTGCTGTCCCCTGGTGG
Organism: Effrenium voratum; assembly: GCA_963377175.1. Classification (NCBI taxonomy): domain Eukaryota; class Dinophyceae; order Suessiales; family Symbiodiniaceae; genus Effrenium; species Effrenium voratum. Next base: position 459,521 of record CAUJNA010001702.1, on the reverse strand, counting down.
TTTAATTTTGACCCATACCCAAATGAGGGCGCTTGGGGCTCGATGTTACTCTGCAGGACCGTCTTGTGGCAACCTGCCGTTTGGGGGACGGTCCGGAGGCAGCCGCTCGAGGCTCAAACGTCGCCACCCATGCGACATTCCCAATTGTGTGGTAGGGGTTTCGGGGAGTAGCGGAAACCATGAGGCTGTGGGTCAACAATAGGTACCCAAAATGGCTTGCCCTGGTGAATTGAACCAAGGACTAAAACCTGCGGTCCATATCCTGGTGGTTTAATTTTGACCCATACCCATGTTAGAGAATTGTTTGAAGATTTGGTTTGCCCCCAGGACGTTTCACTACCAGCATTCCTGTCATATTGTTGCCCCCCCAAGCTTCCCCCCAAAAAGGTTGGACATGGGTCCAGTCCAAAACGGTTTTTGATTTTAGAGTACTCTGAAGCCAAACGGCTGTGGGTCAACACCTGTGGTACCATTTTGGGGTAGGTGCACCACCCATTTTAGTCTATTTTAGTGGGGATTGGGATGTGCACTGGGGGCACGGGATTTTGACCCATGGCCAAACCAAAATATGTATTTTCTGTGTGCTCCAGGTGTGCGCCAAGGTACTTATTTGTTTTCAGGTTTGCCCATCTGCCATGGGCGACCTTAACCACGTGGAGCTGGCGCTGGTTGGGTGGGCCGTGCTTCACCTCGCCTTGGCCCTGTCCATGTCCCTCGGATCTTTTCAATCGCTTAACTTTGGTGCATTTTGCAGCTCCTTGCAGGAGGCCGACTGAGGATCAGCCGCCAGGTGCTTGTTGGTTTTCTTTGGTGCATCTTGCCAAGGGATCTTAGGACTGAATAACTTGTTGCCAACTCATGGGTTTTCCCAGTAAACCACTAAAAGTTAGTCACTTGTAGCAGGGGAGCAGAAAGCAACCGAGTTAAGGAATAGTTTAACTTCCCCTGTTGGTGTTTAAAGGGAGTTTGTCAAGTATATGGAAGACTTGTAAAAGAGCTACCCTCTCTCCCACTAACATGGCACTTGACAGAGAGTCCCTAGAGGAGCCTGATCTTCCAGGTACCCTCCCACAGGTGCCATGTTAGTGGGAGGAAGGGTAGTTTTCATTTCGGAACCCGGTTGGCTTTAAAGGGAGTCTATCACAAGTGGAATTAGTTATATTTGTTGTTCCAGGGGGGTGAAGTAGATGGAGGATTTGAAACCTTCAGCTGTTTGGAGAGAAGTCAACCAAGCAAAAGTTAACAAAAAAAGGACAATGTGTTCCCTGACTAACTTTTGGGTTGAACCTTTCGTTTTTTGGGGACCAACATTTCACTTCTCGAGCTCCTGGACTTTGAGCTTGGCGGATCATTTTGGCAAATGTTTCCAAGGAAGTGCCTTTTCCCCGAATGCGCCCAGGAATTGAGATACTGGCCAACCCAAAGGATCAACTTCTTCACACCTGTCAGGGGTCACTATCACCTTTTGGGGGCCATAAGTGAGGTTCCTGCTGGGGTGACGCTAGGTGAAATATAGAGAGTTCACGGCTTCCTTTGCAGTGGTCCCGTACTTAACGGATTTCTAGTTGCTTGGGTTGCCCTTTGGGCAAGCAAAACCATATTTCAAAACAAAACAACTTGTTTAAGAGCTCAAGTGTTTGCAAGCAATCGGCCACATCGTACCTTCCCAAGCAATCAACTGAACAGCAGAGGTCCATGTTCCGCATCACGGGTAACGTGCCCAAGAAGGACAAACCTTTGCTGGAGGGCGAGCGCACGGAGTCGCAGCGCCCGCTGGGGGAGCTCTACTTTACCAAGTTCCACGCAGTGCCTGGAGCTTCCAAAAGGCAATTTTTGTTTGCATTTTGGGCACATCTGGGGTTTGATGCACTAGATCAAAGATATTTCAGAGTAAGTGACTTCTGCTCCCATCCACAACTAGTTCACATGTTTCGGAGTAAGTTTTATATGCTCTAGATGGGGGCCTAGACAAACGGGGCCAGAATCAAAAAGTCTTATGTTGTGTGCGTACCGACTTGGACCAAGGTGCAGCTGAACGTGGCCGAGTACAGCGGCATCGTCATGGCCCTCATGCTGTACATCGACTTCCGCGGGCGCTCGCGCGAAGCCGGCGTCTCCGCGTTCGGCGGTGCCGCCGCGCTGATAACCACGGTGAGCAAGCGCCATGGCCGGTTTTTGATGTGACCTGAGCCCCAAACGGAAAGGCTTCTCGATTAAGCCGACAACAGCTGCTGAAACTTTTGCTCATTGGGGGGAGCAAGTCAGGTACCTTCAGGTCCTTTTCGCGATCCTCTCCCCCAACGTCCACAAGTTTGACCTCAAAAAAGCGGTCATGGTCACAGTTGCTTACGTGGGCATCGCGATGCTGATCGGTGACGCGCTGACCTACTGATCGATTCGCAGTTCACTTTATGAAGAAAGTACCCTCCGGAACCCACGATGGAACCCAGAGGGACCATTTCAAAGGAAGATGGTCTTCCATGGAGCCCTTAGTCAGGTTCCGTGGCAACGTGGACAGGATGGTAAAACAAGAAGCGTGCCCTTCTTTCCCCACCTGTGGAAGTGTTGAAGCGAGAAACAAGTACGATGGCTTGGCCCACTCCCACTTTCTGAATGCCCGCTCGCCCCGATTCAAAGCTTCGACTCAAGTATGCGATGCATCTTTTGCCTCCCAGGGGAACTGTAAGCCATGCGGGTTTGTGTTTGTCTTGAGGAGGCCCTTCTTGCAAAAGAAGCCAATAAGCAGCCATCCATTTGGGGGATCAGTTGTGAAATTGCGTTTCACTAAATATGACTCTGTGTTTCTTTGGGTTGTCTTCCGAGGTTTCTTTTCAAGGTAAAACAAAAGAAGCAGCATTTTGCTCCCCATATTGACACACTCCCATATTGACCAGGTTCAAATATTATATATACGTATGCCGTTTGCTTGGTGCAACAGCTCCCGCAGTGCTCCTAGTGTGCTTTTTGCAGACGGATGTTCACCTGCCACCCATATGAAGCTTACATTGCAGTATATACCTCACTTCCTGAGTTCCCGAATTTCAAACTATTCAGGAGGACCATTTCAGTGGTAAACTAGAAGTTCGGTTGCTTTTTTGGCCCATCCACTCGATCGGAAGTGAGATGTTTACCCTGTACTTAAGTTGTATCTAACCTCCATGCCCTCCATAACCGCAACCAGGAAGTGAGATACCTTGTATAGAAGTTGCGTATACGCTCCATCCATAACGGAAGCCTGGAAAGTCCCTTGAAGGTACTTTGGTGCATTTTGCCAAGGGATGTTAGGACTTTCACTCGTTGCCAACTAATGGGTTTTCCGTATTAAACCACCAAAAGTTAGTCAGGAGCAGATTTCGCAACCGAGGGTAGATCTCGGGCTTCGACATCGACCCCCGAAGAAAGAAAAAAAAGCGAAGCGCTCGGGCGGGGCAACGGCCAGGGCCTGCAAGCCGCGCCAGCCTGGGTAGCCCAGATTCGCAGGTTGATTTCAAGATGTCCTAAGGCTCCAAAATGACCGTGGCTGTTTTTTGGCGAGGGCTCCGGTGTTTTTCGGGTTTGGCTTTGAGCGCTTTTCTTCCGTGTTGTGTTGTTGAAGTATCATATCTCCTTTCAGTGTGGGTTTCTGAGCAACGGTTGTCCCATGTTCATCGGAGCTTTTGAGCAACCCGCAGATGCCTCTGGAGCTCATTCCCCTCGTTGCAGCCTTTTCCAAATTCTAAGACAAGGTACGTTGGTTGGGGTTGAAGCGGGTCTGTGTTTTCCGAGCTTCTTGGGAAGCCACAAGGAACACCGCTTGTAGGGTCAGCCCAAGTTTGACACAGACCCAGATAGTTCCCACTACCCACAAACCACCAATTTCAGGGAAAAAAAACACGGTTACACTACCGCAAGATACAACGTACCCCGTTGCCAATTTTGCGGGTAGACCGCTCGTGGTGGACACCATCTCGGAGGGCTTATTGTTTGAAGAAGTTGCTTTGCCCCCGGGAAAGGATCGAAATACTCCATTCGTTTTGGGGGAAGACATATTTATCATTCGTCATAGCAACAGATGGATCCCATTGCAGCATGGTCTGGTTTGCTCATAGTTGTTGTTGTTTGTCTTGTTGGTGTTGGATGAAGCTGGTGATGACATGTCTCAATTTGTCGTGGGACCTGGAGCAGACGGATGCCTTCTGCATGTGCATTGATGCTCGGATGTTCGAGAGGCAACCAGACCGGTGTAAAGGTCAACCCCTCCTTCTTTTCATCCATCATTTTTGTGGATCGGTGCAAAAAGGGGTCCATTAGTTAGGAAAAATGGTCCCTGAAAGAAAGACGCGGGGGAAAGTACAGCCAGGGACTCACCTTTGACACCGAAAAGGCGACACAAATCGTACAGTTACCGGTTGGGCCCATGCTCTGCGCAGGTTGCTCTTCAGCTGCTCAGTGGTTCAGCTTTTCACCTTTCCGGGCGCTGATCGGCCCGTGAAGTCCGATTTCCGCAAAGGAAAGCAACGGGGATTGATCTGTTTATGGTATTTTTCCGGGCCGACTTTTTTGCCCGGTTCGGAATAAATATTGCACAAGGGCCAAACTTGAAGGCATGTTGCGTATTTCCCAATACAAAGACCTTCACCCCATAGATGTTCCACAATCATGTATGGAGCGGCCGAATTCACGAACCCGTTGATAGGAAATTCCGGGTTCGGGGAGATTCCTTTGGGGAACTGGGTCAAGGTATGGGACCATCTTCCAGCTTTGGACCAAAATGAGAATCTGAAAATATGGCGCTCCTAGGTTCCGGCTTGGAAGGTGGACCAAGGAAGCACTTCCTACTGTGGATGGACGTAATCCTGCACCACTTGGAAACCATGGGAAACCATGGGGGACCATGGGGGACCATTGTTTATTGGTATTTACAGGGGATTCATCATTCCAGGGTTTCTTAGGTGGTGCGAAATGGATTTCGTCCATCCACAGTATTAATCCGCGCGAAGCGATTCGCCTTTTTTCTCCTCGGAGAGGCATCTCAGACCTGGTGTCTCGGCTGTTCACCAGCGGGCATCCTCCCGTGTGCCCAAACTCAGGCAGTTCTCGGGCGCTTGAGCTTCGTGAGTCGGGGGGCCCAGCCGGCGGCTGGAGAGTTGCCGGGTATCAAGCACTTTTTGTACATGTGGGGTGTCAACATAGGGGCTGAACAACTTTTCACACATCAGTCTCTTATGAACATGACAGATATATTTTGTTGTTCAGCCGCCCGCAACCCTGATGTGTGTTTGCCCTACGTAAAACGAGTACGTGTCAAGATTGGGATTTGGAGCCCCCAAGCTGAATTTCGGCTTTCTGCTTCGCTCTGAAGACCCGCGATTGCGTAAATTTTAGCTTCCTCACCTGAGCCATATTCAGGGTAATTGGAGGGTAGGGAACAGTCCCGGCCATTCATGGGTGCGGCCGCCTTTTCATTTCTGTATATGCATTTGGGTAGGCATTTAAATCCCGGGTTTTGATTGTGACTCACCTGGGGATAACACGAGCTTACCCATCAAGACGGTCCCTTCCTTGGGCGATGTCAATGTCCAGTCTGTGAATGAAAATAATTTGCCCAAATGGGTGTGGCTCAAAATTACTAGTGCAGGGTTACGCAGGTTTTAGTCTTTGGTTCCACTTACCAAGGTGCCATTCTGGTAAATGTTGTTGAGCCACAGCCAGTGTGGATGGGACTTATCCGGCCAATAACAGGACCCTCCCTTCATACAGTTTTCCCTTTGATGAAAGGGAAAACATGTGGACAAGGAAGCCCATCGTTTTTTTCCCAGTTCGGAAAGGCGGCTTTTTTTTGGTTTGAACAGGCGAACCCTGCGGAATTGGTCACTGAGAAGTCTCCGTTTATGGTGAGATGTGTTTCACATGGTCGCCACGTCGCTGCTGATTGTACTTGTAGGTTCAAGCATGGTTTGTGTGTGTGTGTGTTTCCAAACAAGTAGGGGGAGGCCCCTTTTCGGGTTTCTATTGGAAGGAAACCAACAGGATCAGGCCCTGAGCCTGAAAAGAGCTGCCCTGCCTGGAGCTCCACATCATGCAGGACAACACATGCCGAGACTGAGAGAACAGCAAGAGTTGGTCAGCGGCTACAAAGCTCGTTGCGTTGTTGGGTGCATCCAGCCAAATTAACACTCGCGTACCCCGCTGTCAGAAGGTCCTGGAAAGAAGGCGTTGCATAGACGAACTCACTCGACGCAACGCAAACCAAGGAGGCAAGTGACTTGGAGCACATGCAATTTCTGGGATTTGATCAAGTTCTGGCCCCCAGAGGTCAAAGCAAAGTTGATCGGATGATGATCCCTTGGTTTTCCAAAGGGTATCAAACCAAATTTGAAAAGCACCCCAAGCGTCCAGGTGGCTTTGAGGCATAGCTCGGGCTCAATTCCCGAGGCCTGGTGCCCACTCGCTTCTGGGGCGCCACAAGCTCGGGCCCTGGCGGGGTGAAAGGCGGCTTGGCCTCTTTTTTTTTCCAGGGTTTCCCTTCCAAGACCCCCCAAATGGCTGGCAAACAGCCCCAAAGCAGCCATTGGAAGGTGATTCAGACCATTTGCCAGCCATTGGGGCGTCCTGGGTAGGATTTTTTGGGGGTTTCTCTGGGGTTTCAAGGGAAGGCCAGGGAAACCAGGTTTGATTGGGATTCGGTTGCTTGAAGGGAAGCCAGCCATTCTGAGTGTAGGTGTCTTTGTGGGATGGAATTTGTGTTTCAAGGAGCAAACAAAAAGAAACCTTATGTTGAGAGGCTTTCCGAGCAGGGTGTGTCTTGATACTCTGAGACGAGGAAATATGGGTGTGGCTCAAAATGGAACAGGAGAGGTTACGCAGGTTTTGGTCCATGTTTCCACATACCAGGGTTCCATTTTGGTACCGGCTTTTTGGTCCTCAGCCATATAGGTGGAAGTTTCTTCGGTGTTTCCATTGTGCGTTTGTTTGCCACATTGTAGCGAGGGCCGGACCACCGATTTGGCTCGTGAAAGGCAAAGCGGATGGTCGAATTTCCAGGGTCAGTTTCCCGTGATCCCTCATTATTTGGCTACGTCATGCTGGTTCGCGGGCGACGACGTCTTCTGCTGCTGCTGCTGCTGCTGCTGCTGCTGCTGCTGCTGCTGCTGTTCCCCTGATTGGAACCCCTAGTTCCTTTTTGATGGTAAATGGGAAGCTACCCGTAACCTCCAAACCACCCATCCAAAACACCAATTAGGGGAAAGCTGAAAGGGTAGACGACAAGTTTGTTTGTTTCCTTTTTCCCTTGAAAGAAGGAGCTCCCATTGTCCGCGCTGGCCAGCGGAAACTTGGACGAGATGATGGATTTCCGCTCTGGCAAATGTCCATTCTGCGTGTGATATCTTTCGCCGAATGCTGTGGGAGTTTGACATTAATGCCACTGGCATGGGTTCGATCACTGAGGGTGTGAGGGCTCGCACGCTTCGCACCCGTTTGGAGAAACCCAAATTAATGCCACAAAATTTGTGGGGTGGGAAACCCCAAGGAAGCCCGCCGTTTCTGGGGTTCTCAAATGTTTTTTTTTTTGTTTTCCTGAAGTTCAGTTGGTTTCAAGGGGAAACGCACAGGAAACCCGCCATTTTCGCTTGGTTTCCCAAGGGGAAACCCAAAGCAACCCCACACAATTTTCTGGGGGTGGGGAAACCGCAAGAAAACCCACCGTTTAAACAGGGTTCCCGAATTTTACGACGACCCCAACCCCCACTTCGTCCGCAGCCGCAGGCCTGGCACGGGTCTTCTTCCGCACCCAGCAGGGCACCGCGGGGAGCCAAGCACGAGCGGACAGTTGGGGGGACGTGAGGTGAGGCTCGGTGATTTTGGTTGGGGCGAGTTGAGTGAGCTTTGGGGCATTTTGCCAAGGGATGTTTGGACTGAAACACTTTTTGCCAACTCATGGGTTTTGCCCATGAAGCCACTAAAAGTTAGTCACTTTTTGCAGGGGAGCAGAAAGCAACCGAGACAGTGGATGGTTCTAGTATCTGGTTTTAGGGGAATAAGAAGAAGGCCCATATTTCCCTTTGTAACCTTAGAGCCAGCGGTCACTGGATTTTGGTTGCTGTGCAAGTGAGGTTTGGTCAAAATTCCAGACACCCAGTGGGTGCAAAGCCTTTTTGTGCTTTTTGTCGAGGGGGTCAACCTCTTTTGTGGCTTTCGGCTCGGCTATTGGTTGGCCCTGAGGCTTCTTGCACGCAAATTGAAGAACTGGAATTTCTTGCGAACGTGTTTGCGGCTGATTGCCCTTTGTTTTGCTGTGTTCCCCCAGATTTCCGCCTAACGAAATGCCGTAAACGGGATTGTGAGCAATTCCATGGTGATGGGGCTCGGCGGGGTATGTTGTTCCAAGGGAACCAACATGCGGCCAAGAAGGAGAAGGAAGAGCCACAACAGGAATGCTCAGGGCTTTGCTGTCCTTCTTTCAGATGGGTTTGAAGTGGGTGTCATCCGCAATTGTGCATTTCCCCATTTACCCCAAAGGACACGGACAGGGATGGTCAAGCATTTCTGTTGGTTTTCCCTCGAGAAGGGTTTTACTAAAACAGGCAACGGTCAATTCGCCTTAAACTAAGTTTCCCGAAAAGACCGGGTAATGAAACCCCGCATGAATAACGCCTGGCTGATTTTGACTTGGGGTGCTTGCTTGGGATTCTTCACAGGGGAACTCATGGGACGGGGTTGACTTTTCGGGGTTTGTGTGGGAAGCCAAAGGTGATGGTGAAGTCTCCATTTGGGTCAGACACCGTCAAAAACCTGGACCCGTTTCAGTGGGCAGGGGCAAGGGCAAGCATTCATGTTGACCACCGCCTGGCTATGTACACTGCATAAATGCTTTTCATCTTGCCCGGATCCTTTTTGAGGCTACCCAAGCAGGGGTATCACTACTCAAATCAGTACTATTGTGTCCATCAAACCCACCATATGTCCTTTTGTTGTTGGTTTTTAACCGGAATCCGCAATCTTAGCCACCACCTTCTCATCTTTCTACCCTTCAAGACCTTGACTGGCCTCTCGTGGTCATTTTTGCTCTTCTCGCCAGCGGCGACATCTCTGCTCTTGGCTCACACCATTTTTGGCCACGTTTTTTTTTTTTTATTATTTTTATTTTTATGTCACTCCATTGTTGCCATGTATGCCCTTGTTTCGGTGGGTTTTTCATCGAAAACACTGCGCCATTTCAGGGCCCGCTCCCCCGCCCCATAGATCGAACGACCCCGGCGGAAGGCCGGGGCCTGGGCCTTGCAGCTCACAGCGCCCGCGAGCTTCGGCTTCACCTCGCCCTGCGCCGTGCAGGACGGGCCGACGGACCGCGCCGCGGGACCGAGCCGCGTCGGTGACACGCCGAGACCTAGACGCGGCTGACCTAGGGCTCCCAGCGATCGGTGCCCTTTCTCACCCCTTTTTTGGTTGGGGTTCGAATAGTGCCCTTTCTCACCCCTTTTTTGGTTGGGAGGGTTCGAATAGTGCCCTTTCTCACCGTTTCTTTTTTGGTTGGGAGGGTTCTACTAAAATAGACTACAGAAAAAGTTGGCGCCAGCTTATTCTAACCTCTCTACTGGACGACCTAGTGACCCTCCCAAAGTTCCATGGACATTTTGGGCCGCTTTTGGGGGGTCTGGGCCATTTTACTCCCTGAGTTCATGGACTTTGGTCACTTTTCGGAAAGGGTTGGGCTAGGAGGGTTGGTTAGGGGGCAATTGGTAGGGTTAGCTGAGATACTCAAGGCTTGGCACAATCTGCTCGCTCCCTGAGTTCATGGACTTTAGTCACTTTTCGGAAAGACCAAGTTTGAGCGGGAATCACAAGTTAAGAGTTTTATTGGCCAGTCCACTCAGGAGGTATACGTTTACGGGCAGACAAGCAATTTGGCCTTGTGCCAGTCAAGGAAGTGAGAAGGCTTGGCTAGGAGTTTCATGGCTCAGTTGTCCAGAGCGAATCGACCTTTCGACGTTTTGGGTTTCCTGTGTTGGTTTAGAAGCAAAAGGTGACGCTTTTGTTTGTGGGTGCTTTGGGCAACTGAGGGGGGTTCCCCTTCCCAGTTGCGGCGCGCCACCCTGTTTCCCGTTTGGAAGTTTCGAGGGACCCACAAAGAGGGAACTACCAGACCTCCCGATCCCAGGGGTTCCCTTTTCAATCAAAATCGCAGAACCGAACGCTGCAGCCTTCCCTTTCAATCCAACCTGAACAGGGGCTCCCTTGCACGTAGCCAAGGGAGATACCCTTTGAGCAACCAAACAAAGCAGGGTTGGTATCCTACCATTCGAGGTAAACAGCACTAGACATGCTGTGCTTGTTTTATGTTGAGGCTTGGGAACAAGTGGTTTAAAGGAATTCCGTAAGGAGAGGTGACTGCAGTCGTCCAAAGCCAGCAGACCTTTTGACCGATTGGGTTTCTCTGTTGGTCCGTCTTTTTCTCTCTCGCTTCCCCATTTCATGGACTGTTTTTCACTTTTGGGAAGACTGTTCTAGTGGCAAGCAAAATGTTCAGACTGTGTCGGGCCAATCCACCCAGGAAGCGAGATAGTAGTGCGCCCACCCAAACCTCTCCCCAGCAAGCAGGGAGTCCTCCGATTTGTCTCATGCCCTCTGAAAAAATCAAGTCAAGTTGTCCGGGGCTCAAAGGATCACAGAAAACATATTGTTCTGGCAGGCTTACCATTTTAAAACGCGTTTTTGTTTTTTCTCAAGCGAGGCTGAAAGGTCAGCTGTTTGTAGCCCGCGCTGGTCTTTAGATTTTCTGAAAAAGGTTTTTGTTTGACCCTTTAATTCTTATGGTGCCCAGTTTGATTCTGGTCGTTTCTCAAACTCGCAGGTCTCCTTAGGTTTGGTTTTGGCTGTCCGTTGAAACCCGTGGGGCTGAAAAGGGTTCCCCTTGTTAAGTCAGAGCATGGGCTAAAGTGGCCCGTTTACCCCGGATTTTCTTTACTTGATTGAGGGATGAGTTGCCCTTTTAAAGTGTTCGGCCGATTCCTGTTATTGGAGTGGACGGCGACGCGGGGCAGTCCGCGCGATCGGGGGTTAGGGGTTGGAGTTGGAACCCAACGACAAATGCCAGCCCTCAAGCGGAACGGCCATGGCTTTCTCTTAAACTGGAGGTTCAACCCGCTGAAGTGGCTATCGCCATTGTTATATCTGAGGTAACTGGAAGTCCCCTTAGACAGGATGAACACCCAGTGCTTTGAAAATGCCCAGTGCTTGTGACAAGTCGTTGGTTTCCCTTTCTACACCGAGGGTCCACTTTCGTAGATCACAGCCAGGACCTTCCGGCAGTATACTACGAGCCTCGGCAGGGCATTCTCGGCCCCAGCAGTAGCCGCTTGGAAAGTTGGTGCCAAACGCCGGGCGTCATGACCTACAAGTCACAATCGAAACGCGGGCAGAGCAGTAAGCAATAATTCTTCCCCATGAAACCTAGGTGCGGAAACCCGCCCTTGTGATTCTTTACATGGGTTTCGCAGACCATTGCAATCCCAAGTTTTGATTGTGACTCTTATGACTCATTTGGGTGGAGCTTTTTTGAGGGTAGCCCCCCCCTCAAAAAAAAGGCAGAAGGTGGATTTCTTTGATGTTTAACCCACAAACAAGGGTACCCTCCAAGAACAAAAAGGGGACATGGTGCATCCATTTGGGTGTGTCTTCTTGTTTTCGCGCTAGACGCAGCAGAACTTGATGACTCGTCGATGCCGCGAGATGGTTCGAGATGCTTCGACCAAGTTTCTTGAGCCGTGCTCCAGTGCCCTTGGCCCCTCTTGGGGGGTTTCCAATGGATTGGAAGCTGGGGTTGGGGAAAAAGTTCCCCCGAGTTCCTGGCCTCCAGCTTGGACCATGAGCCCATGTTTGTTATTTTGTTTTTCCTTTGCAGTGGTTGAAATGTCGGCTTTTGAGTGGGCCCCGATGTCATCCCACGCAAAGAACCAAGTGATCAACCCCTAACTCAAGACACGGGGCGAAACATATCAGAAGAAGTGCTCCCGCTCGGGAAAGAGGGTAGCTTTGTGCAGAGCTGGACCCACCGAGGCGTAGAGCAGCTGGTAGTGGACTTTCTCACTCGCCCCTTGCCGCAGGCGTGAGGAAATGGTGAGCTTTCACGGCAAGGGTCCCAAAGGGTACCTTGGTACGTTCTGAACAGGGGTCTCCTCTTACATTTTAGGGTAGGTGAAATATAGAACAGAGTCAGAAAGTCTGATTTTCTGTGTACAGATGTTTGTTTGAGAGGCACTTAAAGACTCCACCATTCTCTCGTGGAACATCCAGATGTGCCATGGTGTGTCGTGTTTTGCCCTCAAAATGTGGTTTGCCACTGTGGTTTCCCTTCCACAAGAAAGGCACCCTCAAACTTGCCGCTAGTCTTTGGAGAGGCTCAGCTGGCAAGCTTTGCCGCTTGGATGTGGAGAGGTGGATGAATTTCATGCGAGTCAACATGTCCAGCAGTCTACTGTCCAGGTGGGAAAACACCGCGAACCCCACTGAATTCCCCACGCCAAGGGGATTCCTCCGAGCACGTCCATGTCCTTTGTTGCAGCCCAGGGAACAATCGTGGAAGATTCAAAAGGAAAATGGCTGCTTGCCTTTGGCTTGTCTGGAGCTGCATGAATCAGACTGAGGGACTGATGTGGAACTCTTTGCAATACCCTACCTGCTGATTGTCGACCTGCAGTGTTATGGCCTTTCTTTCTAGGACAACGCAAAGGTTCAACTTGTGCATTGACTGCATGGTGTAGCACGTAGTTTTAAGGAGGTTACCTTGAGACAGACCCAAACCCTTCCATTCTGGGTGTGAGGTGGCACTCGCCAGGTGACTTCCTGTCTCGGATTGCGCGCCGGGCGCCATAGCAGCTGCGTCGAAGTTTCCAAGGACGTCTGGTTGGCGCCCGATTTCAAGGCTGAAGTGCCTTTTCGTTTTCAACATTTGAAAAAAGGGTACCCAACACGAAACCCTGGAAAATGGAAACAAAGACTTAAACTGCGTAACCCAGCTCTTTACTGTTTGAGCCACGCCCATTTGAGAATTTGCGAATGATAGTTCATCCGATGGAATGAATGGAGCTCGGACATGTTCATAAAACCTAGGAGCCATGTGGAATGGGTGCCATCGAAGAGAACCTGAACATACTTGTACGTGCCGACATATGGGAACAACACGTTGGTGGGTTGCGTTTGATCTCCCTTCAAAACCGTCGTAGAAAGAGTACCCTCAATCACACACACTAAGAAGAAGATTGCTCAGAACAGTTTTCCGCGCCGGGAGAAGATAGACTTTTCTCAGCGCTTTTGCCATGACTCGGGCTGACCTTCTATTCCAAAATTGAGGAGGGGGCAAGCCGCCCGCTGCCCACCTACAGTAATAAGCAAACAGTTCACAAGCTTGGTTGATTTTCCCACACTGAGGCGGAGTAAAACCGCCTATCTGTGAACAGGGAAATCTTTTTACCACCTTTTGTGAGAAAATTGGCGACCCCCTCAAAAAGGAATCCTTCACTACAAGGGGGTTCGATCATTTTTTCACCAAAGGGGGCAAAAAGATCCCCCTGTTTGTGAATAGTTCGCCTTTTTGGACCCAGGTATGGCTGCTCTTTGGTCCGACCGAATCACCCTGAAGTTTTGGAGGCAAATGTGACGTTTCTTGACGGTGCTCAATAGGGAATATCCTTCTGGGTGTTTGGAGTGAATTGGAAGAGGATTCCCTCAAAGGAAGCCATAGGAAATGAATGGCTGGTTTTGAGAGCATTGTTGGTTGGGATGTGATTCGTGATAGCACATGCAGAAAAACATGGTATTTACTGTGTTTTGCAAGCATTGGAGCTGTAGAACTATATCCCTGTGAGAACCCCTGCTGGTTTTTTTTGGGGCCTTTCCTTGGTTGCTCCCAGCCATCCCCTTAGCTTTTTAGCCTTTTTGTGTTTAGTGGTAGTTTCCATTTAACCCACTAACAGTTCTCAACTTTTAGCGGGGGATCCGAAAACGGGGAGCCCAGTGGGCTGGTTGGATTGTAGTTCTCATTCCCTCTGAACACCTGAACCGGAAGGGGATTCCCTTGAACGAAACCGCAGGAAATGGAGTGGGTTTTTGGAAAGGCGTGACATTTGTTTCCATTTCACCCACTAACAGTTAGCCACTTTTAGCGGGGATTCGAAAACGGGCAGCCCAGATTCCATGTCTCATTCCCCGCTGAGAACCAAGAAACCTTCGAAGCTTTTGCAGAGGTCTCCAGCTTCGTGCAGAACTCCAGCGCCTGGCTGGGGGAGCGGTGAACCGCGGTTGCCGAGGTTGTTTGTTTTGTCTTTCTGTTTTTTCTTTTGTTTTTTTCCAAAGCTTCTTGGGGTTGATTCCTTGTCAATTCTTTGCAACCATCGTTCTTTCTGAAAACCGGATCCGTTTTCCCCAGGTTTCCGGAGGTTTTCTAGAAAGAAGGATGCCTGGAAAGAATGGGGAAGGTAGCACTAGAGGCACCCTGGCAAACTAGGGTTTGCTGCTCCAAAAGGATGGTCTAGCGAAGGGTAGACGAATGAGGCAAGGCGTTTTTATCTCTCTTTTTTCTCTGTGTGCCCCTTTTTTTGTGGGCCGAGGAAGGGAGATGAAGGAAGTCCCAAAGGGAAAACAGATGCTTTGGTGCACTTTGCCTGGATGTTAGGACTTTAACTTTTTGCCAACTAATGGGTTTTCCACTAAACCACTAAAAGTTAAACTTTTAGCAGGGGAGCAGACAGCAACCAAGGATGAAAAGCCGTGAATTTGGCCATGTGCGCTCTTTGCCGTCCAAAGACACAGTTGGATCCTGAAGGCCCCGCTTTTGCTCGAGGTACCCCTGTCAGGTTCCAGGTTTGTCTTGGGAGCATATGTTCATGAGGAATCAGGGTTGTATCAATCGGAAACCGGAGCTTCAAAATCATGTGTTCTTATGACCGTCTTGGCGGCACACAACTAAATCAGTTTAGAGGAGACTACCAATCCACTCAGGAAGTGAGTTAGTACAGCCTGGCTTGCTTCGAGGATTTGAACATTAACTTGACCTGTTTGTGAAGTGTCTGCACGGTTGCTTTGATTCTCAACAGCTGACCAACCCACAGGCGCCCGAAGCCCTCATTGGCCATTCTAGCAGTTGGTTCTACTGCTTGGCTTCATAGCGGGAAAATGGAAAGCCCCAGTACAAACCTGTATACACATTTACAAGCAACACGTCTCGGCGCTGCTCGCATGTTCCCAAGTTCCACCAGGTTTTTTGTTGTTCCGACTTGTCCGGACAGGCCAAAACGAGCCCCTTGACACCTCCCCACCCCAACCGCTTTTCATGCGCCGGCTTGGGAGCCAACCAGTTCAATGAATGGATCCCGATGTTCCGGTGGTGAACTACCCTCTCACGCCGAACGCCAGCCTGGAAGGCTATGATGTCATCCCCTAACGAAAAAAGGTGGTGTTCTGGAAAGCCTCTTTGATCATGACAAAACATGGCTACAAAGCACCTCACCAGTGAATCCCAGTCACCTCTACAATGTTATAGTAGGTATCCCTTCTCCACGTTTTTTTTGTGTTTACAAGGTGGCAAACCCCTTAACTTGGTTTCCTATGCACTCTAACGGATCTACTGGGTACCGTTGCCAGGGTTGATTTGAAGGGAAGCTAAAGGGAAAGTCTTTTTGGGGTGTTCCCAAAGAGGCACCCCAGATATCGATTTTTTCACGAGGTGTGTAGGGTTCTTCAGCCATGAGGCAGTGCCATTGGTCGCGTAGGCCAATGCTTGGTCATCAGAACCTGGCTTGCTTTTCTGGTTGGGATTACTTCATCTACCCAGATTTCGATTGTGGCTCACCTATGGCCATGGGTCAACAGCCCGGTTATCCCCCAGTGAACATCCCAATCCCCACTAAAATAGGTTCTAAAATGGACCTTCCCCAAAATTTTGGGATCCCAAACCGGTTTTGACCACCACAGCCAGATAGCAGAAACTCCGGGGTCAAAAGCCCGTACTCCCCACTAAAATAGACCAAACTGGGTGGCGCACGTACCAACCAAAATGGGATCCCATGGGTTTTGACCACAGCCAGATCTGTCTGGTCGAGCCGATGGCCAGGACTACTACCAGCTGCCCGGGGCGCTCGCGCCGCTGGCCGAGATCCACTCGGAAGGAGCCCCCCGATTTGCGAAGCGACGGAATGCGCGCCAAGCGAATGGGAGCTCTTGGAGCGGAATATTATTCCCCATGTCATCATGAGGTTTCTTTTTGGTTCACACGAGGACGAATGGAAAAAAGGGGTTAATTAGTTGGAGGTTTGTTTGGGGAGGGAATTGGTTTGGAGTTGGTTTGGCAATTCCTCTAGGGGTTGATTTCCCTTGGGTGGGTCATACTTGCCACTGGTTTTGGAGGTTCCCTTTGAAATCAGCAACGCAATTAGAGTTGTAGGGGTTGATTTCCCATTCTGAACCCAGGGATCCTTCTTTTCAGAAAACCAGCGGAATCCAAGGGGAAACAGATCCGGTTTTTGGAAAGAACGAGGGTTGAAAAGAATGGACAAGGACTCAACCCCTAGAATTCCCTAGAATTCGGCCCCTGAGTTCACACGAGGACCAAAAGAGAAAAGGGTTGGTTGGAGGTTTGTTGGGCTGAGAAACCGCTGGCAGGGGATGCTATATCAAATCCAGTGGTTGCTTGGTTTCGGTCGAAATCTCTGCAGGCTTTGCTGGCGAGTTGATCTACACCCACCACTTTTGTGTAGAAACCCTCATTTTCGTCCGTTTCGGACTGAAATGATAAGAGAACAAAACACTTTCAATCCTAGGTTGAAGGTTGACCAAGAGTGAATGCAACGGATGGATTTACAAAATCCTCCTTCGCCAGTTGGATATGTATGCAACCCTGGAAATACTCGGCTGGTGCCCCAGTAGTGCCCTTCTCTCCCCTTTGTTGGGGGAGGGTTCCCCTACTAAAATAGACTGCAGAAAAAAGGGCACCCTTATTCTAACCTCCCTGCTGGAGGACCTAGTCGGGAAACAACCATCTACCAACCGTTGGGCAGACCGCCGTCGGGATTTTTCCTTGGAGGACCTTTGGGTGAAGCCACGATGTACGGCTTCAGCATCCCTCTGCAGCACTCCGGGCTGCCGCGGGGCAGAGGCTGAGATCGCATGAGCTCAGGGGCACATGAGGCCGTGTGTGTCTTTTTTGGAGGTACGAGGTCGAGTCGGACGTCCCAACAATAGCAAACCTGGAAAACCAGGTTACCTCTATTTGGGTGAATCTTGTTTTATGGTACCCCTCCCCCTCCCGAAAAAGAGGAAAAGTAAAACATGGTGGTTCTCCGTTTGGTTTGCCTTGAAAAGCCAACCACTGGCTTATTATACTTTGAGACCGTTGAACTCGGTGGCCCTCGGGCCATTTGTCTTACCTGCTTCGCTTTTTGGTTGGTTTAGTGGGAGTTTCCATTCAAGCCACTGAAAGTTCTCAACTTTGAGCGGGGGATCTGCGGGCAGCCCAGTTCAGTGGTAAACAAACCGGACTTCTGGCCGTTTTGATGAGATGTTAACAGGTTGAACATTTTGTTTCACAACCAAATGCCTTGTCTTCTCGGTTTACAATGTCTTTTCAACTTGTGGCTGATTTGGCAGGACGAGGGTTTACCAGGAACCAAAAGGAAAGCCCACCATGTATGGGGTATTCCTACTTTGAAGGTTGACTGTTGCATCCCTGAAAGGGGCAACTGGATCGCCCCCCCAATTCCTGCTTTTTCTTAGACGCTGGTCACAGTTGTTGTCTGAAAAAACCCAGCACCTGGGAATTGTTCGGCACTTGTTTTGTGTTGAGGTTGCCTTGCTTCGATTCGGCGTCTTTTGGCTGACAATGTGACTAGCTTTCGGGCACTTTGGCCGCCGGTTCTGTCTGCTGCGTCGGAGGTGTTTGGCAGCTGGCCACCTATATGAAGGCTCGCTCCGGGCTGCCGCATTTTACAGGGTTCCAACCGGCGGGATCCTCTTCTCGGGTGGAAATTTTGAAGGAAAATTGTTTGGCTGTGTTTAACCCGGCACCACTGCAGGTCTGGGGTCCAACATCACCGTTTGGTTTTGCCAAGTCAAAGATTTGGCAGCGGGTTTTAAGATCGTTTCCTTCTGGTGAGGTGTTGTCGATAGTTTGGCATATCAAAGTGTGTGAGGCCAATCCGCCGTTTCGAGCAGTCCAGCAAGTTTTGGCACCTGGGACATATTAGCAACGACCAGAGTCCCAGGGTATCGGTTTGTCGTAGTAGTCTCCGATAGGTTTTCTGAAGCGGTCTTTCGGGCATTCACATAGCCATGGGCTCATGAACTGTTGGATATCGAGTCAGTGCGCGGAGTACGCACGAGCGGTGAAGTGGCCAAAAGGTCACCGTTGAACGCCTCACAGGCAAGAGAGCCGGCTCCCCCTGGGGTAGTTTCAACATCACCTTTATGCTAATTCCAAATGTCGGTTGCCGATTTCAAGCAAGCATGAACACCCCACACCCCCCATTGGTAGGTGATTCTACCACCTGGCGCTGTCGATGATTCAGGTGTTATAAACCTGTATAGCCATCTTGAAAGGACTTGCAAGTCTACCGGTTTTTGGGAACTGCTCAAGTCATGTCGTTTTGCACGCTTAAACAAGGTCACGGCGTTGCTAATGACCACGCTGCTTTTGACCATGGCGACCAAGCACGTTTACCAAAGTTCCTGCGTTTTATGAACATTTCGTTGCATCGTTGACACGCACCATGTTTATTTTGTTCCATTTTTACCATGGCTTTGACAAGAAAGGGCCAAATCGCCTGAGAATAGCAGCACTTCGCGCTGCTGGCCAACACACGCGCGTTTCTTGAGGCTGCCGGCCTCTTTTTTTCAAGGTGCAGCAGTGAAGTTGATGACCAACAAACGTCGGGATAGAACAAAACAGGCAGCACGCAAAGCCGGGGTAAGCGGGGAGCGGGCGCGCGAGAGCGTCAGCCAGGCAGCGCGAAGACACGGCAGTGCAGCAGGTAACCGACACCAGGACAAAGGGCTTCGAGCAGATATCGCACCAACAGATGCCGCAAAATGCGCGAAAGGATCAGACGAACTACCAGCGAAAACTTCAAAGTGAGCGTCCAACAAGAACGGATCACACGTCCACAATGCCTGGAACCACGAGTCAACAATGGGGCAGGGTGCACACGCGACACGCAGCAGCAGAACGTACGCAACACAAAGAGCGAGAACAAAATGATGACCCATGGTCCTGGAGCCAAAGGTTGGGCCAGTGAATGCCTCAGGGGCGAAAGACGCATCTGCAGCAGTTGAGCGGGTGTGCTTATCATGCCCCCAACCCCCCCCCCCCCCAGAACCATGTTATTTTGTAATCCGGTAAAGAGCAGGCTGCTGCAGAGCGGGCGTGCTTATCATACCCCCCCACCCACCCCCCCTCCCCCCCCGCCCACCCATCCCCCCCGAACCATGATGCATGAACGCAGGGATGAACGTCCAAAAAACAAAGAACTCCACGGGGTCGTTAAGGACGCCGTGAGCTTAAACAACGATTCGCACATAGCTGCACTATCAGCAACAAGAGACAAAGACAAAGGGCACTGCTCAAACGAGATGATGACTTGTTTTGAAGGGCACTGCTCAAACCAGATTGTTTCAATCAATATAATGTAAAAAAAGAGAGAACCAACAAAAAACAACACTATGTATGGCACTTCACCCCCAATTGGGGCGACCCCCAACATCTTCCGCGCGAGGCGCTGGGTGCTTGGCATCCCTTGGACCTTGGCGCGGCCACCTTGAGCGCCGTAGAGTCGTCGGCGGAGGCATCGGAGGTGGCAGAGCTGGCAGCAGAGGCGGGAGAAGCTGACCCTGTGGATGGGTTGCGAAATCCGTTCGTGCCATTTGTAAGCCATGCCGCCTACTCAAAATACCCGCTTTTTTCAGGGTAATGTTGACCCCGGATTAATAAACCCCTGGTTGATTTATAGGGGGGTGTCCCCTTTTAGCGGGAATTCATCACTTTTGGAGGGAGGGGAATCATCAGAGACCAGGGTTTGCTGGGTGGTGCGAATCGGATTCCGTTTATCCACGGTATGTCACACGTCGCCATGGCACCTCACAGGGACCCGGTCACTCCAAGAGGAAACTGATCTCCCGCCTCCCAGATGCCATGTTAGTGCCAGGAAGGCTAGTTGTTCAACCTTTTGGCTTTCCCTTTTCGGCCTTGTAAAGGTCCCACGGTGTTAACCTTTTATTTCATTTGCTTCTTTGCGCAAATGAGGAAAAGACCAGCCCAGACTTCCAGTGGTGTTCGCGTTCGTTTGCTTTTTGGGTCGGTTCAAACGCCCACCACTGAAAAACAGATAATATCTATATCGATGTTTTAAACGTCCCAGCCTTGACCTCCTGTCTTCTTCTGTGTGGAAGGGGGCATGTAAACTGATATTATCCCAATATGTCCCCTTTGGGGTCGTTTTAAGCATCATCTTTAAAGGGCCCATTTAAGGTGAGTTCCCTTGAGTAGGGGGGATGTTTTGAGGCAAATTCCATTCCATTCACTGCCAGCAAGGGCATCCTTCTTTCCATGGCCACGGGTCTTGGACAGGTGTCCTTTCAGAGGCCTTGCTGCTTTGTGGGGCATGACCCTATGCTCAGTTGTGGTGGCTGCCCCACTAAAATGGTCTTCCCAAAAAAGGGTTCCCTTCTTTTTTCCAGGGTCATTGAACAACTGAGTATGTGGTAGCAACATATTTGGAAGACCTGTATTGTTTGGGGCATGTACCGGATCACGGAGCCATGGGACTGCGATTTTTGTTTTTTGCAAAGGGCCTGAGTGTCCGTCACGCATCCTCAAATCCATGGCGTCATTTGGTTTGCAAGGCCGAGCCCCTTGTGAGGCACCAAGGCAATCTGAAAAGCTTGTGTTGCCCTTCGGTCGACTGCACATGAGAGTCCAATAGCCCTTCAGAAACCTGAAAACAAGTAGAAAGCAAGCGAAGCAAGCAACTGCCACGGGCACTGGGATGGTATCCCCAGAGCCTAACAGGGGAACACTCGTCAGCCACGATCAGTTTACCCTGGTAGGGACCGAAGGGTTAGAAAAGCGGTATATACTGCCTGATGCCGGCCCATCCCATCCCAGAAATCGTCTTTGGCTCTTCCTTTGATGCCTGGCTGGAAGTAATACCCCAATTGAAGTGCAAGATTATCAAATTTGGTGCCGGGTGAACCCAGAGTCCATACAAACACATGATTCCGCCATGATCATAAGCACTTGTAGCCTCGCTGGTTATCCAAAAGGTTTTTGGAATGAACCCAGGGTTAGGAAACCTCAAAGGGCAGTTAGGGGTGATTCCCTCATTTGCTGAGAAGCAGCAGTACCCATGTGGCTGTGTCTTTTTTCCGGGTACCACTTTTTGGTCGGTGTTTAAATGAACACCAAACTGCCAAACCCCAGCCATTCGAAGGTTCCCCCAAACCGGCCCATGTCACTTTTTGAAAGCCAAAGCCATTTGAGGGGTCACCCCGGGGGGGGGGGGGAGGAAAAGAACAAACATCCACCACCCTCCAACAGTGGTCCATTTGTATCCACAGTGCTCTTGTGTGAGCCATTTTGAGCAATCACAAATGGAAAAGCCACCCTTGGAGGGTGCTGGATCGACCTCTGTGCGTGTTTTTTTTTTTCCCCCACCGAAAGGGGTCCCCCGCCATCATGCTGAAGCCATTTCAGGGTCAACGAAGCGAAAATCGACCAGCTGTCGCGCGAGTTTTTCTCAGCGAGAGGCGGCACCGGCGGGGCTTTCGGTGCTGTGCGCGCCGATGCTGCCCTTTGCGCTCTCAGGGAAGCCAGCGGAAGCGCGTCTCGGACGGGACGGGGCGACGGGGTGACTGCGGCCGGTGGCTTGTTGCATGGACCGACCGGATTTGGCTATCTGGCACTGGGGTCTCTTCTACAGTTGATCCCATCAAAAACCGCGGGTTTTTAAGAGGGGTGCTATTTGGGGTCTCTTCTACTGTTGACCAACTAACAAAAATAAACCCCAGTTTATTAATAGGGAGGGTGCTTCTCTCTGGGTGGAATGTTGGGAATCATCAAACCCCGGCTTATTAATACTGTAGGAGGTGGTTCTATCTAGGGGAAATGTGGGGAATCAGACCGCTTTTGGAGGGGAACACACCCTAAATAAACTGGGGGTGATAGCTGAAAGCCAGAATATATACTTTAGAGTGTTTGATAAGTGTGAACATAATTAGAAAAATGACATGGAGTACCTCTAAATGTGGGCCAAGCTATGGCTAGCAGGGAAGATGAGGCAGACGGGCTAGATCTACTGTAAGAGTGGCTTGGGGGGGCTGGCATCCTTCCTCTCCATGACCCTGCCCCGAATGAACCTTCTTAGGCGATCCTGGGGTTGTCTGCCACTGTGGAAACCAACTCGACAGCGGCAGCGGGGTGAAAGAGAGCCTTCCATGGTCGTTGTCGCGAAACATTTCACCTTTTTGCTTCTTGTGGTTTAGTGGTTGAAATCCCAATCCACTCAACTGCTACCTAAAATTTAGATGCTTGCTGCCCAAGCCCAACGTCAGCCAGGGCTTCAGCAGGTTTTGGGAGCCGAAGGTGACTGCGCAAAAGACTTCGAGTCGTAGCGTTCGGTGCTTCGGCGGCGATTTTTTTGCCGCTGGGAACCTCTACCCAGACCTCCGGGGAGATTTTTCGGAGGGGTTTCCTGCCAGGAAAGTCAACCAGCAAATCTGGGACTACAGCTGGTTAAGAAAGCCGGTAGGGTTTCCTTCTGCCCATCTCTGCCCAACTCGTTTCATTTGAGGGACCTGTTTCTTCATGCAAAAAGAAAGCAGCTAGCATGAAGTCTATTGCTTGCTGTGTTTCATGTACCAGCCAGAAGTGGCTCTCCTTTGCGACCAACCCGGGTATGTTTTTTAGGCAACCTACTAGTGGAACAATATTTGGACCTCTATATATAAACACTGTTTGCTGGGCTGTGCAGATCTTCAATGAGCAAATGAACCGCTTTGGCTTCCGAACAGCCTGGGGACCCTTTGCTTCAGAACTTGGAATTGCAGAATCAAGAGTCTGTCTGAGGAAAAACCAGCGCTTTAGGGCGGCCTTCAGGTTTTCCGTGCGGCCGTTTGGAGCGGGTTGACTGAAAGCTCCAGGTGCCGTTTCCGAGGCTTCCGAATCGCTGCTCCAAATGCTGAGCGCCGACCTTCCTCGGGTTTCGGCTCGCCATGGGCCGCTTGCAACACCCGAACTTGGGCGAATTGTCGGCTGCGGTGCGAATGCCGCGGAGAAAGGTCGGGTGACTCGGCGGTTCCCAGCCATATCCTTCCCTAAGGATCCAAGAATCCAAGGTTCCTTCTAAAAAGCTACCTAGACTCTCCATGACCCTGAAAAAATGGGGGTCATTGCCCAAATTAAGGAGTCATGACCCCTTTTTCTAGGGGTCATGGAGACTCTAGGTACTTTGACTCATGTTAAGCCCTCAAATGCCATTGGGCCCTTTGGGCTCAGACTTGCTAAGATTTTTCAAGTGTGGATATCCATCTCCAAATGGGTGGGTCAAACTTAAACCACCACAAAACCGCCTGGTGGAGCCATGAGTTCCATTTACCAGGGCAAGCCATTTTGGGTACCCATTTTTGACCAGCCAAATGTCTGTTTGTTCGGGAGCGAGCCTCTGAGGTGAGCTACTTGGTCGCTGCTGGCACGAGTCTTGCCGTCAGCTTCCGCCGAAGCCACGCCGTCCGCGCAGTGAGCCGCGCCGAGCTGCTGGTGGATGGAGATGTCCACAGTCTCGGCAGCATCTGAGCCACTCCGAGCCAACCTTTTGGATCTTTTTTTTTCTATGCTTTTCTTGGCTTGGCCAATGTTCTTTTAACCAAGGTCCCCAAGGTCCAAATTTGGGCAAGTGAGGCGTACAGAAGGCGATTCAGCTGCTGGCAAAGGAGGGACGAGCGGTGAAGGCGTCAATTTTCGGCCCACCTGGGGGCAGAAGGAAGAACCGGGAGTGGAACCAGTTTCTTCAAAGGCGGAACGTCGTATTCCGACCTGTGGCACGAGGGCAGGATGAGAGAAGGGAGGCTACTGATGAAGCCATTCACGACAAGATTAAATCACTCGCACGAGCCAAAGGAGTTGATTTCGTGGCGTT
Organism: Effrenium voratum; assembly: GCA_963377175.1. Taxonomy (NCBI): domain Eukaryota; class Dinophyceae; order Suessiales; family Symbiodiniaceae; genus Effrenium; species Effrenium voratum. The sequence goes on along the minus strand of CAUJNA010001702.1, from coordinate 435,366 downwards.
GCTTTCATCTGATCAAGGGTTTTTGAGCCCATTGCAGCAGTGCATTGCGTCTGGGACCAAGGTTGCGCTGTTCGTTCCAGAAACATGTTTTGGAGCAATCAAATTTGATAAAGGGAATGGGGTTCATGTACGAAAGCTGCCGGTGGAGCAAAACAGCTGCCACATCAGAGCACTCCTTCATGCAGATGGCAGAGGGACTGTGAATCGGGCTGAGGCCTATGAGGGTTGCCTTACGGACGAAGCCGTGACAGAACTGGAAGGGTTTTTGCAAGACTGGGGCGAGCCGTCTTGCTTTTTAATTCAGTTGCTTGCCAAGTTCTGGTTTGTCAACTCACTGGGTACATTGACGGTGTTCCCCCTTCAACATGGCGTGATGGCCGCGAGAGATGTAATCACCTCGGCCTCAAGCGTTCAATCGTGGCAGTCTTGCGGCCAGCAGCTTGCGTTTGTGCTTCCAGTCGCAGGAGTTGGAAAGGCAGCCAATTTCGGATCCGGCCTTGCTCGTAGAATATTTTACGGAGGAGGCCCGTTCATGCTGAGCGATTCCGCCAACTTGACATGCGCAGCCTTGACGAAACTTGGCTACTTGGATGAGGACCTCAATACGGATTTGACAGAAGCCATTTTGTGTTTCATCAACGCCACCGATAACAAGACAAAATTGCGCAAGCTGGACTTGCTGCCAGCAGATCATGCTGAAGCACGACAAATTGATGCACAATTGCGCCAGGCGTTTCTGTCGAACAGGACAGACGCGCAGTGGAGAGTTGGGCCCAGATGTTCCGCCCAGGTTCAGAGCATCTTGGTGGCTTCAGAGCTGCTTCCACGTGGGCCTGTGCCACGGGGAGAGTTGTTCGCGGCGATGGGAGCTTACATCCAACGTCGCAACCTGCCAGAGATGCAGACGTGGCATTGCCCAACTTAGCATACCGGTTCCTTCATCTTCCCTTCAAACGTTGTTCTTGTGCGGATAATTTCTATTGCCAGACTTGGCTAATATGTTTGACCTTTTGCCCCCGGCATCTGGCCTAGGTTCAATGGCCGCGCGTGGCGCATCATGAGGTCCAGGGACAGATGTCCTACCACGCGAGGTGTCATTGAGGTGGCCAGATCTTGAGCCCTGGTTTGGGATGCAGCCTGATATGAGACTCGGTGAAGCCTCCTGATATGGATCTGTCTGTTTCGAGGGTGCTCTTGGTGGGTATTGTTTTACAAGAGATTCAAGCAACAATTACTCCACACGGAGATCCGTGCCATCCACCAGACATATTTCTGGCTTCCATGGAGCAAAGCGCATCCCACAAAGTCCTCGGCTGATTGCGGCCCGCGTTTGCCGGGTCACCTTGCCGCGGCTTCAACGGTTTGAGGGGGAAAAAAAGGATGAGCCAGACTGGTTTTGCCACGAAACTTTAAACGGTTGCTGTTGGACCCAAACGGACTCTTCCTGCCTTTGTATCGCTTGTGAGCGGGTTGAAGGCAGACAAAAGGGGGTCGATCGGGGTTCAGATTTGCATTGGCAACTTTCAAACATCGTCGTTGTGGTTGTGGTGATGGCAGTCGTCTTGCTGCTCATCGCTTTAATTGTCGGGTCGGCACGCTTGCTCGCTTGACTTCGTACTCGTGGAAATTCGATCGCTTGTTTTCTTTGCCTTTTTGCAATTCGATGCGATGGGTCTGCTTCAGAAACAGGGCGAACCTTTCGGAAATACCATCCTGCGGGCCCTTTAGCTTTCAGACAAGACTACCATGATCAACCCCAAGGGTCCCCGGGTTGGGTGTATTTGGAAGTAGCTGGCGCCGCAAATAGTATGTTCCGTTCCCGATTCAAGCATTTGGATTCAAATCAAACCATGCATGCGAAACTCGCTCTTTGTCTATGGCAGGACACACTCCCCTGAAACAGGTACGCGCCCTTGGAGGCTCATATCGAGGGGAATCTTTCCGGAAGACTCAGTGAGCAAGTGCATGAGAAGATTTCACCATGCTCGAAAGGCTGGAATGAGATGAGCTCTAATGATCCGGACAAATCAGAGGAACCTCACCCACGGCTTTTGCAGCCTCGTCCCAAACAAGAGCCCCCCTCCCCGCCGCACGTTGCGCATCTAAGGCTTGTTCTGCTTCGGCCTCCGGTCGCGCACGCCTCCAATTGGCAAAAGGTCTCCTGGAGAGTGTCACTTGACAGCACCTGATGTGGTTGATTCAAACATTGCGAGGCGATCTGTTCAACCTCTAAGTGGACTTGCAAAAGTTGTCCCTGTCAACCGACAACAACAAGACTAACAACCACTTTTCCGCTGTTCACCAGCAAAAACAACACATTCCGGCCACTTCTTTGCCAGGCTCAGCTGTCCTTTTGTCCATCCCAGATTTACCAGAGAGAGCTACGGACCTGAGCATTCTGACAACTGATTGGCAGGTTCCTTTTACACTGAGCTCTTGGCATTTCCGTTCAAACTAGGCTGGTTTTAGGATGACTTTGGCAGGTCTAGGCATTTCTGTTGCTTGGTTGGCTCTAGGATGACTTTGGCAGCTCTTGGAATTTCCGGTTTTTTTCAACTCCGAGACTCCGAGGATGCTGTTGGTAGAGTCTCTTTTGTCTTTCCCTCAGGTTTGCCTTTTTTGGCCGCGAGCAACTCGTTTTGCAAACGGATCTCACCTATTTAGAGGGTTTCCCTAGTAAGCAACTAGTTGATGTTCGGTCTATGGTTCATTTGGGAGGGACATACTCCCAAAGGTCGTAAGCCAGAGGGTCCTTCCCGCGCGTTCTTTTTTCGACTTTCAGACTTTCAGACCGCAACTCCTGGGGTTTGAGAGACGTGTTTCGCGGAAAGCCATGTGCTGTTTTCTTGGTTCAATGGCTATCAGATGGTTCTCAGATGTAGTCAATAAAGTAAATAGCCATCTATCGGATGGTTTGACTACATCTGATAGCCATTTATCTTGGTTCAATGAAGTAGATAGATGGCAATTTCAGATGTAGTCAAGATATGGGCGCCCCGAACATGGTAGCTTTCACGCGCGCACGCGCCCGCGCGGGCACGCGCACACACAGACACACCTGTTGGTTTGTCTCACAATCAGGCTTTAGAGGGACCCCAAAACGGGGTACCCTCAAAGGCAAACAGGCCCATTTGCCATGTGGCCCCCTGTTTGGACCTGGTGCCTTCAAGGAAGCCGCTTGTAGTTGTTTTTTCCCCGGGGAGGTTCGCTCCGCACACCTATGTCTGGGACTTCATCGAGCGCAGCTTCTTCTGGAGGCTGGGCAATGGCGGGTTCAAAGGCGAGAGACCTTGGCGACTGGAATATTCCCGGGTCCCAGTAATTCATTTCAGGTCAAAATTTGGCCCCTAAAAGGATCAGGCGCCGAGGGACCCTCTGAGCTTTGGTGCAATTTGCTTGGATGTTAGGACTTTAACTTTTTGCCAACTAATGAGTTTTCCATTAAACCACTAAAAGTTAGTCACTTTTAGCAGGGCAGCAGAAAGCAACCGAGTGAGGGAACCGGTGGTTTCTGTCATTTGAGTTCCCAGTAGCATATGATTATTGATTTTGTTTTCTCATTTCAGCTTCTGGAGCTAGGAAGTGGGTGAGCAACCACCAGGACCCAATGGCTGGCAAATAACCCCAAGACAGCCATTGGCAGGTCATTCCACAGACCATTTGCCAGCCATAAGGGAGTCCTGGCATGTCTTCGCACCAAGGTCCCCCAGTGCCCTTTTTAACATGTTTCTTTTTTGGGGGGAGGGTTCCCCTACTAAAATAGACTACAGAACAAGTTGGTACCCTTATTCTAAACCGTAAGCAAACAACCATGACAGCACAACAGCCCACAGCAGCTCAACAACCTACCCAACCAACCCAGCCTCTACTGGAGGACCTAACATGTCTTCGCCGCCTTGGGTTCCACGCGAAATCCACTTCTGCCGCGATTTCTCCGCTTTCGAGGCGCGTGGACGTGGCCGGGGCGTCGGCGGATCTGCCTGTGGCGACGGTACCAGCGCTGCCCATCCTGGAGCCTTTGAACCGCCTAGTCTTCGAAGGCCCGCGGCTTTAGCAGCTCTTCTGTTGCCCGGTGGGTTGCTTCATTTTTCATTTTTTTTGGGGGTAAGAGTTCCCCTTTTAAACTCAACCAACAAAACAGGGGTGTCTTTTTTTGACCATGGCCACTGGGCATCTGAGGGGGTCAATGTTAGATGACATCTCACATCCAGGCTTTGACTGAAATGAGGAAAGAAAGGAGTTAAATCCTAGGTGTACCTTAGGCTGTAGTTGAGTGATGGCTTCCAATAAAACTCGCTTTTGGAGGTCCCAAAACGGGGGCAGTCGATTTAAGGAGGGCTTCCCTTGAACCATTGGGGGTGAGGGTGGAGGACTTCCCAAGTTGGACTGAGTCGTGTGCTTTGAAGGCCGCTGTAAACAAGTCTGGAAAGACAGCTTCAGTCCAGATCGCTTGGTTCGAGTCGATGTTTTTTGGAGGTTTGGATACTCAAAGACGGGGCCCGAAATACATCGGGAGCGTTTGTTTGCGCAGAGCATTTTTTCCCTTAGAAGGGGAAAAGGGTTCATTGGAAGGGTGTGCACCTCCAAACGGCTCTTGGAGTCCAAAAGATTCTGATCTACTTTGGGTTTTGGACCCCGAAACCCTTTGGTTGGCGTAGGGAAGCCGTGGAAAGCTCACCATTTGTTCCGGTTTTTGCTCCCCCCTTGGTTGGCCCAACAAAACTCACAGGTTTGGTCGCTCTTGGGCAGGCGATGAGGAGTCAGACGAGGGCTGGGTCAGCAACCAGACCTACGGCTTCCGCCCCTCGGCCGAGAATTTTTGTCGGGAGGTTTGAGGTTGATCAAAGGGTCCGTTGCATGAGACCGTTGGTTGGAAAACCACTAAACAGATCTGATTGCTCAACCACATGGGAAAATTACCCATGAGTAAATGGAACCAAGTCTTTCAAAGAGGTCCTAAGAGCTCCATGTTAGCCTGGGGAGGGACATGGGATGCTTGGCACACCACCAAAAGTATATTCCAACCACTAAATGGGAAGACAACAAAACAACAGATGCGATGTTTCAACCACAGCGGAGAAGGTTACCATGGTCGAAACTGGGGGTCCAAAGGTTGTTGAATTTTTCAGACCCCAAAGTAGTAGTGGGAACCCGCCAAAAAGGCTGGCTGTTCTTTGGGTGTCCCTGAAAACAAAAAAAATGTGACCTCAACAAAAGAGTCCCAAATGGACCCACCAGCAGATCCTTTCAAAAACGACCAACAACTACGTACCAGGTCGTTCTGTCCAGCAAGTGCTTTTTTTAAAGCTGAGAGCGCATGTCTACGTGCGAAAAGCATGCAACCGGACTTCAAACATCGAGTAAGCTGGGGTGAGCAATCTCAATTGCGGAGCCATGCGCTTTTATTGCGGCACGTGGAAACCTTCCGTCCAAAATAGATCCCCCGCGCGAAACAAACATGGGTACCGGCGTGTCTCCTTTCGAGAGCACTTTTTCGGATAGGCTTGAGGGAAGCCAAAGGAAAACAATCTGTTTTGGGGGTTCCCCGAGTTTGAGAGCCGAAATCAAGCAAACCGTTTGAGGGAAGCCACTGGAAACGGCTCATGCTTTGACACTTTCCATTTTGAGACCCACCTGTCGGGCACCTTGCCAGGCACAACCATCCAGGTGCCCACGCAAACTGTGCGCCATGGGGCCAACGACTGGGCCAGGGCGCCGGATCTCGGGTCGTCGGGTCGGGGGGATGCGTGCCGTGTGGTCCACAGGTCTAGGGGTTGGTTCCTTTTCCATTCTTTTCCACCATCGTTCTTTTCAAGAACCGGATCTGTTTCCCCTAAAATCCGATGGTTTTCTGAAAAGATTCGGATCCCTGGGTTCAGAATGGAATTGGACGTGTCCCGCCCAAAAGACTTGGTTGCAGCGAGAGTGGTAGAAGGCCAGGGGTTGAATTGGGGTGAGGGTTGGGGCTATGGAGGCTCCCACAGGCTTCCGATTACCTGCAGCTTCAAACAGGAGGGCCAGAGGGAGCGGACAGGTGCGGAGCTCTGAGATTTACGTGGCTGTGTCTTTTTTCAGGGCCCGTTTGGGGTTGGGTGGACGTGGAACTAATCCAACATTCAACTTTCGAAACGAGATCTGACCCAGACAGTACGTGTTGTTCAGGCAAAGGCTTACAGATCACCTCTGCCTGTGGAGCCAGGGAATTCGGGGGCAAACCGAGCAAAAACCGTGCGGTAGGTCTGTTACTTGGGGTTCCAATTCCTGTTTCAGATTTGGAACTGCTAGATGTTGCAGATCAACTTTCCAAAACAGGCGCCTCTTTCTTATTTCCCAGGGCACTGGAGATTTGGACGCTGCTCGATTTGTGAGAAGCCCAGTTCAGAGGATTCCACCCTTTCAATCCTTTGGTAGGTTCCCCACGAAACATGGTCACCCCAGCAAAGGGTTCAATTCCTTTGCCGAGGCCACAGGGGCCCCGGAGCCACGAACGAGTTTTCACCACTCAAGGTGAAGCCTTGGAAGCCTGAAAGCCTGTGGATTCACGTGTGCCTTTTGTTAGGGAAGCCCCGTGCCATGAGTGGCGTTCCTTTTGATTTCCCGGGGTGGCCTCAAGACACCCCCCATGTAGAGTTGCTCCAAGCCGTCAAAAGATGAATGGCTCTAGAAGTTCACACCAGGTACCTTGGACCCGGGTATTTGTTTGACAATGTTCGGTTTTTCTTCTGCTTTCGAAACTCAGAAAGGCGTTACGTGGACGGCTCCCTAAATTTTGTTTTTGCGCTGACGCTGAAAAAACAATTGCAATTCAAGAAGCTCTGTTTGAGGGCAGAACTGGCTGTACCTTTCTTGAGGATCACCCTTTTTTGGGGGGTGCTTTTAAAGGGACACCCCAAAAGGAACACAGCCATCTCTCTAGGGGTTGATTCCCCATTCTTTTCAGCCATCGTTCTTTTCAAAGACCGGATCTTTTTCCCCCCGGGTTTTTGATGCTTTCCTGAAAAGATTCGGATCCCTGGGTTCAGAATGGAATTGGATAGTGTTTCCTAGGACACGACTGACCCCCCGACCGCCGCCCAAAGGACTTGGTTGCGGCGAGAGTGGTAGAAGGCCAGGGGTTGAAGGTCCTGGAACTTTTCAGCCATCATTCCTTTCAAAAACCGGATCTGTTTCCCCCCAATATGTTGATGGTTTCCTGAAAAGATTCGGATTTTTTGGGTTCAGAATGGTTGGAAGGTCCCCCCTAGAGTCTCGGGTGTCTCCCCAAGTCGATTTGGAGGCCAAGAGCCGGAGAGCCGTCCGGGGGGCGGACCTCAGGTGGTGATCTGGGGCGATGTGCTCGCGGCGGCGGCAGCTTCCGGTCAGCAGGCGTCGGGGTGAAATTCATTCGAGCCGCGCGAGCAGAGGTCTCCCGGTGTCCTTTTTGGTTGTTTTGGGCAGAAAAAGTAGATGGGTTTCGATTCCTGGTTTAGCTGGTGGTTTAATCATCTACCAGGCAAACTCATCTATTTGCCCTAAAAGGACACCTATGAGCAGAGGTCTCCTGTGTTCTTTGTGGTTTGTTTTGGCAGAAAATGGATGACTACTGCTGCTGCTGCGACTACTGCTGCTACTATATACGTTTTCCTACTACAACCACTACTACCACCACCACTTTTGCAAAAGTAGAGTCACAAAAAGGAAAGCCAATGGCCCTGGTTGACCTGGGTTTTTCAATCTACCAGGGCCGTCCACGCCAGGCAGCGACGCAAGAAGCCTTATGCTTGACAAGCCACCAATCAACCAGTGGCAAGAGGGTGTCAAAATACGGCTACCCCAAATCCTGGTTGTCTTCTTGTTGGTTTCCCATGAACACCGAAAAGTGTACAGCACCCTCAAGGGGCAAGGGTGGGATAGCAATCCTGGCTGTGGATGGCCAGAATCCACTTCACACCAGTTGGAGGATGGTGTATGTATAGGGCTTGGTCCACCCGAACTGCGAAGTGGATTTTGTCAACACACAGTATCAGAGGCTAAAGACATGCTTGTGGAAAATTGGGTTTGGGCACAGTTTGGTGATACCAAGGAACCCGGTTTTAGCGGAACGCAGTCATAGGGATGCCTCATGTTGGTATTACTTGAAGGGCTGGAGACTGCACAACTTGCCATCAAACTGGGTTTGCGACTTTTTGCGGCACAACTCTGCACACAAAAACACGTGTTTTTCAGATTCTGCAGATTGAGCCTAGTCGGAACATATGGAGACCCCGACAAGTCCAAGAAGGCTTGGGACATGATTCACCCCATCCTTTTCTTGGTGAGGAGCAACCCACCAACATATAAACTACAATGCTCCACCTTTTGAAGGGACCCAAATCTCCAAACTTGCTACATGTGTGGCCATTTGGCCCAAAAGGGGTGCGTTTCTGGGGACCAAGAGTCTCTTTTGGCTCAATGGGCGGGTTCCATGGTGCTGTCATGTTCAATCCAACTGGCCTAAACGAGGACACATAGTTGGCGCGATTGTCGAGGCAATCTCAATGGCCAATAGCCACAAATAGGATCTATTGGGGCTGTCTTGGGTTCCTCTCGGGGACCATTGCCTTTGAACTGATCTGGGGTTGGGAGCCCATTTTTGGGAACCCGAATCTATCAGGGCCCTAACTTGACTGCTAGTTGGTTGGATCTTTTACCTTTGACTTGTTGGGCAAATGTGTTTTCAAGCTAACCTGCAAAATGTGAAGTTCAAGTCCACCGGTCCGGGTGCCAAACCAACCGTAGTTGTGAATGCCCCTCAAAGGAAAGAACAAAGGAATGGGTTATTGTGTAAAATTTCCAGGCCCCCTTTTTGCAGCCAACTTAAGAGTTTATTTCCAAATAGCCAACCCTTCCCTAAATGGGTCGATTCCCTTCGCGCTCCTTTTCAAGCGGCCGATTTCGAGGCGCCTCAAAAACGGACTTCGAGCCAATCTCGATTCCAGCCCTTTGAAGTGAAGCGTACGCACGCTGTGACAGGAGTTTGGTTTGGAGCTTTCGTCAAAATCCGGTTTTGTTTCCCAACTGTCCAATAGAGTTGGGGTTGACCCCAATAAACAACCAGGTTTTCCAAGGTTTATTGTTTTACATCATGTGTAGTCCGGGGCCAACCGGCTAAAATGCTTACAGTGCACTCAACAGGCTTTACAATACGATTCACAGACGGCCCTAAACGAGTTCTAATACACTCAGGTTCCAGCTTGCATCAAAAAAACAACCATACGTGTTGTATTCTAGACATGTGCATTTGTGTTTTTGAGCAAGGGAACCACCTCCAAAGCGGTTGGTAGACGTAAACCCTCACCGAAATGATGCCCACCAACGGGTCACGCAGCTTAGCGGGGCTGCCAGGTTCGCGCGGTGCACGGCTTTCAAGTCAGGCCTACGGCACAAGGCGGGCGGAAACAAACTGCGGAGATCGCCAATTCCGGTTGAACCATCGGACCTACGTGAAGTGTTTGTTTTATGCAGCCCCTTCTTACTGCCCAAGTGTGACAGCAAGACGGTTTTGCAGGTACACACAGAGTTTGCACTTTTAAAAGGAGAAGTCACTCCTTACATTCGTATTCAAGTCCAGGCCCCAAGAAAGCACCCCCTGTATGTAAGCTTACTTTAGGGGACTATCAGGCGGGTCCGACTTTGTGCCCAAGTCTATGCCGCGGAGGAGTTTTTTTATCGGATACTCAGCAGAGCTCTATGATTGGATGGTAACCATTCCACGAGCCCCAAACCAGTACCTCAGAGGAAAATGGTGGTGTACCATCGTATAGCCGCATGCGATAGGGAAAGGGTAATGTTGACCCCATATTAATCAACCCCAGTTTCTTAATGGAGGGCCATTTTTTTGGTTTTTGTTTAATGCTTTTTTTGTTTTTCAGGGTGGGTGGGCTTTTTGGCTTTTGTGGTTTTTACGAGGGTTTTTGTGGCTTTTCATTTCGCATCCTCTGCATTCACAGTTCCTCTCTTTTTGTCTTTTCGCATCCTCTGCATTGCCAGTTCCGCTGCGGCAGGTGTTTGTGGCTTTTGGCGGCTTTCTGGCTTTGGCTTTTCACAGCCTCTGCTTTCCCAGTTGGCTTTGGCCTTGGCTCCTGCATCCTCAGCATCGCAAGTTCCTCGAGTACCCCCCGCCACCCCCCTTGCGATTAAAATGCACGCCTAATTGAATCATCACTTTTTCGATCATCATGCGACAGCTGCTTTTTAGATTCTTTGCCCCTAATTGAATCACAACTTTTTCGATCATCATGGGGAGGGCTGCCGCCCCCCCCCCCCCAACCCACCGCTGTTTTGTTATATATTTGTTTGGCCCGAATTGAATCATCACTTTTTCGAGCTACTTGTTAGACTTTTTTGACATAGGTGTATTTGTTTGGCCCTAATTGAATCATCACTTTTTCGATCATCATGCGACAGCTGCTTTTTAGATTCTTTGCCCCTAATTGAATCAAAACTTTTTCGATCATCATGGGGGGGGCTGCCCCCCCCCCCAACCCCCCCGCGCCTTTCATTGAATCATCACTTTTTCAAACATCATGGGGGTGCTGCTGCCCACACCCCCCAACCCCCCCCCCCCGCTGCTTTTTAGATTTTTTGCCCCTAATTGAATCATGAGGGCTGCCGCCGCAACCCCCCGCTACTTTTTGGATTTTTGGCAGAGACTAAAATGCACTCCTAGCTGAATCATCACTTTTTCAATCATCATGGGGGGGGGCTGCCGCCCCTCCCAACCCCGCGATGCCCTGCACATTGAGCAAGCACGCGCGCACCGTCACACACCCACGCAGACATGAACATCCCAAAGCAGACCATGTAAAGCTAGAGAAGTAGCGCGCATCGTTACCGAGCAAAAATACGAGTGGACTGTACTGGCATGTTTCCCTTTGTGGACTGTACATCATGCTTTCTTTGACGCAGCCTATGCACTCTGAGGCCTCCCTGAAGCAACCCGAAATCAACCGATTGCAGCGACGGGGCCCCAAACCAAATCAAACCCTAAACCATAAAGTAGCCAACAACCCCTCACCACCACCCTGTTACAGTGTGGCAGAGGGACAATGACAATTGGGTGCGGGGGCGGAGGCGTGGATGAGAGCAAAGTGTATATAGACGTGAAGGAACATTTACATGCACTCATTCATTCATTCCTTCAGTTTTTCATTTATACAGGCAGGCAGGAAGACAGACAGGCATGCATGCATACATACACACACATACACACATACGTACATACATACATACCTACCTACATACGTACGTTCCTACATACATACATACATATACATAGACATACATACATACATACATACATACATACATACATACATACATACATACATACATACATACATACATACATACATACATACACACATACATACATACATACATACATACATACACACACAAATTCATACATACACAAATGCATGTGTACGTACATACGTACCTACATACATACCTACATACCTACATACCTACGTACCTACATACATACATACATACATACGTATCGTGCGTACATGCATGCATGCATGCATGAACGCATGCATGCATGCATGCACACATACACACACACATACATACAGACAGACAGACAGGCAGGCAGGCAGGCGGACGGACGGACGGACGGACGGACGGACATCTAGAGTTTGTAGGCTTGAATTGAAAATTCAGTTGATGAGGGCCACGTAGTGACTGGCAAGCAACATGGAGAGGTCGAACCGAAATTTGCGTCTCTTGGGGAAATAAGCGCTTTTTCTTTCTCCAACAATTCGCTGTATTCTTTCTCTCTCGCTTTTTAAGGAACATGTTGGGAAGCTGTTCTTAAAGAAGTTCTAGGCATGTGTATGCATCCATACACATTCATTTGCATACATGCATGCACATATGAACACATGCATGTGGCCGCATGCATGCGCGCACACCCGCGCACACACACACACATGCAAGTACAGAGGCGCGTATATAGTCACATGCACGCACATACTAATGGGAGCCTTATTCGACCGCCAGTCAAGGCACTTCTTTTTTACCTTCGAGACCTTTCTCTTTTGGCGAGGGGGGGGGGTGTGGGGGGGAGGTAATTTCGTTCACCGAGCAAGCACCACAGCCTGCCCCCTCCTTCGAACGAGGCCTCCGGCAAAACGGCAGCGGGCAGGGGCTGTTTTAACACAAGCGAAACTCATGGAGCAGAACCGTGGGCCAATGCTGCAGGACTTTGGCCAAACACTTGCTGGATACGCACTGGCAGTTTCGCCCTATCATCCTTCTTGATTCGGCGGGCAAAAGCATCGGGCATTTTTGTCTTGCCGAAAGTATGTACAGCGCCTGCAGTACAACCGGATTTGGCCTTTTGCGTGGCCACTCTTCAAGCCAGGGGACTAGAGGGCATCTGCCAAACTTCAATGGCGGAAGAGCGTTGCCTGCAACCTTCTTGGCTTTCTTCATCCCCACAAAGATGCTCTGATAGCCTGTCACGCTGTCTGCACCGCTCATACAGCGCCACGCCACGCTGCTGAGGGCCCCTATGACTTCTTAGCTCCACATCCGCAGCAAGTTCTGCCCGTGCCTGCGAGCACTCTTGCGTGGCTCCTGCCGCACGGAAGCTGGATTCCGGCTTCTCTTGCACTTCTTCGTGCGTTTGAGACGCCGCATTTTTGTTTGTGAAGCCAAAGCTGCATTCCACCGTGGAGAGGCTGTCTGAAGTTGTGTCAAAAGTGGTTTAGTTTCCCGGTGTTGTTTTGGTCCCTGAGCGCGGGCACACACCACCCATGTTCTTGCAAAGTCCCAGACAACAGTGTCAAAAAGCGCCACGGTCAGTTAAAGGTCTCAGACCTACTAATATATGCGCGCTTACATGCGCACATGCGCGTGTACTGTATCAGCAGGCGTGCGCGCACACACACACACACACACACATATATATATATATATATACCCATACATATATACGTGCATATACGTAAATGTAGATAAATATTAATTTTATGTATTTATATACCCTCATACACACGTACATGCAGGCATGCAACAGTGCGTTGGCATTAAACTGCACAAAAGCACATCCTCAATATTTGCATGTAGGCAGGCTCGCAAATGTCCTCTTTGATCGAACACGCAGCGCTAGGACAGCACGCAGCACAGCGCGATATTTTGCCAAGGATCTTCTGCGTGCAAGCGGCAGACGTGGGCCACCACATCCCTTCAGATCCCCGGCCGCGCTTGTCCAAGCGCATGCTGGAGCTCACGCAGGCCGTGGGATTTCTGGCCTCAGGCTTCCAACCTCGGATTCAATCCAAGGCGCACCGAATCTCAGTGCTGGTTCCCAGCTGGCGGTGCTCGATTAGCCGCTGAGCTCAGCCAGCCTCTACTCGTTCGCCTCACAGCAGCCTTAGGAGGAGAAGAGGCAGCGGGTCAAATTCATGACCCGGCGCTTGCTCCTCGTTTTGGGGGGTTGGAGCGCGGCCACCGCATCAGGGCTCGCTCAAAGGCTGGCTTGGGGCCACAGGCTGGTTTGGGGAAGCATCACTTGAAGAATCCCACCTCTCTTTCCACCACCATGCACATGCCGAGCTCCAGTCGCAGGTAGAGCCTTGTGCTCCAAGCCTTGGCCGGGGCACGTGGTGAGGGGGGGGGTCACGGGCTTATAAATTCAAGAAGGGAGTGTTGGCCCCCATATCAATCCTCCTTTCAAATTCGAACATATCGTTTTAATTTGAGTCCACTTGACGTTCCACGTATATGGCCATGGCCTGGACTTCATGTATTGTTGGGCAAATTCAATTGCTGGACTTGCCACCCAGATTTGTTGCCTTCATGTGTGCGGGGCCATGTTTTTTCAAGACCATTATGCCGCAAGGAGACGACCTGGGAGTGGCCGCGTCGAAGGCAGATGAGTTCCACCGCTTTCTTTGGTTTTCGCATCAGTGATGCGGCAAGATGCAACTTCTTGCGACCCAGCGCCCAGGAATGCAAGCGGCTTTTGAGGATCCAGAGACCCTTGTTGTCATGACTAAGAATGCCCCAAGTTGGCCATTCTGCAGGTTTCGATATGTTTCGACAAAATGAGCACGAAAAAAACATCTTTGGTGCTGTCGACAGCAAGCTGTACTGGTACGCCTGTTTGCTTCGTGCTTCTTTGTGGGCGGCATTGGTCAAGGGTTGCTTCTGATTGCCTGTCGCAGCCATTACCAAGAGAGGCTAAAAGACACCCCGAGGCGCTAATGTATCGCTTTTGTGTTTGAGCCGGTCGAGTAGCAAACTCTTGCGATCCTGTAGCTTGCGCCGAAGGGTCGTTATTCGGCGACTGGGCGCAATGGATGGGCCAGCTGGGTTCCAAAAAATAGCAGCCGAGGCGCGGCGCAATGACAATTTAAGCCGCAATCGGCTGCGCCGACGCAAGATGACGTCATGCAATTTCCAAGGCCAAGCGCTTGTCAAGCTGGGCTGGACCTATCCTTGGCCCAGTGTCGTCGTATAGGGCGCGCCGAGTTCAGTTGCATGAGTGCAAGGCTGTGAGCGCAAGCGAGCAACGCAAGTATACCTTTAAACTGCAACCTTGGCAGCCAACAAAACGAGAACAGGCGGGAGGCAGGGGGGGAGAGGTTGAGGGAGATTAGCTCGCACACCTGACCTGATAGCTTGTGTCTGCGCAAAAAGCAAGCCTTGGGGTCAATCGACACAATCCTAAGAAAGAGTGGCGCACGGACATAAACATTTCTAAAGCGACTCGCCCGTTTCATTTGCCTTTAGCTTGTAAGGGCCCGAAAGTGGCGCAACCTTTGGGGGGCACTTCGGCGCCATGGACCCTTTCGATGTTTTTTGTTGTGTTTCCTCTTTTCCCACTATCATCAAGGTACTCGTAAAGGCTTAGGTGCGTTGATTTTTGACGCTAAAGCCAAAAGCCATCAACTCTAGCATCGTTTTCTTGGAAAACGCTCAGGCCGTCGGCGCTTTTTCTAAAAAGTCTTCCACTCTCACCCTGCGAAAAGGTGCAGCTCAATACAAGGGATGCTACGCATTCCCGGTTCTTCATTTGCTCACGATTGGGCAATCATTCATCTCTAGAAATGGGTTTCACGGCCAGTTGAGGTTTTCAAGGGCTCGCATGCTGGACAAGTTTAATTCACGAAGTTTCAACTCCAAACCCCTCACGGATGCATGGACAGGTCTTAGTCGCGTTGAAGCATTTGCGCGACTTCGGGTTGAACGAATGTAGGAGTGGAAGGCTTTAAAGGGTTAACTTGGACATGCGCACGAACGTCTTTTGCGGGGTCGTGCGTCCGCGAATATCCGTAAATCGGCCGCGCAAACCCCACAGCTGGCCGCAAAATGGGGTTTTTAACCAAACGAAAATGCGAATTCCAAGGTTCACGAAAGTTCACGCAGCACGCAAGTTCACGCCAAAACACCGTAGTGTAGAGTCTTTTTCACGCAGGAGTTCACGCAAGTTCACGAGCCCCCACCCCCCAAGAAAATAACACGAAAAGCCGAAAA
The DNA here is from genome assembly GCA_963377175.1 of Effrenium voratum. Lineage (NCBI taxonomy): Eukaryota > Dinophyceae > Suessiales > Symbiodiniaceae > Effrenium > Effrenium voratum. The sequence goes on along the minus strand of CAUJNA010001702.1, from coordinate 419,859 downwards.
ACAGAATCGGGGGTCGCCAGTCCTGAAATTTCAGAAGTTCACGCCCAAAATCGGCCAACCACAATCCCAGAGATGGCCCCTGAAACTTGAGAGCTTGAGGCACAAGAGCCACGACGAGTGCTGCAGCCACTGATGACTAAGGGTGTGTGCTTACGATTTCCAGGAGCACCCCAGCTTTCTTTATGTTTGGCTTCTTTTCCGGGTTTTAGTGGCGGGACGTGACGTGGCTCCATTGACTGCCGGTAATCTTGCCAAGAACATCGTTCCGGAACGCGGAACGGTGGCGCGCAAGCCCCGAAAAATCGGTTGCGCGTGTCCAGGACATTCGCGCAGGCCCTTGCAGGTCTGAATTGACCACCGGCTGACAGACTGCGTGGAGTTCTGTCAGGATTTCTTTTGGGCGTGAAATCACCAAATGGCTGCGAACCGGGATTTCGTGAAATGCGGCCATGCGATTCCACAAGTGGACGTGGAATCCCGCAAGCGCGACACTCGTGAGGCGCCGAAATGCCTTGAAAAGCACTTCTTCAAGGTCAAGAGACGAATCGCCACCCAGTAGCGTGATCAACTGAATGTCCAGGGTTGTCAATACTGTTCCCTACATTGTGCGTCCCACAAGCGCACACGAAGATGAATCAACAAATAGGGGCTTTGTAGATCCGTTCTGAAATCTTTTCCTGCAATGGCCCTGTGACAAGGACAGACGTTTTCTTGGGCACGGCGCGACAAAACCAAATTCGAACACTTAGGGTTTCCCCTTCTCGATTTGGGTCCCGTGAGTTCCCCCGCTGGGCTCGCTGCGCAAGCGAGCACGGTCAGTTATGTGTTCCCAAACCGTTGGCACACATACGGGAACCCCTCGGAATCCCTCTTGGCAGATTGCACATGCTAACGGTGAACTCACATTGACACAGCAAATTAGCCAACTAACCTGAATGTGTCTTGAGTTGCCACGAACTGTTTACCCAATGCGTCTTGAGCCATGTCATCACACGTTGAAGCCGGCGCATGCCCAGGGCAAATCTGCCCTGAACTGCTTTTCTACGGCTTCAATTTCAGGTGCCTAATCCAGCTAGCCAAGCAAATGGCTGCAACTGCGAGACCCGCGCCGTATGAGCAGGCCTGGCTGGGCAACCGGTGGTCTCCCGGGCACCGCGTGCCCGTTGCACGATCATGGTGACGATTGTGGAGCGGTCACAGCGAGAAAGTCCAGGAGGCAAGACCCATCTTCTTGTCGCTCCACATGGGGAGCTGTGTGGGCTTCAAGTTCTTACATGACATGGATCTGGAAGATGGGACGGTCGTCTACAAGCACATCCATGGCGAGTTCCAAAAGATAGCACTACGCCCTATTCGTGGCAATGTAGTGATCAAGGTCTTGGTGGATAAGCCCAAGGTGCGGGTAATGCGGGCTCTGAGCGGGGAGGACATGGATGTGATGCAGTACGTCCCAAAGAGCCCCCCAACCTTCGCCGCTGGCGGAAGACTTGAAGATGAGGTTCGTCAGGCGGGACATCATGACACAGCAGCAAGTGCTGCGCATAGTCAACGACAGGGACGTGCTCGTGGCTCCCCAGGCCAAATTGTGGTCAGTCGCGCCGAAAGTCAAGGTCAAGGCCAAGGCCAAGGCCAAGGCAAAGGCCTTGACCAGGGCCAGGGCCCAAAGTGTGAAGGTCAGGAAGGAGGGAGTGCTTTCCCGAAGGCCAAGGCCAAGGTGAAGTCAAAGGCACATCGCGATGCAAATGGGGTCCGCCCGCGGTCGCAAATATCACGAAACCAGCAATCATAAGAACCTTCAAAACAGCCCGATACACATTAGAGACTCTTTTGCGAAGGCGAAAGTTAGAGTCTTTTAGCCTGTCTTGGTACCTCCAAGCGTCCTGCGACGCTTCTGAAATGGGCGCAGGGAGTTGTTGGCATCGGTTCACCACGGTCATTACCAATTCCTTTACTGTCACGCAAAGATACTATTACATTCATTCGCACTATCATTGTTGTTCTCAATATCATTGCCACGGTCATGGTGGTCATCATTATCAAGTTATCACTGTCATCATGAAATGTTTTTTGCCAGACGCAGGGGCCCCCATAAGTGTCTTTGCACGGGTAAGACTGACACGCCGCCCACAAGCTGCCTCATTGCTAGAATCTATAATTCCGACCCAGTCTGTTCGGGGACAGGCCAGCATCTAAATCATACTTCCATGGCTTCAAAGAAAATGGTGTGGGAGCTAATGTCTTTTCTGCTATTGATCATCCATTTGGGGGCCGCTTTCCAATGAGCACCGTTAGCCCTGTTGGCTATGAGAATCAGCGCGGCTTGTGTTCAATGGTCTCTTGGCGCAGACGTCGTTCCTAGCCATGTCCAAACAGAGCATTTGTCGCAGCGCCTTGGCCGCGCTACGTGATCATGGTGGACGTGGCGAGCGACAAGCTGGACCTGGATACCGGCCCCCAACCACTGGACTCGTGCATACGCCGACGAGCCCTTGGGCATCAAGGAAGAATTCAGCTCGCACGCAAATAACCTCAATACCTTTCGCCCAATGTCTTTTAGGGATTCGCGTGCTCGTTGCTCCCAGTTTACCCCCAACTCCTCAACCATGACCCTGCGCAGGAATTCCAGAGTCCTGCTGGACGTCTGGGGGCGGTTGGGGCAGATCAAACAGATTGGCCGCCTACAGCTGCACTGCGTACAGCCCCCGCTTGAGCATCGCTACGAGGTTAATGGCTGCGGGCTTTTGGCAGCACAAGCCGGCGAAGAAGCAGAGGCTGGCTGTGCCTTGGCTTAACTTGCGTCCGAGGCAGGTCACAGGTGGAGGTCGTTTGGCGGAGGTGCAGAGGGTGCAAATCCCAGCGGGCATTTGTTTTGGTTTTAAAGGTTTGTTTTTCAGGGCGGGCTTTTCGGCTTTTTGGCTTTTGTGGCTCTTACGTGGGTTTTTGTGGCTATGGTTGCTTTTCATATCCCTCTCTGCTTGTCTTTCGCATCCTCTGCATTGCCAGTTCCGCTGCGGCAGGTGGCTTTTTGGCTTTGTGGCTTTTGGCGGCTTTCTGGCTTTGGCTTTTTGCATCCTCTGCTTTCCCAGTTGGTTTTTGGCCTTGGCTTCCTGCATCCTCAGCATCGCAAGTTTCTGTCTAGTACCCCCCGCCACCCCCCTTGCGATTAAAATGCACGCCTAATTGAATCATCACTTTATCGATCATCATGCGACAGCTACTTTTTAGATTCTTTGCCCCTAATTGAATCATCGCTTTTTCGATCATCATGGGGGGGTTGCCGCCCCCGCTGCTTTTTTATATATATGTTTGGCCCTAATTGAATCATCACTTTTTCGATCATTTTGGGGGCGGCTGCCGCCGCCCCTAAACCCCACCCGCTACTTTTTAGATATATTTTTTGGGGGGAGGGCGGCAGCCCCCCCAAGGTGATCAAACAAGTGATGATTCAATTAGGGGCAAAAAGCAGGGGGGGGTTGGGGGGTGGGGAGCAGCACCCCCATGATGATTGAAAAAGATGATTAAATTAAGGGCGCGGGGGGGTTGGGCGGGGCGGCAGCCACCCCCCTTGATGATTGAACAAGTGATGATTCAATTAGGGCCCCCCCCCCGCTACTTTTTGGAGTTTTGGCAGAGATTAACATGCACCCCTAGTTGAATCATCACTTTTTCGATCATCATGGCGGGGGCTGCCGCCCCCCCAACTCCCCCACTATTTTAGGTGTTTTACAGGGCTTAATTTGCCCGTAGTGGAATCCTCACTTTTGCCATAATGAGGGGGATCCGCCCCTCTTTTGAACATGCATACATAAATGCTTAACTACCTTGCCGCAGAGGAGCTGATGATGCTGAAGATGCAGGAAGCCAAGGCCCTCGATTTGCTGGTGATGCTGGGGATGTTGGCTGGACATGTGGGGGATGTTGAAAACGATGCTGATGATGTTGACGGACTGGCGTAAAATACGTACATTTCGCGAGAACATGCTGTAAATTACAGCATTTTAGTAGCCGGGACGGAAAACAATAAAAATCCCAAAATAAAGCACAAAATCCCAAATCAAATCTCGACCCTTTCTTATTTGGCGGCCCCTCCAAAAGTGGTCTGATTCCCCACACATCTCACCCAGGGACGAGCACCTCCCGATCAATAATATGGGGTCAACACGCCCCCCCCCCCTTGAAATAAACAGGGGTTGATAAGTATATTCCAGCCACATTTCACCCAGGTTGACACCTCCCTAAACTGGTTGGTTGAAATTCATACTGTGGATGGACGAAATCCTGCACCACCTTTATGACTCGATTCCCCTATAAATACAGAGAAACCATCATTTCCCATGGAATCAAAGTGGTGCGATCGGATTTCGTCCATCCACAGTATGGGGTCAACATAGGCCATGTTCTCCACCCACAATCGATCCATCTCGGCCATGCTCGCCAGGTCCGGGGCAGGTGTTGCTGGAGTTCTCCCTGGAGACAGAGGCGCCCAGGGTCAGGGTCAGGGTCAAGGCGTGGCCCAGACTTTGAGGGGTGTGGTGGGTTCTCACTAAACCAGTGTGGTTGGTGGTTGGTTGGTTGGTGTGGTTGGTTTGTGGTTGGTTGGTGTGGTTGGTAGTTGGTTTGAGGGGTGGGTTCGAAGGTTGGGCAGAAGGATCTTGGATTCGAATTGATGTGATGCCTTGGGCTTGTTAGCACTCTTTCAATCTGGTCGCCCCGAAATGTTGGGCTCCCTTTGCCGATCAGTGGGCTGGCTGGATTGTTCTGTTGAAAATCGGTTATGTTTCTTGAAGGGGCATGCCTTTCATGGCTGATCCATTGAAAGACAAGAACCGGTATGCGTCAAGAGGATCTTTCTTGGTTTCTTGGTAAGGGAAATCCAGAGACAACCCAAATGAAACCAAACAAGTGGAAAGGGGATTGTTTTGACACTGCCAGCTGAAGTAGATTGGGATCGCATTTGGGGCATAGATGACCCATGCAGCGTTTTGCATGGGTCTATGCCTTTTTCGAAGGTCCTCGCATGGTGGGAGGGACCACCAAGTAACATAGAAGTGCAGTATGGGGTCGACATGACCCTCCCACCGACTACCGAAGTGCACAAAAAGCCCTCTAAGACGACTTTCCTCTTCTTTTTTCCTGGGGGTCCTGGTCTGGACCATGTTTCTTTTAAAGGCCCCTCCCAGCCATGACTTGACTGGTTTAAACCAACACCAATCACCGAAGACATCACTTGCAAGGAGCTTTTGATCAGACCCCTTGTCAGGTGCCATGTTGGGGAGGCTACCTTGGAGCTTTTTGCCCCTCGAGGTGCCTCTCGGCGGCCACCTGCAGCTTCACGCGGAAGGCGAAAAGTGCGCGAAAACGCCAAGGTTTCGGTCGCCGGTTGCAGCTTTTGCTCGCGCCCGGCTTTTGGATGTTTGGACCATGATTATGGTGGCACAGAAAAATGGTTTTTGGACTTCTTTTGGGCCAATTATTTTCGTGACTTGCGTGGTTTTTTGGGTTTGGACCAGGATTTTCGTTGCTTTTTTTTGGGGGGGGGATTTATGATTCTGGTAACAAACTTGACCTGGAATCTCCATGACCAGTAGAAAACGGGGGTCATATCCCCTGAATTTGAGGTAATGACCACATTTTTAAAGGGTCATGGAGACTCCAGGTATTTTGGGTGTTTGGACAATGATTCTGGTCGGTAACAAAAACAAAAGGTTTGGACTTCTTTTGGGCCAATCCACGGAAGTGAAAGGGGTCCGGATTCGGTGTGCCGTTTTTTGAGTTGACGTCCTTTTGCAGTTGGTTTGGGAAAGCAGAAGGAAACGAGTTGCCTTTTTTGGTGGAAGCTTCCCACGTAAAACAAACTCGACTAGAGTTCATGGACGATGGGGAGGTCCGATCCCTGGGCGCTCCTATTGCAAAGCCCGCAAAGAGGTTTCGTTTTGAAGGCCCAGGCGGCTGTGGCAACAGTAGTCTGTGGTCCATTTGGGATGGGAGGGATTCGAAGCCTGGAATTCCAACTGGGTGTGAGCTGAAAAAACAGGGCAAACTTGGGCGAGGATTCATGTCCGCCAATCACTTTTGAGGTGCTTCCCTAGTGATATTTACACCCAATCAAGTGCCATTTCTCTTGAAGACTTACAAAATGAACGCACCCCTCGGGTTCTTTTTGAGTTAGATTCAGATCTTCAGCAGAATCAGCTACTTGCGTAGAATGAACACCGGGTCAGTGACTCTCCCACGAGTGTACTTTCCCCATTCCTGGAAACCACCATAAACCAGGGGGGAGCGGTTGCTTTTTGAAAAGAGGATGAACGGAAAGAACGAGGAATCAGCCAGAAGCACGGTTGGCTTTGGATTCCATGTCAAGGAACCCCAAGTCCGAGTCACAAAGACAACGCCGTACCGCATGCCCCGACCAAAACAGTTCACCAACTTTCCGTAGCTTCTGGACATTTAACGTTCCTGGAAGTCCAACAGTGGTTGGGGGGTGTTGGTGAGAAACAAACACTTTGACCTGTTGCAACTTCTTCTGTCTGTAGATGTTTTCTTTCATGCAGTTGGAATAATATCTTCTAGGTCTCTATTATCAATACTAGGTCCCCCAGTAGTGCCCTTTTACCCTTTTTTGGTTGGGAGGGTTCCCCTACTAAAATAGACAACAGAAAAAAATCGGGTACCCTTATTCCAACCTCTAATTCATGCTTTCAGCCTTGCTTCAACAGAGAGGAGCAGTTGTCAGGCATGCAGCTCACGAGCTGCCAAGCGGCTGAGCAGTGCGAGCCCTACCAACCGCTTCCCGCCGGGAAGCCCAAAGTGTGCTTTCAGGGGCGAGGGGCTGAAGGATCTGAGCTCCGACCGTCGACCTTTGCCTGACTTCGCTGAATATTAACCTGTGATGGTGAACCGACCACTTTTGGAGGGGCCAAAGACCACCCCCCATATTAATAAACTGGTTGGTTGAGATTCGTATGGGGTCAACATTACCGTTAACTTTACATACGGGCATGCGGCTGTGCGATGCTACGCCATCATTTTGTTCGGAGCTACTCGATCGATTTTGGGCGCACACTAGTGAACGTGGCGTAGAATGTTGACCCCACATTAATCAACCCCAGTTTATGAATAGGGGTGTGCTTCTTCCTGGGTTTTGTGGGGAATCAGACCACTTTTGGGAAGGGCCCCCACCCCCCAGTAGTAAACTGGGCTGGATTAATATGGGGTCAACAGTACCTGGACCCCCAATGGGACGATTCCTTTTGCTGCCCACCTGCAAACTGATAGGCCAGCCCACAAGCGCCAAAGTCGTTTTCCCCATGTTGAGAGGACTGTTCGGAGCGGGGCCTTTGAAGTGATCAGGTCGCATGGGGCCAAAGGGTCTGGGAGAGGAAAGGGTCAAGGTGCCTCCTTGGCTGCAGCTTCTTCATGGCTTTGTGACCTTCATTGATCGCAAGGACCTTAGACCTTGGGGAAACAAAAGGTTTTTTTTCAACGAAAAGGGAACGAAGGCTAAGGACCGTTCACCTTAGACCAGGTGACCTTGCCTTTCTTTTCAACCGAGAGAGGTTCTCCTTTAGCTCAAGAAGAGCCACCTGAGGCCGAGTGTTCGTTTGGGTTCCATGCCCTTCACGTCGGTCTCGTGGTTCCGCTCAGAATTCTGGCTGATGGCAAAGGAGCTGAGGAGAGTCAAAGATGCGTCCCCCCCAAAAAAAGAAAGCACACTACCCCCAAGGAACAAAATGGTCTATACCGTAGACCCTGGTATATGTCGGCTATATCGTGGTTGTATATATCCCACTACACTCCTGCTTTGGGGAAGCCACTGAGGGAGCATCAACGTCAGCAACTAGGCTTCTTTTTTCCTGACATGGACACTTGAAACTGGACCAAAATGCGTGGGCCAGTCATATGGATATCACTGGTCCTTGTGTAAGCATGGTTATAGGCCCTGGAAGGGGGGGGGGGGGGGGGGGAATGTCGTGTTCAAGCAGTAATCCAATCCAGACTGAATCCCAGTGGTTTTCCCTTTTGGAAATCAACCCCCGGGTTTACGTCCACCTTGACGTCAGAGAATGGAACCTCAAGACGAGTCCCGGTGCAACAGGTCCTGAACTGCACCGGCAACAGCCGCACACTCGGTGCACATCCCTGCCGATGGCGGGTTTTGCCACGGTTCCCTTTGGTGGTTTTGAAGGTCACTTGTTGGTTTGAATATGACCCTTGGCTGGGTTGTTCGAAGGCGATCTGCAAGATCCTTGCCTTTTATGGGTTACGAAAGGGGGCCTGGTTACGAAAGGGGGCCTGGTTATACAATCGATACACTGGGGAGTATGCATTAGGATTGGCCAACGTTCCATTTTGAACAGCTAAACTGGGGCAAGTTCAAGTAAGTGAGGATCCTTTAAGGGGGGATGATCTGTTTAAGCGGCAAATTTCGGGAACATTCAGGAGCCCTCTTGCAGTGAGCCCACAAAGTGCGGGGGAAACGCACCATTTGGGTCGATTCGTGTGGTATATGTTCTCGCCCCGGTTTGCACCAGGATTTGCCACCTTTGTCTATATTTCCATCATGATGGTTTCCCCTGCCTCCCTATCGAAAGCAGGAAGCCTAGGGTTGCGCTTTGTATGGATGTGTGCAAAATCCTGTGTGATTTGAAGGGGAGCAAGGGTTCTGATACCCTCAAACATAGACATCCAGATGTGGATTCGGCTAGCTCCTTGAGGTGTCCCGTTGCCTTCCTGGGGGGGTTTTCCTTGTTCGCTCTGACTTGGGTTCCTGTTCTTTGGCGTTTTGGTGGTTGGTGCTAATGTACATGGACACAAAGGCCAGCCATATGCTCAGACGAGGCCATTGCATCCGTTCGGTTTGTTTGGATATTCAACACCCTTCGGTGGACAGATTTGAGTTTCCTTTGGGGGACAGTGCTGCAAGGAGCATCATATGGGACCGTGTCTCAGAAGGAAGTTGCATTTTTGCAATCCCAAGAGACAAAGCCTTGCTCCCATGCAAGTGCTCAGTTGTTCAAAGCCGAGCTTTTGACCTTTCGGATTTTCCTTCAAATGTTGATCAAGTTCCCCAAGGGTTAAGTTTTTACTTCCAGGTCCCTTGAGATGTGGTGCAAGTGTTTTGGCAAAGTTTCGGTCGATGGTTTCAATGAGTTGCGAGGTGTGCTTTCGGCGCCAGGCTAATGCCTACTTCACATTTAGGGAAGATCCTTTTTGAGACAAAGGGATAGCGTGTAGCGGCAACGGCTTCTGTTGGTTCCCACTTGCAGGCCCCCCCCCCCCCCGCCGCTGTGAGTGTCCATCAAGCGGTCATTGAAGCTCGATGAAGCAATCAAACTATACGTCGCCTCCGCTCGACGAAATGGTGGCATGTTGGGGCGTCGTTTCTCTCAAACCGCCCACTGGAGGGTAGTTTTGTGGTGACCGGACAGAGTCGCACCCATTCAACAAGCCACTGGAGGCACCATCTTTATGCGGCACAGCAGCGCCATACCGCCCGGAACCCTGCGGTCCAACATGGAACCCACCAGTGGGTCCCAGGAAAATGGTAAGAAAAGCCAGGACCTTGTTTTTTTTAGGTTCCATGTTAGTGGACAGGAAGGTAATAGGAAACCAGCCATTTTCTTGCTGGTGCGAAATCGGTAGGGAATGTGGTTGAATGAACTTAGTTGTTGTTGTTTTTGCTTTGGTCCCCTTAAAGGAAAGTACCAGTTGGATGCGTTTATAAGGGTCAAGCACCAACAAGTTTTTGTCCAGACACCCTAAAGAAGCACAAGGCTTTTGTTTCTGGGCTGGTCAAGGATAATCCGCAAGAACCTGACCTTTGGTTGGGAATGGAATTAGTCCAAGTTGTGGTGGTTTCCTCCAGAGATTGAGGATTAGGATTGGCCAACCCCTCCGTTTGACCAGCCAAATTGTTTTTCACTGATGGTGTTGCCTCATTGCGTGCAGCGGCTTTGCTCGCGTTCGTCGCTTCAGCCGTGCTTGCGCGGAAGTCGGTCTTGACGGCAGCCACAGCAGTGGTGGACACACAATGCAAGATTTGTGACTGCGACTGGGGACGAACTCGCCTTGCTCTCGCCGAGAATTGCTGGAGATGGTCTTGCTCGAAGATACTTGACCACTGTCGCGCTTGGGTTCTTGCCGAAGGAAGATGAAGCAAACATGGGGGCTCTTTGAGCGAGCTTTTGCCTGGCACAGATACCCTTGCGATGATGTGCTTCATTTTCTTCATCAGGTGCGTTGTGATGAAGGTGCTGGTGGGTTGGCGGCAATTTGCCGCGTCCTTCCTCGTCAACTCGCACAGAACTAACCTGTGCGAAGCTAAAACCAAGGATTCGGGTTTAACCAAGCTTTTTCCAGACCCTGTTTTATAACACTACAAAGATCAGACAAACAACGGGATCTGGTTCGAAGGCAGTGAGGGAAGGTTTTGGGAGCCGTCGCAACCCGGAGAGTGCAGCATGCGGCAAAGGTCCGCGGGCGGTTGACGAACGATTGTGTTCGTTCACCTAACGTGCTTACTTCAGATAAATCCGCCCCTGTACTGCTTCGATGAATGCTAAGTTACATTGAGCAAACACCATGTATTCATCCCTTTGGCTTCCCTCTCAGTTGGATTTGCAAGGACCCCGAGGGAGAAATGGGTCATACTACGGAGCCCTTATGTAGGGCGTATACACATTTTGCCCCGAGAGTTGGTGATTGGGGGGTGTTAATTTGTTTGTCTCAGAGCTATGGACCTTGAATTGACGGAAGTGGCCAAGCTCGTCACCGCACCGGCACGCCAAACCACTCCCGACGAAATCCTAGAAGGAAGCTCCATGGTTGTGTAAAACATGTTTTTTTGTGTTTTTTTTTGTTTTTGTTCGGATCCCCCGGACAAATTCCCCTTGAAGTTCAGAAACTACAAGCCCTTGGGGCGGAAAGCAAATGCGGGCTGCTCTTACGCTGTGCCTCAATATGTTTGTTCGAGTGATCGAATGCTTCGTCACTGCCTATGTTATCGCCTCACCGATTCGGGGTGAAACGAGCTGATGTAGTAGGTCCTTTGGCGATTTCATTCTCGGATTTTGAGCCTAGTCACAACACTTGGGGCAAATACCATCCCACCAATCAGCATGAAACCTGAAAGTCCCTTGACAAGGAAAATGGTCTTCCCGGGCCCCCCTTGTCAGATTCCATGTTAATTGGTTGGAGGGTAACAAGGATTGTGTTGAACACGATGCACAGATAAATGCACAAAGCAGCTGCCAATCTGAAGATCCAACTGCCCAGCAGCCCCATGCCAACGAGGTATTGTAACAAGAGTGCGTTCGTTGGCTGGTGCTGGCGAGGAGCCAACATGAATCCAACACACCCTTCCGGGTTCAAGTCCGATCACGTTGCGTGTTCATGCCCTGTGCGTAGATTGTCTGAACCATTGAATCTGACTTTGCCTGCCGCAAGAATGAGCTCATGATCTCTTTGAATCTTTCTTACACAGTACAGACTCGGTTTATCACTGGTCCAGTTCTTTCCGTGTCATGAGGCCAGCTCCTGTTGTCTCCTGTTTGCTTGTTTTTGGGGCCGAGCTGTTTTGTCGCTCTGCTCGGGGGAGCAGCCCCAACTCTCTACCGATGGACAGACTCAGATAAAACCTTGTTTCCCAGCGGGTTGCTTCCCTTTTTGCAGTTTGTTTCCGGTTTTTGCAGGTTCTGTTGAAATTCAAAAACACGGGGTTTGGAGTTCCGAATACTAAAGTAATAGGTTCCCTTTGGGTTGGATGCACAAAAATACGAGGAAGGGGGGGGGGGGAGGAGGCTGGGGTTTTGCAGCGATGCGATCGTCTGGAGGCCTGGCCACTGGTGCTTCATCCTGGAGGCATCCTTCACTGAGGCCCCGTGACCCGTGGCTCGTGCCGGAAACCCCTCGCGCGAAGCCCCGAGGGTCCCTTTGGTACCGTCTAAGGAGGTACTTATCGTACCCCCCAAGAGCCATCCACATGAGGTACTTGGACCCTCTGGGGGGGTCCTAGGGAGGCGCAACCCTGGTGCATTCCAGATAGGACTTCGGCGATTTTCCGACAATGTTGGGGAAGCATTCGTATTTTTTGTCTTATGGTCACTTGCGAATCGACCTTTCGGGCGTTTGGGTTTTGTTTGGGTTTTGTTTGGGTTTTGTTTGGGCTTTGTTTGGGCTTTGTTTGGGCTTTGTTTGGGCTTTGTTGACCCGTCCTGGCCAATGGAATGACTCGGCAGAAGGAAGGAGCCCAAGCAGGAAGTCACCCAAAAGGGGATTCCTCTACACTTGACTACTGTTGGGTTGAACTTTTTGTGCTGAAATGTTCGTGCTTCCCCAGGAACTGTTTGCAACTCGGAACTTTTCGTGGAGGCAAGCATGGTTTTGCGGTTCCATGTGAGTCTGGGGCTGCCTCCTCATTCCCAGGTTTCTTGGGCCCGCAAAGCAGATCAATCATGTTGCCACTCTTGGGCAACCTCTTCTTGGTTCCTTGCCAAATGGCCATGGGTGGCATAACCTATGGCGAGCCATTTTGGGGTGGATGAAGGTCCGTCACCTATTTTGATGTTCACCAGGGGTGCAGGGTTTGACCCACAGGCAAATGAGGCTGTGCACGACCTGGGTCTGGTTTGTTGAAGATGATGTTGCAACCAAGCGTGAAAACTGAAAGTCCGATACCAGGCCGGCTGCTGTATGCCAGACCTCCAGTGGTGCATGCATTTTCTCTTGTGTGGGGCGTGTGTCGTGTTAAAGTCAACCAGCCCATCGAGGTCTGAGATGCCGTAGATGTTGTGGGTTCTTTTGAACTTTTGCACATCGGATTCCAGAAGGTGATCGATGTGTTGCTCATTTGGGGATGAGTTGCAAGCACACTCATTTCCACCGTGCACAAGCTCATGTTTCCTCTCGCCATGGGCCTTTATTGCAACAGAGTGCAGTATCCTTGACGGCTGATTCCTACAGCCATTTGCCCCTTTTGCATAGCGCCCCCCCAAGGCATCAATAAGCCCAGGTCAGTTCCATTTGTTGATTGCTCCACGGCAGACTGAAACCCAGGGGGTTGGTCAATCTTGGCAGGACATTTCCTGGTTTGAAGTCTACCTCTTACCCCCCCCAAAAAAAAACACAAAAAAGAAGCCTTTGTGAACATGGACCAAACACAAGGGCGGTTACCCCAAAAAGTATCTGGCCTTTGACTCCCTCCAAATGAGTATCGCCTGTCAGCAACCCCGGAACCGGAACGGCGGCCCCAATGGAAGCCTGTCAAAAAACAACATAGACCCACAAGCCAATAGGTGAAACGGAGGTCGAAAAACAGTTTGGTGGTTGGAAAAAACGGGTCCCCCCGAGAGAAGTGGTTACGTCTGTAGAAGTTGCAGATAAATGTGATCAGCCAGGACACTACGCCGCTCTTCACATTGCAAAGCTTCACCTCAGAGACTGAGGCAGGCTTCGGTTTTAGACGTGCGCTTTGGACGCGGACCGGGGAGCGGTGTGGGCGCAAGGCGATGCAAGGCGTGTATCTGGTCAAACTATAACGCTTTCCTTGGTGGGCGTGGAAGGGAAAAAAGAAGCTCACCTGTAGGGGGATTTCTCGTTTCCGGTTGATCATTTGCCAAGATGGGGCCCTGCTCGCAACCGCTTTCAGGGACATTGGGTGCTGCCTTCAAGCTGGGTTCCAAGAGCTATGCCATACTTGAGCTTGGCATGTCTCGATTTTTGTTCCCCTCTCCTTAGCAGCGTCAGCTACCCAAAAACAGAGGCCCGCCCTGTTGTCTAGAGGTTTGGGAAGCCTTCGCCGGTTTTTTTTTGGATGACTGAACGGCTGTGAAGCTCAATGTTGGAAGCACTCCCCTCTCCATTCAGCTTCCCAAAATTGGATGCGCACCTACTGAAAACGTGGTTCGCACCTACTTGAAACATGGCTTTTGGGATGATGAGGGGCTTCGGGTACTTAGTTTGAAGAGCCTAGAAATGTAAAAACCACCATTTTGGAGCCCTGATTTTTGTGTGTCTCTGTTTTTGTTGGTGCCCGTTTTTATTTTATTTTTTCCGGGGTGGGCAGAAGACAACCCATCCCAAAGAATTCCGCGGGTCTCCGATTTTGGGATCCCATACGAGCCGCCCACGTCGTCACGTGAGCCACAATCAAAACCCGGGTAGATGATCCGGTTAGCAAGGGGCAGTCCCTTTGGTATAAATAGCTGCGGATATCCGCCTTTTGAATTCTTGAAGCATGGTTCTGGGATTACGGCCATTTTGAGAATCCCAACCCATAAATAATTAAGTAGCCGCGGACCTCCGCCTTCTTAATGTCTTCTTGATTTTTTCTTAGACCATGTTACCGGGTTTTGATTACTCACGTGGAACGGAAGGTGGGAGACGTGGCGGCCACTGCCTTGGGCTTCCGGGCGACCAGAGCCATGCCCTTCGCCGGGGCTCTCGGAATGCGCGCGCTTCGGGATGCGCGCGCTTCGGGGTTTGGGGCTTGGCCCAAGCTTGGAACAGCTTCCCTGGCTTTGATGCATTTTGCTTGGATGTTAGGACTTTAACTTTTTGCCAACTAATGGGTGTTCCATTAAACCACTAAAAGTTAAACTTTTAGAAGGGGAGCAGATTTCGCAACCGAGGTAGAATAGATCACCAGCCATGTTCCTTTATGTTTTTTTTTGGTCCAGCCATGTTCATTTGAATTAGTTCTATAGTTCCGGTTCCTTTGGTCCAGCCATTGTTTGCTTTGGGTTTGAAATGATTCCTTTGGTTACCTAGTGGCTTGCCTCGAAAAACTGGGCCTGATGACGGTTCACTTCCACCTGCTTAAGAATATGTGTTTTTTGCTTTTCCCCCTGTTGGTTTCAAAGAGAATCTATGACTGCTGGACATATGTGTTTTTTCTCCAGGTGGCTTAAGCAAATGGAAGTTCATGCTCGCGACTCGCGACTCGCCGCGAGGCAGAGATCGTGCACGACGTGGACTACGCCCTCACTGGCGCGGGGGCTTTGGTTTTGGGGACCCAAAGTGGGAGAGTGTGTCAGGGAAGGCAACCAACTCCAAGTTTCAGTCACAACAGTCCGGATAGGAGGGGAAAGGCAAATTTGCCTTTGCCATAGTCACAATTTCAAAAGTCGCGCATGATTGGAGGGCAAGGGACGATCCCAGCCATGGGTTGCTTCTCCGTTCGAGTTCTTTACATGGTTCTGCGTCCATGTTTGCACCGGTGGGATTTGATTCGGCCTCAGCCTCAATGCTTTGGGGTTGCAGGATGGCTTCTGCGGGTCCCTTCCTGGATTTTTGGTTGGGCCCTTTGCTGGCAGCGGACGGATTCTTCCAGTTGCTTCATAATATTTGTTATTTTCCCCTGTTGGTTTAAAGGGAATCTATCACTACTGATTGTTTTGCAGGGGTCTTAACCAAATGGAAGGATTAAAACAATATTCACCCAAAAATGATCGCGATCCGGATCCCTCGTCAAAGGAGACATACCCCAATCAACGTCAACCAGATGAGTAAACCTGGGTGAAGCTTTTTTTGGGTGTATTACTAAGGAAAGCCGAGTGAATTTTAAAACATCCCATAGAATTGTCCCTCATAATTCCTGAACACCCAGTTTTGTGTGTGTGTGCGTGTGTGTGTGTGTGTGTGTGTGTGTGTGTGTGTTTTTTTCACGGTGTTCCCCAAACATTGTGCTTTTCCCTCATGTCTTTCCGAGCAAACCAGCCAACTACGGATATACCCAACCACAGGGGTGGGGGGAACGGACTGGGAACCATCGGGAGGGGAGGTATCGGAACCACACCCAGTGGGTCCTTTTCCGCCAGGCCGGGACGACCACCCGGGCCAAGCCTCGCAGATTGTACTGAGCTTCCAGCTACGGGAAGCGCCCGGACGCCGAGACATCGCCGGGTTTCCGGTTGTTTTTTGCCTGCAACAGCTTTGTTTAAGAATATGATCAAATTTCCCTTGGTTTGGTTAAGGCATGAGTTGTTTCTCCCTTTTTGGTGTTGAAGGAAGTTTATCACTACTGGGCATATGTCCTGATCTTTTTCCAGCGGCCCCAATCAATTGGAAGAAAGGTGACCCCAAAACAAGGTGACAAAAAGAAACACGACAGACCCATGTGAACATATAGGCGTGTGTGTTTGGCGGGTATCCTGTTGCGGTTTGATGAAGGGAAACTGACAGGAGACCAATTCTTTGTTGGTCCCCCATTGAGAGACGAACCCAGATTGGTGTCTACGTGGCTTTGAGATGTCAGTATTTGTCTGGTGTAGCCGGTGTTCTGCTTGGATGACACACAAAAACAATGCTGAAGCCCGTTTATATGGCCGCATTTATTTACTTGGCTTGACTGAATGCTGGTCAGACCATATTGGCCGCATCACTTGGCTTACAATGATGGCTACAATAATGGTGGCTGCAACGTATTGAAAGAGATACTAGCCTGCAAACTACCATTTCGCTCCTATGCACATGCCTGGTTTAGGTGTCAAAGCACCTAACCCCTTTCAAAATACTTAGTCATAGTCCATTCTATTAGGTGGTTCGACCTTGTCTTGACTAGTGGCTTTACAAGGGAAGCCAAATTGAAGCCAACCGGGGCTTGATGCGCCTGAACGTTGCGGTGGTCGGGCTTTTGCCCCCCCCCCCCCCCGCCCGCCGCCCAGAGGGTGTTGGGCCATGCCTGCGCAGCTCAACCAGGGCTGCCTAAAGGATACATGTTGGCTACACACCAAGCTGACTTTAGAGGATCCGTGGGATGTATCTCGGAATCTTCTCGGCAGCCCAGTCAAACGTCAAACCTTGCTTCATAGCTGGTCTTCGGATGAATCTGTTGGAAAACACACTCGAGCTGTCACTGAACCTCCAAAAAACAAGGCTTGGGTCTTCTTTAGTAATTTGCCCCCCGCCCCCCCGGCCCACTTTCCCCCACCCCCCAACGCAATGGGTTTCCCCGTGGTGGCGGCGGCGATGTCCGTTCCGGATGGACAAATCCTGCACCATTTGCCCTCGCTATATGCACTTGCTTTTTTTTTTCTCCCGGTGCTCTTCCGGTTGCCAAAGCTGGCGCGGTATTGGTTCTGTACTGGCATCTTAAGCCAATAAAAACTGCAAAGAGAGAGGAGTGAGCACCACTAAGCATGGACTCTTGAAGGTAGGAGCCCTCACCTCAATGTTTCTCTGGAGGCTGTATTTGCTTTTGCAAGGTGCTATCCCTTAGTCTTGGGAAGCATCAGAACCCTAGGACAAGTCAAAGAATACTTGCTGTTTGGAGAGTTGATCCCGCATGAGTCCATAAATTCACCCTCAAACTTTGCCTTTTGTTGGGTTTCCCTTCAAACGTGCAGTGGAGTGGGTCGCTTGT
>CAUJNA010001702.1:175000-397500 GCA_963377175.1 Effrenium voratum | reverse complement strand
CATTGAAGTCAAGCAAGAGAGCCACGGACAGAGGCACAGTTGTTCAGTGACGCTTCCTCTACTAGCGTCAGGGCCATGGCAATGAGCGACCCAAGAGAGCCCTGAGGAAACGATCTGCAGGCATTCCAACCCTCCGGCTCATTGGAAGTGACACCTCGTATGAGGCACGGTTTAAAATGAGTCATCAGCAAAGGAGATGGCACAAACCAAAATACAATCAGGAAAGCATCGCCCTCTTGAAACAGCAGCTATTTCAGTCCGGGCTCACATGAAGCTCCATGGTCATCCGATAGCAAACCCCTGGGAATGCCGCAGGATCCGACCCCTCTTCCTTACCTTAACCCCTTTCAGTTCCCTTCCTCTAGGACCTAAGAGGCCTTATTAAGGCCTCATTAGTCAGGCCCCCTTGTATGCTCAGTACTGTTTTGCGTTTATTTTGTTCATAGGTCTCAATCTTGAGCATCTTCGGTTCAGGCCTTGTCGCTCCAAAAAAAGCCACCTCATGTGAAGTACATCTGCACCACGGAGTGCCCTTTGGAAACGCCAAACTTGAGTTCGACCCACCAGCAACACGTGGTGGTGCGCAGGGCAATGTTTGCCCTTTGGACATGTCTGGCTGTGAAAGCCAGGTGTGTCAAGATGTTTTCATGGGTAACCTGTCCTAGGTTTCTAAAAACCGTTTCGGAGACGCCTCTTGCGGCCCCACCCCTGAAAGGGTACCAAAAGAAAACCGGGTAGAGTCCACCACTTCGCATCCAAACCGTTTTCCGGAGCAAACGCAACAAACAGCAACATCAACTCAACTGAGGCTTCACAAATTGCAAGTCAGCATATATCGCCCGTTTCTCAGCTGGAAATGATCATCGCCCCGCATCTTCCTTCGTGGCGTTGGGCCGTGTTTGCTGTAAACACGTAGCCGCAGAAACCAACCTCTCATGTCCCAAAAGGTTGGACTTCCTCATGGTGAAAGGCCCCGACTTTTGGGTATTTAACGAAGCCAAAAGGACACCAACCGTAGCAAGACTCCAGGTGTGAGACAAAGCCATCCCCCCCCCCATTTTGGTTGCCCCTTTTGGGCCAACCCAGTCACCCACAGGAAACACTTGGTGCGCCTTCAAACCGCGATCCGGAAAAGGTACCAACTGTAAAGTAATAATAATACTAATAATAATCAACAAGCAACAACAATTTGGTTTTGCCCCAGGCTCGGATTGCGGACGGGGTGCCACTGAGGCTCGGTTATCTTGGAGAGGGCAGGCACCGGCTTCTTCCTGCCGGGCGGCTTAGGGCCCAGCAAACACGAAAACGGCCGCAAAAAAGCCTGGGGCAATAGATCATTCTATGTGTTCTAATATCAAATCGATGTAATTATTGTTTTCCTCCTAGAGGACAAACAATAAGTAATAACTTAATTAAAAAAGCTGGGGGGGTCCAGGTGGGAAACTTGTTGAGCCCTGAGTCGACCCCAGCCAAGTTCATCCACCCCAAAATGATGCCATAGGTTATGCCCCATGGCCTCCTAATGTGGGGGGGTTTGTTAATCAAGGCCCGGCTCGATTGGTCCCAGCTGCGAGCACCTGAGTGTTGAGCATGTCCACCCCAAACCACTGCCCTTTGTATTATGACCAGACGGGCTCAGACAGGAGAGGTTTTAGCGGAACAAAGAAAAACTCAAACAAAACTCAGAAAACACTCAGCCAAAAAACTCAACTGAAAACACAGACTCAAAAAAAACACAAAAAACATACACAGCAGGAGACTCAAAAAAAACAAGAAAAACACAGCAGGAGACTCAACAAAACACAAAAATACACAGCAGGAGACTCAAAAAAAACACAAGAAACACACAGCTGGAGACTCAAACAAAACACAAAAAAAAAGCAGCAGGATATTTGAGTTTTCCACCCCCAGAACCCTCCTCAGACCCTTGCTTGAGTTGTTTCTTGAGTTTTGTTTGAGTATTTTTTCAGTTGTTTTTTAGTTGTTTTTGTGTTTTCTGCGGTGGTTTTTGCACTTTGCCCCTCCCCCACCCCCAGAACCCTCCCCAGACCCCTGCTTGAGTTGTTTTTGAGTCTGTTTTGAGTTTTTTTTGAGTTTTGTTTGAGTTTTTTTGAGTTTTTTTTGTGTTTTCTGCGGTTGTTTTTGCATTTTGCCCCTCCCCCACCCCCAGAACCCTCCCCAGACCCCTGCTTGAGTTGTTTTTGAGTCTGTTTTGAGTTTTTTTTGAGTTTTGTTTCAGTTGTTTTGTGTTTTCTGCGTTTGTTTTTGCATTTTGCCCCTCCCCCTCCCCCAGAACCCTCCCCAGACCCTTGCTTGAGTTGTTGCTTGAGTTGTTCTTGAGTTTTGTTTGAGTATTTGTGCGTGTTTTTTTCAGTTTTTTTGGTGTTTTCTGCGGTTGTTTTTGCATTTTGCCCCTTCCCCACCCCCAGAACCCTCCCCAGACCCTTGCTTGAGTTGTTGCTTGAGTTGTTTTTGAGTCTGTTTTGAGTTTTTGTTTGAGTATTGTTTGTGTTTTCTGCGGTTGTTTTTGCATTTTGCCCCTCCCCCACCCCCAGAACCCTCCCCAGACCCTTGCTTGAGTTGTTGCTTGAGTTGTTTTTGAGATTTGTTTGAGTGTTTTTTTGAGTTTTTTTCGTGTTTTCTGCGGTTGTTTTTGCATTTTGCCCCCTCCCCCACCCCCAGAACCCTCCCCAGACCCCTGCTTGAGTTGTTTTTGAGTCTGTTTTGAGTTTTTTTTGAGTTTTGTTTGAGTTTTTTTGAGTATTGTTTGTGTTTTCTGCGGTTGTTTTTGCATTTTGCCCCTCCCCCACCCCCAAAACCCTCCCCAGACCCTTGCTTGAGTTGTTGCTTGAGTTGTTTTTGAGTTTTTTTTGAGTATTTTTTGAGTATTTTTTGTGTTTTCTGCGGTGGTTTTTGCATTTTGCCCCTCCCCCACCCCCAGAACCCTCCCCAGACCCCTGCTTGAGTTTGTTTTGAGTCTGTTTTGAGTTTTTTTTGAGTTTCTTTTGAGTCTTCCCAGATTCAGACTAGTTCAGATTGAGTTTTTCAGATTGTTTTTTTTGAGTATTTTTTGTGCTTTTGCAAATTCCTGGATTTGCGGCCTGTGTGGTGGGCGAGATCAGGTCTTAACCTTTGTACATCGGAGGTTCTGAGAATGGTGGACCCCCCTTGGCCCACCAAAAGGAAGAGCCCTGTTTTAGGGCCTCCCCTATCTTGAGAAACACCCACGCCCCCTCATCAAGCTTAGGTTATACTGGTTCTCGTTTGGGGAAGTGGGAGGACCTTCCCCTCATCAAGGTTAGGTTATACTGGTAGCTCCTATTTGATGGGATGTTTGAACATGATGGGATGTCTGTCCACGAGCCATGTTTGAGGGCGTCTCCTATTTTTTCTACAGCTGGTAGCTCCAAGGTTGCAACATGTTCGATAAATATAAGATAAACAACAACCTAATAGCCTTTTTTTGGTCATGAGCTCTGGCTACATAGACGAAACGCCAGCTTTAGGGGCACTTCATTTTTTGGAAGACATCACCTATGGCTTCCTTTGCTTCAACATGTCGATTTTAGACTCTGTTCAGTCGAGCTTCCCGGAGTGATGCTAGGGACACGCACAGGGAGACCGTGGAGATGCGATGTGTCAGATGCTTTCTTTCAAGGAAACAAGTCGATGGGCCTTTCTTCCAGAATGTCCAGTGTAGCTCACGTGGGAGTGCCTTGGTCATCATACCTTGTCACAGGCGAACTGGAGTCAGATGGTGCTTCCCCCGGAAGCTTAGCATCGCCCCCCGGATGAGCATTTTCCACCAAAACATGGCCACTTTAAAGAGAGTACCCTCGAAAGACGAAAACTAACACGTCCTTGTCAAAGATATGGGTGTGTTCTTTTTTGGGGAGCACCCTTTTTCTCTGATGCTCAAAGAAAGCCAAAAGAAGAGCGCCACTATTTTGGGGGTCCGATTGTCCGACTCCTAAAGAAAGACCGGCCCATCTGGAGAACCCGCAGGTGGTCGACTCAGCAATTTGTTCGGACACGCGCACGAGAAACACATCTGTCGACAGGTTCGAGCCCGGCATGGAGCTCCTCAGCTGCCGCGGGGCGCGGAACGTGGCAACTCTTCAGGCGATGGGCTCACCTTTTCGCAGTCCAATGGCTCAGTTCGTTTGGCTGCATCGACCAAGGTTATGGTACGTAATTAATTTGTGTGAGCCACAGCGATTGTAGTGGTCCGGTTCCTGGCGGATTTTGAACAAATGATGATAGAAACACCTAATTCAACACCACTCTTGAGCGTGCCCCCTTTTGGTTTGGATGGGAAGCAAAAGGAATTCCTTGCCTTTTTGGCGGGTCCCCTGTGGATGGACAAAATCCGTGCCATGCAGGATTAGCGGAATGGACAGAATCTGATCGATTGGGTTGGATTGGGGGGTGGGGTGGTTGGTTGATTGGGTGGTTGGTTGGGGGGTGGGGGGTTGGTCGGGCGGGGGGGGGGGCGGAACATGATTTAGTCATTGGTGGAGTCCGCTAGCTGTCCCAGGCAAAAAAAGAATGGTTTTCCCGATTCCATATCCATGGATCAGCCAGGCCAGGTCAAAGCCTTTCCAAGAATCTCACTTTCCTTAAGGGTTGTCTAGCTTTCTCCCATTCCCTCGCCCCCTCGCCCCTTCCATTGGTCGCCAGGGCGGCCGTGTGGCCCCTTTGAGCATCAGATTTGGGGCCAGTTTAAAGGTGAATGTCCCTTGGTAATTTGCCAAGAGCACATATGGCTGCGGGTCAAAACCAATGGTACCATTTTGGGGTAGATTTTGACCCATGGCCATATACAAAGCCCTCTTTCCATCATTCGTTGCACACTTTGCTCCGTCAGAGGCGACACCGGGCCTGGTGCCTGGGCGAACCTATGCCCCGATCTCGGCGGCTTCGTGTTGTTTTTGGTTTTTGCGAAATCCGTCCTCAAAATCCCGGGTGTTGTTTGGTGGCTTCCCCTCGAAGCTGGGGCTCCACAACTCGCTCGACTATTTGTCATTCTAGGGTAGGCAGAATATGGAGCAGAGTGTTTTCCCTTTTTTCGTCCTAAAGTGGGCCAAGTGAACATGAAGTTGTTTTATTCCGGCGTCTTTTTTTTTGGGGGGGGGGGAAGTAGCCACAGGAAGATCTTCACTGAAACAATGAAACTCCACAGTACTTACTCGGTAGTTCATGTGGGAGGGACATAGGAATTACACAGAAGCTAACTTCAACAACCAAGGGACTCCTGGAGCCCTCGAACAGTGGCATGTGTTTTGTTTCGGTGGCTTCGGATTGTTTGCTTCAAAGCTAAATTTAGTTTTGCTCAGTATACTTTTGCTAGTTATTTATAGCGCCACATTTGGCGCAAGCCCTGGACCACCCCTTCTTTGTGGATTTGTAGACAGAATCGGCTCGCCGGCTTGCCTTTTGGTGGAATTCAAAGCGCTTCCCCCCTCCATCAAAAACAGCACGGGGGTTTTCTCCAAATTGGGGACCAATTGCTGCAGGTGGTTGGATTCCTTTCTTTGTCTTCCCCCCAAATACTGTGCAAAAAGGGGAACCCTGTTCGAGACACGCCCATATCTTGCCGGTTTCCAGGGCAAAATTATAAACTGGCTTATGAACCATCCCTTGATGTGGTTTCCTTTAAACTCTAAGGTGGTTCCTGGGTTCGTTCCCAAAACCCCCTTCATTCCCTACCTTCTGGGAACCAGCAAGTGATCTCCTCGACACGTTTTTGGCTGGCCGAGGCCTTCTTGTTGCGTGTGGACTCGCAGCCGCAGCAGACCCCGGCCTGGACGCCCATTGGGCAGTCTGTTTCGGCACCCTATATTATATTCGGGCACGGGAGCTTTTCTGGACTCTTCTTGCTGCGACGGGCAGGGAATGAGAAATGGAACGACCCCTATAAACCCTCCCTTGTGGTTTCCTTTAAGGGGATCCCCAGGTTCATTCCCACATTCCCTACTGAGCACCAGCAAGTCTTGCTCCATGCTCGAATTGACAGCAGCTTGCCCTCCTTCCGCATCTCTCAGGGCTGCCTCTGAATTGTAATGTCGCTTGCCGTGGCTGGTCGGTCTTTTTCATAGGGCAGCAGCTTCGTTTCGCCCATCGCCCAACGGGCTCAGCTCAGTGCAAAGCAAACATGAGGCTGGTGTTTGCCGTGCGTTGCCGGGCATGGAGGCATGTTCATACTTTGCCCCTACGCGCACACACACACACAAAGCCTATTCAAATAGCAAGGCCAGGTGACACCGCATTTTCCTTCAAGGTGTTTCAAGCCGACAACAACTGAAAGCGAGCGCCCTTCTATCAAGGAGACTGTGTTTACTAAGAAAGTAACGATATTGGATAAATTGAACCATGGACCAAGGAAGACAGGCATTGGGAAGACGGCGGAACATATGTCTCAATTCTGGCGCCTTTCTGCTAAGAGTCGTGAAAGAAGCTCGCACGCCGGGAGACTAAAGGAAGGCGACCCCAACGGAGCCGGGAGAGAGGCAAGCCGCCGGCTGTTTTCCCAACCCAGTTCCCCAGTGCATTCAACTTTTGTTTTCGGGAAGGGCTCCCCCTTTAAACTAAACTAGGTCCCCCACTCAGTAGTGCCCTTTCTCACCCTTTTTTTGCGGGGGAGGGTTCCCCTACTAAAATAGACTAGTAAAAGGTTGGTACCCTCATTCTAACCTGACCTAAGCAAGATGCCGATTTGTTTCCCATGGAAATCCACTGGGCATCTGAGCAATCGCCCTTTCGAACCTGGCCGAGCGCTGGAGGTGCTGAACCAGTGGTATCTCACCGTGGCAGACGAGGTACGACGTCGGACATCCGACAGAGAGAGGAAGACCTCAGGCAGAAGTGTAGCCTTGGAGCTTTATCTCTGTTTGTTTGGTGTTTTTGTTTGTTTCTTGGCGCCAAGGAGCTTTTTTTTGCGAGGGTTTTTGGTTGGCTTGTGGATTTGTCCTTTGCCTCACTGCCGGAAAGGCTTCAACGTGCGCATGCGCTCATCGCGCCGGCTTTGCGTATGAGCTTCCGGGAATGGACCTGCTTTTGCAAGTAGGGCGTGTATTGTACAAAGTTGGTTTCCTAATTCAGGATCCCACCATTGCTTTAGGGGTCTTCAATCATATAGATGCGTGCTTTATCCCGATAAAATCCTGCAACACATAACACATCATAACACACAAGTACCATATTGAAGCATCAGCCTTGGATAAAAATACAAGCCCAAACAGTCGCACAAGTGGGGGCCACGGGAGCCCCTGGTCCTGTTTAATATGACTGTTTCGGGTTTTCCTTGCTGTCAAGCTTTTTGTGAGGGGTTTGGAATTCCCAGATCAAAGCCTTTAGCCTGTTACTTTTAAAGCTCTTCGCAGTAGGTTGTCACTGGCAAGTATCACGCTTTATCAGGAATCAGTGCATGAGAAAGTTCTTCGAGGAACTGCTGCCGCGGTTTCTCCCTGCGCTTTTACCGTTTGCAAACGACCTAGCTTCTGACGAGACGGTGCTTGAGTACGCCGTGGAACAGCTACGCAGGCTAGAGAGGCAACAGAGGGCCGCAACGCTCTTCCAAGGGCCAGTCCAAAGGAAGATCGAAAGGTTCTGGGAAGCAGACAGCCACTCTGACGGCCCAGTAGCAGTCAGCCACCGACATGACGGAACAGCTGGCGCGAGCAGCGCTGGCGAGGATGTCGTCACCAGGGCAAGCCGAAAGCCAAGGCAACCTGACCCCCCCGAGTGTTGGCACTGTTCAGAGACATGGAAGGTCCAACAGTCTGGAACAACAAGTGCTTGGGGTTTCTTCCAGCCGAAAGAAAATGGTGGGATCGAAGGATGGGCAGCCCAGGTGGCAAGCGCCCGCCTGTTGAAGAAATCATTAGTTTTTCCCCAAACAGTTTACTGTGAGGGGTTCTAAATTCATTTAAAGTGACTCGCCTATTGCCAAGCCGTAGCCTGGATGCGTGGCACGGCTCTCTTGGTGGACGGGTTCATTTGTCTCCCTTTGTATCCCTTCATTTGTCTCCCGTGTCCCAGCCTGGATGTCTGGCGCGCCCTTTGTCTCCCTTGATTTGGCCCCGTTGTCTCTCAGCCTGGACCTGTCACAGCTCTCTGGGGGGACGGATTCGTTTGTCTCCCATTGTCTCCCAGCTTGGATGTCTGGCACGGCTCTCCGGGCGGACGGGTTCATTTGAGTGCTTCAAGTGAATGATTGTGTGTTCTTGGTGGTTCCGGTTGACCACATCGGCGCGTTCCAAGTGAACACGCATTTTTTGCATGTGACCACATGTGTGTGTTCCACGTGAGCACATGTTTGTGTTCCAGGTGAAAGCATGCGATTGTTGTGATAAAACACATGTGCGATCCGGTCAAAATTCTTAGTAAGGGAGCTTAGTCTACAGAGGCCACCGTCGCAGTCATGTTGTGCTGTTTTTCATTCACACAAAGTGGAGTCCTGCAAATACCAATGGATTGCCCGCTCCCCACTGGAGGCGCTAGGCTGGCGCTTGGTTTGCGCTAGGGTCTTCGGTGATCTTGGTTTCCAAGAGTTGGCGCGTGGGTTGCCGCGATGGGCTTTGTGTAGGGTGTCATGTCGCAGTTCTTACGTAGTACTTGAAGCCAGCCCGCACGATTGCCTTCATCTTACGTGGCCTGAATGTGTCAAATGCGCACAGATGGTCGCCGCGACTCCAACAAAAACTGCAAGCCCGCGCTAGCCGGGCGCTAACAAGGCGCTAGCGCAGTGGTCAGCTGTGATTGCCAGTTTCGCCTCAATTCAAACTTGCTTCGGCTCTCCTCGCATGAAGTTACCATGGAATGAAAAAGCGGCTAAGGCGAGACAAAAATGCCTTGTACCGAGTGTGCGGAAGAATTGGGTTGCGTATTTCCCTGCGAAGGCAAATGCTTTACTGAATCGATACGAAGAGTTGCCACAATACGATAAAGGCACTTTAGAGCGTTCTATCGAGCAACAGATTGTTCGATATGAAAGAGACTGTGCAGGTAAGCGAGAAAGAAGCGCAATGCGCCGGAAAGCTTTTGCTAATCTGAAACCTGTAGATGCATCCGATACTGATAGTACTGGCAGTAGCAGCAGCAGCAGCAGCAGGCCCGCGTGCCACAACGTGTTGCAAAAAAGCTAGGTTGATCGCGCACGAACACTATTTTCCTACTTGGAACATGCATACAAAACACAAGCGTTGTTCAAGGCAGAGTTTCATGGAATAGCGCCTCACAGCCGGCTTCGGGAACTTGTGTCGCCCAGGCGTGCAGAAAATGTAGATTCCATGTGACCACATTTTTGCTGTCCAGGTGTGTTGCACATTTGTGTTGCACATGTTTCTCGACATGTGCACATACGTGTGTCCATGTGTACACATATGTGTGTTACAAGTCAACAGAGAAGTTTGTTCTGGTTAAACATGTTGTGCGATCCAGGTCTGCACCAGTGTTGCACGTGAACGCAAACGCCTTTTTTAAGCGAGCACATGTGTGGGTTGCAGGTGAACGCAAATGTGTGTTGCAGGTGACAGAAATGTGCTTTCCAGACACACACACACACATGTGTTCCAGGTGTATGCGTGTGTGTGTGTGTTTGTGTTCCAGGAACACATGTTTGTTATCAGATGAGCGTGCGTGTGTCTGTTTGTGTGTGCGTGTTCCGGGTGCGCATAAATGTGTGTGTTTGCGTGTACACACATGTGTGTTCCACGTGTACACATATGTGTTCAGGTGTACACGAATCGTGTACACATACGTGTATTCACTTGTGCACACATGTGTGTTCCAATTGGACACGTGTATGTGTTCTAGGAGAACACATGTTTGTTATCAGCTGAACATGTGTGTGTGTGTGTGTCTGCTCCGGGCGCATATGTATGTGTGTTCACGTGTACACATATGTGTGTTCCACGTGTAAACAAAACATTTGTGTGTTCACGTGTGCACACATGTGCGTTCCAACTGGACACGTGGTTGTGTTCCAGGAGAACACATGCTTGTTATCAGGTGAACACGTGTGTGTGTGTGTCTGCTCCGCGTGCACGTGTGTGTCTATTCATGTGTACACATATGTGTGACCCACGTGTACACATTTGTGTGTTCACGTGTGCACACATGTGTGTTGCAGGTGAATACATGTTTGTTTTCAGATGAACGCACGTGTGTGTGTGTGTGTGTTCCGGGTGCACAAAAATGTGTGTGTTCACGTGTACACATGTATGTATTCAACGTTTACACAAACGTATATTTACGTATACACACTTCTGTGTTCCCCTTAGACACGTGTTTGTGTTCCAGGAGAACACGTGTTTGTTCTCAGATGAACACTCGTGTGTGTTTGTGCTTTCCGCTTGCGCATAAACGTGTGTGTTCACGTGTGCTGTGCACATGTGTGTGGTCCACGTGTGCAAATCTGTGTGTTCACGTGTGCGCATTTGTGCCTCCCGCGTGTACACGTGTGTGTGGCCACGCGTACACACCTGTGTGTTGGAATTGGACACGTGTTTGTGTGTTCACGTGTGCGCCAATGTGTGTTCCACGTGTACACATACGTGTTTCTTCACGTGTACACACATTTTTGTTCCACTTGGACACGTGTTTGTGAGATGAGCGCACGGGTGTGCGTTCCGGGTGCACATATATGTGAGTGTTCACGCGTGCGCATATGTGTGTGCACGTGTACACGTATGTGTGTGCCGCGTCTACGCACATGTCTGTTTCAATTGAACACGTGTTTGTGGTCCAGGTGAACACATGTGTGTTCACGCGCATTAGCATGTTCTAGGTGAACACTTTTTGCATCTGACGATATATTTGCTCTCCAGGTGTGCACATGTATGTGCTCCAGCAAACACATGATTGTTTTCGAGGTGCTCGCATGTGTGTGCGCTTTAGGTGAGCGTTTATGTTTGCTCACGCGTGCACATATGTGTGTTCCACGTGTGCACACATGTGTGCTTGAATCGCGCAGGCGGTGTTCCTGGACACACATTTGTGTTCCAACGGTACACATATGTTTGTCCCACGTGTACACACATGTATGCTTTAATTGCATGTGTTTGCGTTCCAGGTGAACACATGTGTGTTCCACGTGTGCGCACATGTGTGTTTGAATTGCACACGCGTTTCATGGTGTTCCAAGTGAGCACACATGTGTGTTCCATGTGAACACATTAGCGTTATGTGTGTTCCAGGTGTACACATGTGTGTGTGCTTTCCAAGAAGCACATGGTAGTTTTCCAGCTCAACACATTCATGCGTGTGCCGCAGGTGAATGTATATGTGTGTATTCACGGGTGCACATCTGCGCGTGCCGCGTGTGCTGCTTCAGCCGTATACATATGTGAGTTCCACGTGTGCACACATGTGTGTCTGAATTAGACACGTGTGTCTGAGCTGCCCATGTGACCGCGCGCTTGCGCAGCCACACTTGCGTTCACGCGCACGCGCTCGCCCGCTATCGCACGCGCTTTCCCAACCTCAGTTCTGGCGCGGTGCAGAAACGCGAAGCACGCCAGCAACACAAGTGCAGCAACGCAACGCGTGCCACTTTCACGACTGCATCGTTTTGCTTCATCCGTGTTGAAGCGCAGAAAGCCACAAGCTGTTGGCATGTTTGTGCTTGCCCGTCAGTTCTCAACTGTTTGGGGTCTCTGCTGGTGTAATTTTTTCTTCCCGGTGCCTGACTTTTTCAAGAATTGCCCACACTTTCTCTGAGGCGAACACTTTTTCTAGAAGGTGTCCCTTTTCTTGCCCCAAATGCGCAATTGGGTTGCCGGTTCCTTGAGGGTACCCTTTTGGGGCTGTTTAAAAGGGAAACTAAAAGGAACCCGTGCATGTTGGCGGGTTCGCCCCATTGAGAGACAACCCCAAATTGACCACAGTCTGCTAAACGTGTGGTTTTGAGCACACAGGAGCAGGCTAAAAAGGAGGTCCTTTTCCTGCATGAAGACCTAATTAGCAGAGGTTCTTACTTTCGAGGTCAGAGTGCTGTAGGGGTCTAATGCTGGTGAACATCTTGTTTCTCTGTGTTTGGCACCAAAGCGATACGGAGATGTCGTCGAGGATACCGTGTGTTGGTTTGGGGATGTTCCGGGAGGCTCCGGGGCTGTCGATATTCCTTGCCTTGGTTCGGTGGCAACTCTCGTCTTTTTCGTGGGGGGGTGTTATACGTCCACAAATCACGGAACAACATACATGTATATATATATATATATGTTCCAGGCCGTGGACCCCCCCCCCCCCCCCCCCCCCCCCCCCCCCCCCCCCCCCCCCTGTGGGGGTGGGGTGGGTGGGTGGTGGGGTGGTGGTGGGGTGGTGGGGTGGTGGTTGGGTGGTTGGGTGGTTGGGCCAACCCCCCCCGGTGGGGTGGGTGGTGGGGTGGTGGGGTGGTGGGGTGGTGGGGTGGTGGGGTGGTGGGTGGTGGGTGGTTGGGTGGTTGGGTGGTTGGGTGGTTGGGTGGTTGGGTGGTTGGGTGGTTGGGTGTGGTTCGGAGTTGGTTTAGGCTTGGTGGGTTGGTTTAGGGTTGGTTCAGGGTTGGTTCAGGGTTGGTTTGCGGTGGGTTTCGGGTGGGTTTGGGTTTTGGTTGATTTAGGCTTAGGGTTGGGGTTAAGGAGGGGTTGCAGGGTGGTTTGGTTTAGGGTAGGATGTTGCGAGAGGTGCGGGGGTGTTGGTTCACGGGGTAAAAGGGGGTCTGGGACCGAAGCTGCAGGGCTCGCACGGTACTGGACAGCATCCCCAGCATTGCCAGCATCATCCCCAAGATGCGGATGATGCGGGGGAGTGGGGGGACCATACCATTGGGGGGGGGGGGGGGGTACGTGGCCCAGGGACTGGTACATATATACCTATCTATATATGTGGTTTCTACTGCAAGCGCCTAAATCAAGTGAATGGTGACTGTGCGGGGTATGTATTTAGCCGAAGTAGTGTGAGATGATTGCGCCGTTGTTCGGTGGCTCTTGTGTCAATCCTTTTTCAGTTCGATGGGTTCTCTATTAGAGATGGTCAATCCCAACAGGCTCCCCAATTCTTCGCTATATATGTTGGGTCAGCAGTTGGAGTTTCCGGGTAGTATTCAGGTACCTTCTGTGAGGTTCAGGGACACCAAAAAGGACACCAACGCCATGCTGGGAGTCCAAATCCCCTCGACACATACCCATGTGCCTAGATGTTTGGCCCCGTATAGTGAGCTTTCTCCTGTTTGGTGAGCACTTAAAGGGAACCGAAGGAAACCTAGCACCTTGTAGGCCCACTACGTTGAGATCTGGGGTAAACATTGATTGGTGATTGGGTTGACCGAGTCGCTCTTTAAGCCTTTGGAAGGCAAATGGCCCTGAAAAAGTGATCGACCTGAGGCTTGGAGCACTGGGACTTCCAGCGAATCTGTGTTGCATTTTGCCAATTAAGGGATGTTAGGACTCGAAGTTGTTGCCCAGCTGACGGGTGTTCCGTATTTAACCACTAAAAGTCAGTCACTTTTAGCAGGGGAGCAGAAATTTCGCAACCGAAGCATTCCCCTTGACCAGGGCTCCAGCGTCATGGGCTACCGCCTTTGGGAGTTCACCCACATGGCGCGGACGGGGTGGCGTGATGCGTTTCTCGCACGCGTGTGCTCGACGCCAAGGCAAGAAAGAAAGCGGAGGTCGAGAAAGAGGTTTGGGATTGGAACAACGGCATCCCCGTAACAGAGTGTGGTTTCGTCTTTTTGTGAGGGAACCTCCCTTGCTTTGGAGCTGTTTAGCCCATTTTGCATACATTTGAGGGTGGAGCGAGCGCGAAGATACTATGTTTGGTTTATTCCAAGAGTTGGGCAGTTAGGACGGACTTGATGGTGACAGGGCCTAAGGCCTGATGACTCCTCAAAGTATCACGACTTTACGACTCAGATGAGTCTTCTTGTGTTGTCTAGCAAGCCTTTGCGTCTGCCACTTGTTTCAAGGGCAAGCCAAGCAGAAGCCACCAACATTGTTGGGACGCCGCGTTCCTTTTGCTTCATGTTTAGCCAACAGTGACCTCCTAATTCGTTTGTCAACTCACTCCGCCACAACAGGTTAGAGAGGTTGGCTCAAGTCATTGTGCCTCTGGCTCGTGGGTTACTTGCTGTGAGCAATGTCATATTCTGTACATCTATTTATATACGTGTGTATGTGTATACCAATATGTTGTAACAGGGCCCAGGGGTTGACTTCAACCATGGGAGGTTAGAAGAATCCCCTTTGGGGGAACGCACCCCAAGTGGTGCCAGGCTCATTTGCGGTACATCCCCAACCCTGCCTGTCTCAGAAGCTGCGCCTGTTCAAAGGGAGACTGATTGTTTCAAGGTCCCAGGAAACAATTTTCAGGTTGCGATTGCAGCCCCAAGAATCAAACAGCACTTGCAAAGTGACCTAAATATCCTTTTGACATGTCATTTCTCTTTTTAAAGGTAGGCTAAATATGAAACAGCATCAGAGGATGTCATTTTCTGAGTACCCCAGATGTGGGTAAAGTCAGCATGGCAAGTGCGATTCAATTACGCTGGGTTAGTACCTTGGACCATGGCCACCAGAATGTTCCAACTTTTGCTGACTGTTACTCCCTGGCAAATTGACATGGAGCCCAAAAACCTACAGAGCATGGCCTTTGAGAACGAATGGGGGTTGGCTGTTTTTCTTGTCTCCGTTGGATTCCGTCCGGTCGTTCTTGCCGGGGTGTCTTCTTCGGTGATAAATTTGGAATCGTCAACAAGATCATTCTGGGATGGGATCCGCAGATATGCAGCCATACGGTTGAAAGAACAACGGCCATACTTCTGTTGTTTGGCTTACTGGTCATTGGCTACCAAAGTGGGGATGACATAAGCTTCCATTTACCAGGGTTCCTTTCCGGGTACCTAATCTTGCCCCACACCCACTGTGGATGGACGAAATCCATTTCGCACCACCTAAGAAACTCCGTGATGAATCCCCTGTAAACACCCATGAACAATGGTTTCCCATGGTTTCCAAGTGGTGCGAAATGGATTTTGTCCATCCACAGTATTACAACTGTGTCACGACCGCCCCAAAGAAAACATGTATCTTTAGTCCAGAACCCCCCCGCCCTCCCCCAACTGAGGCCAGCGCCCAATCGTTCAAGCCTGTTTTCAACCATCGTTCTTTTCAAAAACCAGCTGTTTCCCCAGGGTTTTGGGTGGTTTTGTAGAAAGAAGGACGCCTGGAAAGAATGGGGAAGGTTCCCCTAGAACAACCACCTGCTTTGCCCCTTCCAACAATCACAAAGACCGTGTGGACCAGCGGCCTCAGTCGGTCAGGCCGTGGGCCTGCGTCTGATCACCGCGGACCAGCGATCCGAGAACGAGGCGACCCCATGCGTCGCTTTTTTCGGAGCGGTCCACGTGGAGCCGCCGTTTGGATGGCGCCAAGGCCGAAGTAGATGGACAGAAGGCCACTTGTTGCGGGCAAGTGCGGGGACTTGTGCTATCCGGAATCCACTTTCACCCTAGTGTACATTGAAGCACACAAGCGCTCCCAAAAAAGGCAAGCAAAAATACTGATTGAAAGTTGATCTGATCTGCTGAGTTCAGTTGTTTTTCAGCCCAGTGGATCCAATATTCTGTATAGGTGACCCCTTGATACGGGTGTGTCCCTTCTGATGGGCCCGTTTTGGGGGTGGTTGTTTCAGAGGAAGAAACCAAGCTGGAGGCACCCCCCGTGTTTGGCGAAAGTTACTAGGTCTGTAGAATTCGCCTTTTGTGCCCCAATCCTACTTTAATGATGCACGCCATGGCCCCCTAACATGACAGAATTGGTTTGTTTGGGGATTCGACTGGTTTGGGGTTGGAACCCCTGGTGCCCTCCAAACCAATCCAAGCAACCAATTGGAGGGAAGCTGACAACCTTTCTCTGTCTACTCCGACCTCCACGCCCGCTTGATTGATTTTGACTGATTGATTGATTGATTGATGGATGGATGGATGGATGGATGGATGGATGGATGGATGGATGGATGGATGGATGGATGGATGGATGGATGGATGGATGGATGCATTCATGGATGGACATTGATTGAATGATTGGATGATGCATTGAATGATGGAATTAATCATTGAATGCTTGATTTCATGGATTGATTTATTGATGGATGGATGGATGGATGGATGGATGGACGGCTGGATGGATGGATGGATTGGTTGGTTGGTTGGTTGGTTGATTGCTTGGTTGCTTGGTTGCTTGGTTGCTTGGTTGCTTGGTTGCTTGGTTGCTTGGTTGATTGGTTGATTGGTTGATTGGTTGGTTGGTTGGTTGGTTGGTCGGTTGGTTGGTTGGTTGGTTGGTTAGTTGATTGGATTGATTGATTGATTGATTGATTGATTGATCGATTTATTTGATTAATTGATTGATTGATTGATTGATTGATTGATTGATTGATTGATTGATTGATTGATTGATTGATTGATTGATTGATTGATCGGTTTGATTGACTGGTTGATTTGGTTTGAAATGAATTGACTTGGCTGATGTTGTTTGATGGCGTTGGTTGATTTTATTAATTTAGTTGACACATTTAATAACTTAATTTGAGTTGTGATTGTTTGATTTGTTTGATTGATTTGATTGACTTGGCTGATTTGATTAATTTGGTTTGATTGACCGGTGGATTGGTCGATTGATCGATTGATGGATTGAGCGATTGATTGAAGGATGGATGGATGGATGGATGGATGGATGGATGGATGGATGGATGGATGGATTGATTGATTGATTGATTGTTTGATTGTTTGAGTCGTTGTTTGTTTGTTCTTTGTATTGGATTGTTTGATTCGTTGATTGTTTCTTTGATTGTTTGATTGTTTGGTTGGTTGGTTGGTTGATTGCCTGACTGTTTGGTCGATTGGCTCTGCCTCGCCAGGTGACCATCCTCTTTCAAGTAACCAAGACGGTCACGAACCAGGCGCTTCGAAGCAGGAGTCTCTGGAAGCTCCCAAGGCCTCTGTAAATGGGTCACCAAGTCTTCCATTTCGGAGTCCAGAATTCCAGAATTCCATGTTGAAACGCTTGGGGGAGTGAACTTCTTCATGAAATTGGTGGCCTGGCTTGCTCGGGTTTGGGTGGTTTTCAAAGGCCATCTGAAATATCGCCGCAATTCAGCGGACTAGCTCCGCAAATCCCGGGCCCTTAGATTGTGACCACGTAACAACCGGTCTGCCAGGGTGAGATGCGCCAAAAATAAGGGATTGGTCCAAATCCATATCCGGGTCCATGCCTTTTGCCCCGCTCTCATTTCCCACAAAACTTGCTGTTGATCTTGGTCATTTCCCAGGTCTGCGTTCCCACAGACACAACCACACAGGGGGGGAGAGCCGCAAGAAAAAGCAAAGCCATCGACCACCTCACATGAAATACATTGACCACCTCACATGAAATCTATTGACCACCTCACATGAAATACACCGCCCCCCAGGGCTTCTTGTCCGTGCGCGCCCCGACGGACTTTCGGATCGCCCAAGCCTGCGCTGCCTCAGCCGGGACGCCAAGTTCAAGACACCGGTCTCTGGGTTTGTCTTCAAATCTCTACTGCTATTGGGTTGGATCTGTAGACTTTAACTTCTTGGATTCCCCTCATATTTCCTTTTAACAGCAACAAGTTAAACTTTTTCCTGGGGGATCTACAGCACCCAAGAAATAGTAGGAAAACTCACGAATGGCGGGGTTCCATTCGGTTTTTTCCTTTGAAACCGCCACACATGGGGTACCCTGTTCAATCAAAACCCTGGCAAGGTTGAATAGCTTGAGCCGCTATCCCCCTTTGCGGGAAGAGAGGGCCCCTTGTCCTCAAGAGCCCCTTTGCGCCTATTGGGATTGGCAGGGCCATTGGGGCCCTTGGTACGGGATCCAAGAGGAAACTGGTCTTCCAGATGCCATGCCGCTGCCATGTTAGGAGGAAGGCTACGTTCAAGTCGAAGTCTGCTCAAGCCTTCAAGAACGCCGGCTCCAACGGCCGCCCCTTTGTCCTGGACCGCCCTGGGGGATTTTCGTGGATTTTGTTTTTCCTCGGGGGATTCCCTTGAACTTTAGCTTGACCAACAAAAGGAAGGCTGCCCTGATTTTGCCCACCGGAGAAACCAGGGCATCTCTTGACAGGCCTCCATGACTTTGGGCTTGTCTTCTCATGACCTCAACAGGGAATCCACCCTGTAGGCAAAACGCGCCCCAACCGACCCTGGCTGGGGTTGTTAGCCGGTGAAAGATGAGCAGACCACGGGTGAACAAATGCTGGGAATCTTGTTTGCTTTGCAGGGAATAAATGTGTCTGCCAACTTGTCTGTTTTGAAGCCCAATCAAGAGTATTGCCCTAAAAAACGGCCCCATTGAATTGGGGAATGGGCTAGCACATTTGTTGACAGCTGGCAGTGCAGCTATTTCTTTTGACATGACTCACTTGGTTTTGCGCAAGTCCCAGCGCAACAACTCTCTGATGAAACTTTTGGGCGCCCGACAGGAAAAACCCTGGAAGCCTCTGCTCACTTCCTGGGTTAGTGGAGCCTTGCCAGGTACCTGCAAATCTTCCCTCCCAGATCCAAACTTATCCGTAAATCAGGAAAGGGGTGAGTGACTCATGATTGGGGAAACCTGGCGTTTTAGGGTTTCCATGTAACTGCGATACCAATGGACTCCCCGATTAAAACCCGGGCTGTTCAAAGGGTAAAAGGCAATCCTCGATTAAAACTTTGTTTTTCGAAAGGAACCAGTCCACTTGTGTGTAGAGCGGCACCCCCAATGGGGAGTACGGACAATCGGATTGGAATTCCATCATCTTCCATTCTGAACATGCCATGTTCATAATCCTCGGACCCTGCCCCCAAACACTAGCAGTCACCACAATTCGGAAGACCATTTTGGTGGTGGTTGATCTAAATTTCCATCATCCACTGTTACTGGGTGGGGGCAGGGTATAGCAAAATCCCCTAAGTTGGTGGAACTTCCAAGGACCACTCCCCCCCCCCAGCCACGAAGCTCGTCGACGATCCGAGGTGCAGCAGCTGGCCTTTGGAAGCGGTTTGGCCATCTCCCCTTTGGACGTGCCGCTGCCGGAGGCATAACAAGTCAGAGCTGTGAAGCGAGGAACCTCTGAAATCTCCATCTTTTCATGGATCGAATGTTGGCTTCTCGAGGTTGGAGATGTGTCCAGTGATGAACATCTCAACTGGGGGTCTCCAAGAATATTTTATTTGGGGGTGGGTGTTGGATGGGCTGTGGCTGAAGGGAACCAGAAACGGTTTCTGACATCTCCTCCAAAAAAACGTGAGGCAAAAGGGTATTCTGTAGATCTGAAAAGCGCGATCTGCAAATCTTTTTTGTCTTAAGAGAAACCCCGGACAGGAAAAGCGGGATCTGCAAGTCTCTTGTTTGTTTGTACGGACGGCCCAAGTGAAAGGGCGCCAGGGGGTGGCAAGCGGCAAGCCTAGGCCCCAGGCTTTCTATCGCTCAGCTCCGAGGCCGGGGGTGCTGTGCCGCGGCCAGCACCCGGCCACCAACCGCTTTGAGGCGCGGATGGAGAAGGGGCGGGTAGCTACCTTTGGCTCGCATTTGCCAAGGGATGTTGGGACTGCGATTTTTTTTGCCAACTAAGGAGGGTTTTCCATTAAACCACGAAACGTTAAACTAATTAGAGGTGATGTTGGGACTGCAACAACTTGTTTGCCAACTAAGGGTTTCCCATTAAACCACTAAAAGTTAAACTAGAGGTCCCCCAGCTAGGTGCCCTTGCTCACCAACTTTTTTGGTTGGGAGGGTTCCCCTACTAAAATAGACTACTGAAGAAAGGGTACCCTTATTCTAATCTCTCTACTGGAGGACCTAGGTTACCTGCTAGAGTGGCCACTGGGATCATTTGGGCTCCTTTCAGAACGATTTTTTTCGGGTTTAGCGCTGGATCTGTTGGTTTAGCTCACTTCCTGAGGTAAGACACTGAACTTTAGTCACTTGTTGGGCAGACTTTCATTTTGGTGGTAAACAACAAGTTTGGGTGTTGGCTTGGCCTACGCAGGGAGTGAGTATGTTAAAGGAAACCAAAGGGAAGCCCCAGTTTGGGACTTTTTGTGACCAATCCACTCAGGAAGTGAGTGTCCGGTAGCATGGAACCTGACGTTTGGGGTCCTGGAAGACAACTTTCCTTTACAATGGACCCTCTGGTGGGTTCCACGTTACAGGAAATTAAGGGGACCTATGCCATTTACCCGGGTCATCTGCTAAAAAGAAGAACGCCAGAGACCCCACGCTGGCTGGATCCAGCTTCTGAAAAGAAGGCTGTGTGGAAAGACTGGGCGACCTGA
The DNA here is from genome assembly GCA_963377175.1 of Effrenium voratum. Classification (NCBI taxonomy): domain Eukaryota; class Dinophyceae; order Suessiales; family Symbiodiniaceae; genus Effrenium; species Effrenium voratum. The sequence continues at coordinate 377,180 of CAUJNA010001702.1, read as the reverse complement.
GCTGCAACTACTTTTATCAGCGTGACTGCGCCGAATTCGCTGGCAAGCCAAATATGCTACCCTTCCAGGGCTCCAACTCCAGTTATTGTCTTGTTTTTGTGGTTTTAAGCATCTTCCCTTTTGCATTGTGCAGGTGCGCTTCCCTTGGTAGGGGACCCAGGGATGCACAAACATCAAACATATGCAGATAATGAAACACCCGTGACGCAGAAACGCGGAGATTCAGAGGTCTGTGACAAGCCTGGATTCCCCAAATCCGAAGCCGATCAGCTCGCAGCCACTTTTGGCCGGTACCCCTGGTTGACTCTACCAGTGGTCACCAACCAAAAGCATTGACCATGTTGCCAACCTGGAATTCGGGACTCCCAAGAATCCTTCCTGATAACACAACCATTCCCCACGTAGACTTAGACCTGTGGCCCCTGGAACTCAACCGAGGTTTACTTCGTCTCGCAGGCAGCTTTGTTGGCTGGAGGCGGGGGTATGTGTCCATTCCGGATTCTGTGCCCCCTGACATGTCATATGCGGGGTGTCGGTTTTCGAAGGTACCAAATTTTGGTTGGTTTGAATGGGACTCTTCACAGGAAATCAACCATAACCTGAAGGATCCATTTGTTGTTGGTTGGTTTAGATATGAAACCAACAGGAAACCAACCACTTTTGTGGTGCCCCTATTTGGGGCAAACCCATATGGCAACCTAATTGCGGTCGTTCTCATCTAAACGCAACTTTTCGGTGGATCAGTCGTGTGGGCTATGAATTTTGACAAAAAAACTGCCTAGGACGCGGTTGGTGGGCATGAATCCCCACAAGTGTTTCTGAAAGGGTCCTCCATGAGCAACGGTCAACAAGTATGTACCCGTCATTTACTGCTGTAGTAAGAAGACGACATTGGAAACACTCACCAAACTGCCACTAGAGTAATTGGGGTTGCTCACCAAAATCCCAAACTCCCACGTATTTTCGGGCTTCTACCCCCATGGTCGAGCACAACAATTATCGGAGATTGATTGACCATGCAAAAGAAACGTAGTAAGAAGACCGTATATAGATAACATAAAGTATACAGTTTAAAACATGTGATAATGATTATGTATATATATATATATTATATAGTCATTGTATATAATGATTTCTAGAATAAATCCTTCATCCTAAGAGTATGTGTCAAGTGTTTTTTCCAGATGTTAGCATGTATTTAACAAAGTTGAACTATTAGTAAGATTGACATTGTTTTTGTATTTTGTTCGTCCTAACTTTATTCAATTTATTACTCTGGATTCAGGGATTGGGACGGTCGGAGAATGATATTTGCATTTGCTGTCTTACATCTCCGTCCCATATGTTGCTCATCGTGGATCAATCCTTTGTGAGCGGGCTGCCAAGGCGTCCACTCTCAAAGAGATGAAGTTCCCTGAATGTCGATTGCTCAAGCCATCTCAAGCCAATTTGGTGAATGACAGTAATCATGATCAATTTGCGCAGATATTCTCTGAATGTTGACTTCGGGTTCATGACTCTTGGCAGTGCAGGATGTGTGTCAAAATAGGGGAACCCACAAATATATTGCAGCCTCACTTCCCGAGTTCCTTGACTTGATGCTTGTTTAGGAAGACCGTTTTGGTGGCAAACAGAAAGTTTGGCCTTGTTTCGGCCAATCCACTCTGGAAGCGAAGTGGCGTTCCATGATGGTTCTCCTTTGCAGCAAGCGTCTGCCGAAGCGAGAGAAAGAAAGGAAGCCAATGCCCTTGTCCAGCGCCTGAGGGCGCTGGTCATCTTAATTAGACGAGTTGTTGGACGTTTCATGACGTTTCTTTGGAGTTTGAGTTTTGGCCATCCGACTCATTTCAGTTGTTTGTGCGTTTTTTGCACCTTGCGTGTTCAGGCGTGCGATACCGCCTGGTGGCTTCCGTGCACGGTGCTCAAAGGGATTGCGCACCCCGGTTGAGAGCTGTGCCCTTAACGAAGAAATTTCGTGAAGCCGGCGCCTCCCAAAGACAGCTCTTCGGCCAGGACTTGGAGGGGATTAATTCTCCACCGCCCCCCCCCCCCCTCAAGGTGACACAAGTCCAGAAGAAGTGCCAAGTTCGAGTGGTTTGGTTGATCAGGAGCCACCAAACGAACTTCCAGACCGCCAGTGGTAGCCTTTGTTCACCTTTTTTGTTTTGGAGAGGGCTTTTCCTGCAAAGTGAAACAAAGCAATTTGCGCAGACTTCTGACTACGGATACTTTTCGCCTCTCCCCTGAACAGTTTGTCCTAGCCGGATAGGTGTCTAAGAGGTTTTCAAGTTTCTCTACTTTCAACCACAACCTCCAGGGAAGATGAGATGTCTCGACAAATTTCTACGATTGGAGGGTCTTAGTTTGCAACTTGCACCCCATGATGAAGGTGTCCTGCTTGTTGGGGGGCTATATACGTACGCATGTACTATCACGTATTCCTTGTCTGAAGGTTTCACAATAGTTTCACACTTCATGTTCGCTTGGGTAGTGTTTCACAGTTTGGGGACAAGTTGTTTGAACTTGGAAGCAGGACAAGCATACACCAGTACGAGCGGCTGCCCTTGCGATTTCTCGTTTGGCTTCAGAAAGGGTCGTCGTGGGGCTTGCGTTTTTCAAAGCCACGTTTGGCTTTGGGTGTGTTGTTTCGTTTCACGTTAGTTCTGATTGACTAGTATGAATTTCAGAAGAGGTAGTCGAGGCGATGTCCCTTTCCGGAAGTGTAATGACCACAGAGCTTTCCAAGTTAGATGTTGCAATGTGCTGCAATGTGGCGGGAAATCTAAGGATCTCTCTTGCACGTCCAAGTCGGTGAGGAACTATGATTAGTTTGCTTCCCGAGTTCTTGGTCAAGCTGCTCCTTCCATCCCAGAAACAAGCCGATCCCAGATTTGGGCCATGTTCGTCTTTCCCATGTGGGTGTGTGTTTGCGGTGTGGTGTGCACTTTCCTGGCAATGGTCTTCACCAGTTTGGCTTCAATGTGTTTGTGCGGCTCGCTGTTTTCGTTTAAGGACTACACACTCCCCTGCTGATTCGAACAGCTTCGCTATAGATTGCAACACACAGGTCCCTCAGCACAGGTTTCCTGATCTCGAGGCCGTCCTAGCTCCATGTCAACCTTTTCGGCGAGTTTCCGACAGCGTTTGTGGCTAGTCAACCCAGCTGCAAGACCAAGGTCGAGGGTCTAGGGGCCTTGGGATCAACGGGATGAAGCATATGGGTGTTCCCAAGAAAGCTAAATCAGAACTTGCGAAGCGTCCGGATGCATAGAATCCTGAGCACCTTGAGACATGCTAGCGATATTTTGTTTCATGTTTTGGGCAACAAGACAAGGATCATAGTTGGAAGACAAGGTTTTCAAGGTTGACTTCCAAAGGGCCTCGATTTGTGGAGGTTGGAATGGAACAAACAGGTACGGCCGGTGAACAGGTACGACCGATATCAAGCGAAGCAACCATCCAAAAGGGTGTCCGTCTCGTCAATGAGCTTGAAAGATTTTGGAGGGGATTTTCCTTGAACACCAACTACAAGCAAAAAGGCCGCCCCGGCAGGTCTGGGAATGGGCCGCATTCAGAACCATGGAATGACCTGTCACCACCGAGAGGCTAGCCGCGTCCTATGCCAAGACCTCCCTCATGAAGCTCGCGGATCGCAGTGGCTCCGAAGCATCTTGCTTTGGAGCATCCTCTCGACATCCCACAGGGCGAACGTGCGTCAGCACCACTGCTGCATTGAGGATGCGATCCGGCGCAAGAGTATTGCAAATGCGCATCACCTGTCCTTGGCCCTCGTTTGCTCGCTCCGATGAACGAGGCATATTCTTGCGAGAGACCCTACTGGCTGAATGTTTATCGCCAGGAGGGGGTGGAGATTGCCTGGGCCTTGTGGGTCAAAGAGTTAGGGTGGGCCTTGCCCATCTTTTTATGGTATCCTAGCGTAGCCCCCCCCCTACGCAAGAACAGCATTTTTCAACCATTTTTTCACTAGTCAAATCGTCATCCTTATTCATTATGCATATTTCCACTCAAAACATTTCATAACAGTCTCAACCTCAAAATCCATCAAAAAAGTCACATTTTCTCATTTTCTATTCCATCATTCTTGTCATTGTTAGGATGCTTGAGTGGAAATAGGAGTATAGGGTGGTTCATATGATATGGTTATTGATGGTAGGATGCATGGGCAAGGTTAAGCTCATTCATAAAAAAAATAAAAAAAAAAAAAAAAATCAAAAATAATATTGTTCAAAAAAATAATATTTCTCAAAAAAAATAATATCTTCAAAAACTAACTTTTAAAAAAAAAAAAAAAAAAAATCAAAAAATAATATGTTCAAAAAAAAGTAATTTGTCAAAAAGTAAATTCGCAAAAAATAAATTTTCAAAAATATTATTCCAAAAATTATGATAAATTATCTTACAATATTTTATCATAAATTTTGTAGAAATATTATGGGCAAGATTATGTTCATTCATTAAAAAAGAAACACAAAAACAAATTTTATAGAGTATAACTATGGTATAATGAAAGGTTATAAAGTTTTACAATGTTAATTTATATTATAATAACATAATATAAATAAACTGTCGCCCCAAAAAAGGGGGAACCCCACCTAATTTCAAGAAAAACATGCTGTTTTGTCGTTGGATTATTATCTATGAATAAACCCCCGTATCTTCATCATAGTCAATTTGATAAAATGTCATAGTTGAAGCCTTCGGTTCTTTAATTTCTTTGTTATTAAGTTTGTTTAAATAAATATTTCTTTTATTTTTATATTCACCATTGGTTCCATGTACTTCTTTACTTTGATAACTGTTTGTTAAAGGTTTCTTCTTTTCCATTTCTTGCAAGATTTCTAAAATATTCTTATTCTGTTCTAAAACCTTGTTCAGTTTTTTAACAATATTTTCTAATCCTTCATCCATGTAAATATGTATATTATATTATAAAATAAAACTTTTAAAACTAAACTTTTATTTTACAAAATCATATATCATTATAAGTCAATTCAAAATTAGTTATTGTGTAACTCGTTAAATTATTATTCAACTTACCAATTAAATTACAAATAATAGTTTTTCTAAATTTTGAATATTTATGAAACTTTTCAATATTATCTGTAATATAAATTATTAAACATTTAATACATTCAAACACATTAACAACATTAATGTTACTATTTTTGTAAATATTATTCATTTTTCTCAATGTAATTTCATAAAACTGAATAGCATTTTTATTATCATAATTAGCAATAAATCTTAAAGTATATGAATATATTCTTTTACAATAAAATTTTAAATCTGATTGTTCAAATAAATCAGCATAATTAATAGAATTATAAAACATGTTAAAATCAATTTTACTATTTCTAAAGTCATTAACAAAATTAATTAATATATCATTTTCGTTATATTCTTCAATAAAATTATTTAATTTCAATTCTTTTACATCAATGAATTTAAGAATATTATTTATAACATCTTGCATTATAAATAATAGAAATAATTTTAATTATTATTTTTTCATCATTTCGCGTATCGTTTCCTGTGTTTCCTTATCGCCATTATCGGATGGAGTAACTCCCCTCCCAAAGCGTATAGCAATATTATGAACATCTGTTTCTAAGTTGATACTGTCTTTAGTTTTATCAATATTCATTTTCTTATCATTCTTACTTAGTTTGAAACGTGTCGGAATACACGAGCATTTACAATTTCCTTTCTTTTGTATTTCTAATTCATTCTTCATTTCTAACATCTTTTTACACATCGGACAAGCAAACTCAATAACTGATGTTTCTTTAACAACTTCTTCTTTTTCTTCATCAGTTGAAGAAACAACTGGTTCAGTCTTATTCTTTTTCTTTCTTCCCATTTATATTAATATTTACATTTTTATTTTTGATATATTGTATCACAAACTTAATTAATTCTAAAACAAAATAACATATTTTTTTAAATCTGTTATCAGTTATAACAACTTGTTCTATATTCTCTACTTCATCTATTATATTGATATAATCTGAATAGCTTCTATTCATATAAAATAATCAATATAAAATATTTTCTAAATAGCTTTAATATTATTTTATTATGTCAGATGTTCCAATAATAAAGCCAATAAACATAACTGAATATGAATTCAAACAATCTAAATATGAACACGTGCCAAAATTACCATTTAGAAGTATTATAGTTGCGAGTTCGACGGGAGGCAAAACAGTTTTAGTTCAGAATCTTATTTTAAATGTTTATAGAAATTCATTTGCAAGAATATTTATATTTTCACCCAGCGTTCATAATGACCCAACTTTTACAGAAGTAAAGAAATATATTAGGGATGAACTACATGTAGATGATGAAAAAGAACAAATATATTTTGATAATTATAATCCAAGTGATTTAGAAAATGTAATTGACAGACAGAAGAAAATAATTAATTATATGAAATCTAAAAAGATAAAGAAACTACATTCAATATTAATCGTTATAGACGATCATGCCGACGATCCTAAATTTGTTAGATATAGCAAATTATTACATGGATTATTTACAAGAGGTAGGCACGATGCAGTAAGCGTAATTTGTTCAACACAAAAATACAATGTTTTGGCGCCTATCATTCGTTTAAATGCCAGTTCATTATATATTTTTAGGTTGAAAAATGCCAGTGAATTAATGAGTTTTATTGAAGAAAATAGCGCCATTGTTGACAAACAGCAACTATTAGATATGTATCATCAAGCAGTGAATGACGCACCTTATAGTTTCTTCTACGTGAATATGAATGCTAAGAATGTGAATGACATGTTTTTTCTCCGTTTTGAACAGGCATTTCAAAACAAATGATGAATAAAGATATTCTAATTTAACATAATATAATAATATGCTAATGAAACTATGTAGATGTGGTGGATTTTATCGTAGAGGTAATTACAATTGTCATACTAATTCTTGGATACATAAACTTTATAAAGTGTTAAAAAGACGACCAACAGACGAGGAATTATTAAGATTTCAAAATAATTTTGTTGATGAAGAAGATTTAATAGATGATATGTGTAGCAACGCCTCAACAAAATTACCCGAAAGTGAAATGACAGATTATGATAGTAATTAATAATATTAATGTATGTTAATATTATCAATTTAGAATAAAGGCAGGAAATTTATAATATGTTTTATCTTTTTTACATTCATTAACTTTTTCTAATTTATTTATTATTGCTTTCAATGAACTTATTTGTAGAATATCAATTCTTGACATTTCACTTATCGTATTTACATCTATATCTTTTATTGCTTTAATAGCCTCTTCATCATCAATTTCTACTGGTTTTGATTTACTTGAACCCATTATATATATAATATTATTTATATTTTAATTTTTCAAAATTATATTTTTGTTTTTCTTCTCCGTCTTCTTCTTCTTCGTCTTCAGTTGGTGCTGGTATTTCTGTTGGACTTTCAGATGAAGAACTATGAACAGTAATAGGTGGCGAACTATGAACACTAATAGCTTCATTTGATGAATTGCTACTGCTACTTTGTGCATTTCCTGCTGTTGTTTGATTAACTAAATCTGCGATATTTATTGTTGTTGCAATTGCGCTATGTGATAAGTTTAATATTACATCTGCTACTGTAGCGCCGTTGTGTAGCATTATTTCTATCATTTTTGTCAGTTTGAATCTTTTTTCTTCTTCGTCGCTGTCCTCCTCGTCTGGTGGTTTCTTTGGCGGTGGTTCTGGTGGTTTGTTGTTGTCGAGCATTTTAGTAAAGGCTGACACCATTGTGTCGCGTTGGTTTTTCAGTGTTTGTGTTGCTTGCGTTCTTGTTGGTTCATGTCTTTTGTATGTGTTGTGCCAAAAGTTTTTAAGCATTATTTTAAACATATTATCTTGGTTTTCCTTTACCTTAAACGCTTCAAATGTCATATTTAATTGTTGATTTGCATCATTATATAACTTTTCTTGAGTCTCTCTGGTTTCTGTGGCGATTGTATCTGTATTGGTTGCAATGTCAATAAATTCTCTCGGTATGCCCTTTTTCATCATTTTCGGTGGTTGTGTTGTTGTTGGTGTGTTTGGTTTTGTTAGGTTATGTATTGAAAAACTGTCGTCGTGATCATAATTATCATTGAACTTCTGCTTCTTTCTTTTCAGTATATTTTTAGTTAATATTATCATTATTGTTATTATTATTATTTATTATTATTTATATTTTTATTTCTTACCTTTACCCTTAAAACTTGCCTTGAGTTCTTCTATTCTACCTCTGCTTAAATTTGCTATCCATCCGCCATTATCAATAGTGTCTAAAATCATATCCACTAAATATTCTTTGTATGTTCTCGCCTTGCCTCTTCCCTTTTGTTTCAATTCTTCTTGTATTTCGCTTTCTTCTGGCACTTGAATTCCTCTTAAATAAAACTGAAATTTAATATCATTTACTGTTAAATTAGGGTTGTCTTTCCAGTAAGCGGGACTAATAGTATTATCTATTGTTGTTTTAAACAATGGCGTCATTGGCAATGGTGGTGGTTGTTGGGTTGTTGCACTTGATGCTCCTGTTGCTTGTTGAACTGGTGTCGCGTAAAAATTGTCATCTACTGCTTGAGGTGATTGTTCAACATCTTCTACGTGCATTGTTTGCTGGTCGTCTGCTACTGCTCTACCTGCTGGCGCTTGTCGTGGTTCTGTTGGTGCTGATTGTCTGTTTGCCACCATTCTATGAAATAATGTCCCGCCCATCTCTCTTAAATTTGATGCCATCGCTCTGCCTACTTCTTCCGCTTTCCGCTTTGTTGCAGTTGCTATATCTTGTAATTGTGTATCTACCATTGCCTCGTGTTGTCTTGTCGTTTGTTGTGGTGTTGAAAAATCATATTCGTCTGCTATTGCTTGGTCGTTTGCTTGGACTGGTGTTTCTGCATTCATTTTGTGAACTGCATAAGTATGCCCGTTTCTGCGTGCTTCTTGTTTCATCATTATCTCTCTCATTTGCCTGTCTAATATTCTAATTTGTTGGTCTTTCAATAATTCAACATGGTCGCTTCCATCAAAAAAACTACCCTGAGGGCTTGCTTTAAAAAAGGTAGCATCTCGGTTAGGTAGTTTTCCCGTTATTAAATCATTTTCGCCTATTAAATTAGCGATTTCTTCATAAGTAGGTCGTCGTTTCAATCCAAATTTTGCATATGGATTTATTAATTCTAAACTTTGGGTTGTTGTCATATTGATATAATATTAATTAGAAAATATTATATTGATATTTTTGTGAAAAATGTTATTAATAATAAGATTTTATTGTTAATAATATTTTTGTGAAACATATTATTAATCTATATCAATATATTTTAAGTAAATATTAACTTTTTTGTATCTTCATACCATTTATTTAAATGTTCTTTTGTTGCGTGTGGTAAGTTAGGACGATATAATTCGCCCATCATTCTATCCAGCTCATTTACATAGTTTGCTCTCTTGTTTCCTTCGTCAATCTTTTTCCTTAATGCTACTGATGCTTCTTGTGAATTTCTTAGTTTCATTTGTTCATGTAGGTGTTTTAGATATTCTGTATCTTTTAGATCAAATGGACTATATTTAATTTGTGAGGATTGTAAAAATACTTTACCTTTATTTTTTAAATTATTTCGTTTATGAAATTTATACATTATATATTTATCATAGATTTTAATTTTAATCGTAGAGCAGACTCCCGGATTCGCGAAGCTCAAGCACACTTTCTGAGATCATATGCACAAATATTTCGCGCACATCTTCATTGGATGTAAATGACTTGTTTGACCCTTTCAATTTAAAAACGAGTAAGCCTCCTTGTTTCGTATTCTGCCCAGTAAAATTGGTGTCTTGCATTTTCTCAAATGATATACCAATTACAAATTTATCTTCTCTAAATCGCTTGTAGGAAATACTAAAGGCATCTTGGTCAGGGTTCAAATAGTGTAATGCTCGTTTTAAATAATATGCGGTTTCTGCCATTGATTGACATTCAAACTCTGGATATTTCTTATTATTAATTTGTAATTGCCAAGTCAAATCTAATTCAGAATTTTGAAAGCCTTTACCTTGGAAACGCTCACGATCAGTGCCATCTGGATCAGGACCATCAAAATACGAGAATTAATCATAGGATTGTAAAAATAGTTCCATCTCTTATAAATATAATTATCGTGTCTGTAGTAATTATCATTATCAGCATCTACACCTGCTCTTGGCGCACGATACAATGTAATGAAGCAACCATTTAATTTAGAAGCGGATTTAACAATGTTCATATTAATTTCAGTTCCTGCCGCGTTGAATGATTGCGTCATAGTGTGATACATTGGAAATACTAATTTCAAACTTTGACCCTCTAACAAATGTTTTACTATATTATTGTTGACCGTATTGTCCAATTGAATTACCTCGGCCCGAATGATTATGTTATTCAACTCCCACAGTGTTGAGGTGTCTCCAGTTGTGAAATAATAACCGTTGGCATCAATATGAACATTGTCATCTGTTTTAGTAAAGGGTGCAATAACTGGTGCATGCTCGTCTGATACAATTGTAAATTCCAGTTCAAGTGGAGCATACCGAAGAGGTAAATAATAATTGCTTTCTAACAGTCCGCATACCGGTTTATGTCCTAATCTCATATAACCATTAGCGCCGGGAATTCCTGCTACTGAATGGCGAGTATATCGTGCTGTTAAATCTCCCCAATTGTTATGGTCTTTCGTTGCTCCAAACGTAACTGCCTCGGGGTCGGCAGTACCGGGATCAGTTCTTTTATTGACATCTAACATTTCTGCCAATCCAGTAGCATATGTGTGTCGCCAGTCATCATCCCAACGAGGATTAGCCCCACCTTCTAAATCGTCCATATCTCTGGCATCTTGACTTTTAAAAGAATTATACAATTCACAATGTCTATTGTATTCAATAATATCCTGAACTTGCTGACCTCCAACAGTGCATCTATAACGACTGAAGAAGGATGACAAATTACCTAACGGGCGTAAAAAATGGCTTCGTGTTCCGTCGGTGTTTTGAAGATTGGCAAATAAACGAATAGAAGATAAATCAATATATGTGTTGTCTTCACCTGATATGTGAAATCTAATTTGTTTATTACCTGCTTTCGGGTTATAAACATTACTACCCGATGGAAAATAATTAACGTGTCGTCGGTCTGTGATGTATTGTGCTGTTTCTGGAAGTCCAAAATTTAACGAGTTAATCATTGTAGTTTCACTTTCTGCAATTATATTATCCATTACTTATATATGATAAACTTAGATTTCATTTTGTTATTTTTATATTTTTCTTATGTGGAAGCATTGCAGTAGAATTATTTGAAGTTGTATTTTTTATAGTATTTATTAAATAATTGTTTTTTGTATCAACTATATCTTTTATAGTATCATAATCTAAATTCTTATATTGTTTATCGTATTTTGACGGTTCTTTTGTCAGTTTCTTCTCTAATGGAATTTTGTTTTGCTTGTCTTTATTTCTATACATATTATTATTAATATTATTGATATTTTATTGTTCTGGTGTTGAATTAGGATTAAAGCCTGTGTCTATATTGGTAGTAGGATTTATACTTGTGAGTCCGTTTCCTTCCCAATTTTGATATCCATGGTTTTCTAACACATTTACTGAACCAATATCAGCAGTAATCGCGGCATCATCTAATATTGCTATAGGATCTCCGCGATTTCTAAATTTAAGATTTCGTGGGTCTTTTGGTTGATGTGCTCCTGAAATTAACGGCGATGAATAAACTGTAGTAGCATATCTATTTCCGCTTCTCCTGTTTATTTCACGTGCTACTGCTCCTGCGAGACTATGTCCAACGAGTCTATCGACATCTGGATTTTTCCTTAATTCTTCCATTGCATCCCTATACCTTTCGCTTAATTGAACATTTCGCGTGGGTATAAAGAATAAATCAGAAATAATATCATCAGCAAGATGTCCAGCACCATTTTTAGCACCAGTGCCACCAATATATAATGTGTTACCTATTCTTGTTATTCCATTTATATTTGAATACGCGGCGTCTAAACCTTTAACATCATCTTATTTTTATTTTGAACATTGATTTCTTCGGCATAACGTGTTTTATGTTTCATTATTTGCTTATCAAAATGTTTATTGAAACCTCCTACTTTGTCTTCCAATTTCTTTTTATGGTTAAAAAATACATCTTCTATTAAATCCTTACCTGCAGTATAAGCTTTATCACTTGCTACGCCTGCCATCATTTGCGTCGGCGTCCTGCCTTCTATAGCACTTAATAATAATTGTCGTCCAATCATATAATAATAATTATATTATAATTTCTATTGTATATTATATTTATGAGTGATAGATTAACATATAAAAAAATCTATGTTGATAGTGCTTACAGATTATCAGAAAGCAATTCTACCAGTGACTTTATTATAGAACTTGATCAAAACTTTGAAATTCCACCAAGAACAAAAATGTTCGTGACTGAGTGTTCATTCAGCACTCCGTTTTATACAACAGAGAAAGGGTTTTACGAACGCTTCTATATGATGTTGTATAATAGTTCCAATGTCTTATTGAGAAGCACTGCCGTTGATGTATCCGGTGAAATTTATTATGCCAATCAATTATCATTTAAAATACAATCAGAATTAAACACGGCATTTAATGATATTGTGCCTGACTTATTCTTAACAGTATATGGACAAAGCGAACGCAAAATGGAACTTAAATTAAATGACCCCCTAACTTACAAAATCAAAATACCTACAGATGAAGAATTAGAAACTTATGTAAATGGCGAATGGAACAGAGGACAGTTTGAATATGACAATTTAAGACCAAAATCTATTAATTATTTATTAAGTAATTATATTGCCTATGATCCTGCGTCATCTTGGTTAAGTGGATACTTTAATTTAGTTCCTTTTGCCAACGTCTTTATAAATTGCAGTCAGTTAAGCGATTACACATATTCAGCACCTAATAATTTCAGTAGTGCAGTAATCAAAAAAGTTCATATTAATCAACAACTTGGGGGAGTTTTAACAGACTTTCAAACGCCAGTTTATGCAGACTTCATTGATGTAGGTGGTAAAAATATTAAAAGACTACATTTTAGAATAACAACTTCAAAAAATGAGTTAATTGATTTTCACGGCGTTCCTATTTCTTTCTCCTTGCTCTTTCAGCTTGATTGACTTTTAAAAGTCAAAAAAAGTATTTAAACGTATATTTACACATATTGACATTGATATAATGCCTGATTATAGTAAGGGTAAGATTTATCGTGTATGGAACAATAGTTATACCAAATGCTACATAGGTTCAACTATACAACCATTGAACAAACGCTTTGAAAAACATAAAAGAAGCTATAAGGCTTTTCTGAATGACAAATACCCGATGACCACTGTATTTCATTTATTTAATGAGTTCGGGGCCAAAAACTGTAAAATTGAACTTATTGAAAACTTTCCTTGCACAAACAAGGAAGAATTATTAGCAAGAGAAGGACACCATCAAAGAGAGAATGAATGTGTAAATAAACAAATAGCAGGAAGAACTCAGAGACAATATTACGAAGACAATAAAGATACAATCATACAGCAAAAGAAATAATATTACAGCAACAATTTGGAAAAAGTAAAACAACAGCAGAAAGAATATGTTGAAAACCATAGGGTAGAAACGATGGAGTATCAGAAGCAATACCGCGAAGCACATAAAGAAGAACTATCTGAATATGCCAAACAGAGATATGAAATTAAGAAAGATGAAATAATTAAACATCAAAGACAATACAGAAAGGACAACTTAGAATATGTAAGGGAGCAAGAAAAAAGGAGATACTATGAAGCCAGACGCGACAAATTACAAGCAACGTATGCTTGCGAATGCGGTCAATCAATACAACACGCAAGTAAATGGAGCCATCAAAAATCAATGAAGCATCAACAATATTTACAGACATTAGAAGGGACAAATTAAAATGATAATATCAAATATTAATATTATCATTTCTCCAAGTTTTCTCCAAATGTTCCACGGTAGAAAATATATAGAAATTTTGTATAATACTATATATATGACTGATATTGAACCTGATGTTAATAATACGATTGAAGCAGACGAACCAGTAAATGAATTACCACCAATTGAAGAAGAAGCACAACAACCTCTACCGGAACAACCGCCACCACAAACCAAACCAGCTCCGCCATTGAAAAACAACTCAAAAATAGAACAAATGAAGGACACGTATATAACCTGTGAAAAATGCGGTAAAAATATGCTTTTAAAAAGTTATAGGTATAAGCACGAAAAAACTTGTCAAGGTTTATTACAACAAAAAGCAGTTAAACCGAAACCTAAACCGAAAGCAGTTCCAATAGCAAAACCCCAAAAGGTAGAATATTACGAAGAAAATCAACAACCACGCGAAGAGATGCAACAACCACAACCGCAACAAAATAATATAATAGCGAACACACCACCCCCAAGAAGAATGCAACCACAACCGCCTCCAAACCCGCTACAAAATATAGCACAGCATTACCAATTATTGCAAAATGAATATTTGAGACAGAAGCAAGAAAAATATAATGCATTAAATAAAGGTATATTTGGTTCAAGAGGAAAGAAAAGATAAAATATAATTATTATATAACCTACTATATAATAATTATGTTTTCAACATTATCACTGGACGGCTCAAACAGGATTGTAGCAAGTGAATTAGTATTAACAAATTCAACAGAACCATCAACATTAAGCAGTGTTTATGCTACAAAACAAGAATTAGCAGACACAGCAGGATCATTAGGTGGAGGTTATACAATTGAAGAAGTTGATGTTCTTATTTTAGCACAGAAAAATAAGATAGATGCCAATATTTTAGATATTACTGAATTAAACGCAACATCAACAACTATGTTTAATGAACAAGTAAATCAAAACGCAACAATTACAAGCAACTTTAATAATATAACAGCACACGGATTAACCATAACTTCAATACTACCGACTATATCAGCAAATACAATTAAACTTGATTCTAATTTTAATAATATTAGTTCAAATAGTTCACTAATAACAGGACACAATAATACATTAGCATCACATTTAGTAGTATTAACAACACATGATAGCAACATCGCAACAAATACAAACGGAATAGCAATATTAAATAACACTGTAGGCAGTAATATGACATTTGTTAATAGCCATCAAAACACTGTTACCTCTCATATATCATTAATTGACACAAATATTAATAACATAACAGGACACGGAAACACAATAACAACTATTCTTACAGATATAGCAGATTTACAAGCAGGAGCGGGTGCTTCTTGGACTACAGCCGAAAAAACAACTATTCAAGCAGATGTATCAACATTATATACAAACGATACTAATTTATTCAATACTAACACTGCTTACAGTAATACATTTGCTTCAATTATATCAGATAATAATATACAAGATGTATTAATAACTCAAAATTCAAACACAATAAATAGTTTAATATCAGCAGATTTACAAAAGTTAGATAAAATAGATACTAACGCTCAATCAGTAGCAGGTGCTATTAATTTTAGCGATAATGCAACTTTACATAGTGATTTAAATATGCTTACTACTGGTTCTATAATATGTAATAAGTTTAGCTGTACCCCTTCACCAAATTTAGGACTACAAATGACTTTTCAAATGTTTAATCGTGAATTTAATATTAATAGAGATGGTAGAATGTGGATGTCAAGCTCAGGAGGCGTTTGGGAAACGCAAATCGGAGATGCTAATGTCGGAAGAGTGTGGGTTAAGGATAGATTCGGTTTAGGGGCAGTTGGCGTTGTTAATTATGTTTTAAATTGTGCTGGGCAAGCTCGATTTACAAGCGCTGTCCAGTTTATAGGAACAGACAGTGCAATAAGTCTTAACAATGGTTCATATTTAAATTTTAATAATAATGGTTCAATACGAAGATATACACCAGATGCTACAGAAGGTTTATATATGGCGCATAATAATTTTGTTGCTGTTAGTGTTGGCGATATTACTAATTCTTCTAATCAATATTTTATGTGCGACGGTGCTGTATCAAAAACCATATTCAATAAACCAGTTGATGTATTAGGTGATGTATATACAAATGGCGATTTAACAATGGTTTCTGGTAAAAAGATTGAAGTCAACCAAGTTCAGTCTGTATCAGGAAATACTTTATTATTACAAAATTCACCGAGTGGCAATGTTCAATTTGGCAACACATCAAAACTAATAATTGATAATGCTGAAATGTATGTCGATACAAATGATTTAATAATTAGGAATAGCAACACGTCAAACTCTATTAATTTGGTTGTTGGATTATCTGCAACATATGCTGATAATAAAATTATTTTGAATAGTGGAAGCAATAGCGAATTGCGAGGCGACTGGACTATTGACGGTGATATGACTTTTGGAATTGCTCATAAAATCAATTTGAGACATTTAAATAGTGATGCTGTTTTAAGATTAGAAGCATCAACAACTATTGATAGTTATATTGATGGCACTAAATATTTACAATTGGATGATACTCAATTTTCATCATTTAACGGATTTAATTTAAGTAGCGATAAGAGACTGAAAGATAATATAGAAGATGTAGAAGATGATACTGTAAATATGGTAAAAAACATTAAGATTAAAACATTTGTTAAGAATCAAAAAACCAGAAAAACTGAATTAGGATGGATTGTTTAAGATGTTCAACAATACACAAATCCGAAATATAATATTGTAAATGATTCGGGAGAATACTTAACGATGTGTTATGATCGTATGGCTTGTATTAGTTGGGATGCATTATCAAAACTAATCGATCGTGTAGAGTATTTGGAAAATGAAGTTTTTAAAAAGGAAAAGAAAAAAGACAAGTCTAAATAATATTTATGCGAGAAGTGGTATTAAACTTTACAAATAAAAATACATAGTTTTAAAATCTTGTAAAATGTATTTAAAGAAATATAATATAATATAATATATAATACAATGAGTATTAAACCTGAAGATATGACAATAGAGCAAATAAAGGAGCAACTGGCACTATATAACAGATTATATTATCAAAGAAGGAGACACGAAAAGGACTTTATGGACACCAAAAGGGCAAGTGCTATAAGATTTCACAGAAGAAAGAAATTAGACAAGATGGCAGAAAATGGAGAAATTATTTTAAAAGATATTGATTATGAAAATAAACCAGAAGATTTACAGAATACAAAACCCAGAAAATATAAGGCGCAAACATATAAAATTATAACAGTTGAATAAATAATATTCAGTAAAATTTAAATATTTTAAATAATATTTATTAAAATTTAAATATTTTAATAAATATGTGGTGCATTTTTTGGGTTTTAGGTTTTGAAACCCCCAGAGCGGGGGATTCGAAAACCCTGACCGGGGGGATTTGCCCAAAAATCCTTAAATTAGGTGGTGTTTAGCGGAAACCCCCAGAGCGGGGGATTCGATAACCCTAACCCGGGGGATTCGAAAACCCTAACCCGGGGGATTCGAAAACCCTGACGCGGGGGATTCGAAAACCCTAGCCGGGGGATTCGAAAACCCTGACCCGGGGGATTTGAAACCATAAATTTAGGAAAAATATAAAAATGGTCTAGTAGATGAATTTTTGGATGAATATGACATATCAAAAGACCAGAAGAATAGACGGGATTGTTTTAGATATATTGAAAATAATATTTCAATCACGTTAACCATATTCAAAATAATATTATCACACATTTTCAATAAGCAAGATAATGCATTTTCCAATATCCTTTTTAATGATGTAGGACCAAATATTTA
The DNA here is from genome assembly GCA_963377175.1 of Effrenium voratum. Classification (NCBI taxonomy): domain Eukaryota; class Dinophyceae; order Suessiales; family Symbiodiniaceae; genus Effrenium; species Effrenium voratum. Next base: position 359,280 of record CAUJNA010001702.1, on the reverse strand, counting down.
TAAGCACTATACAGAAAAAATAATAATAAGCGAGAGAATACAAATATGATATTTAGATCATACCCAAGTATCAAAGATATCAAACCGCAGACTAATAGGAGTAACCAAAAACAACAACAGTACGAAGCATATTTAAATAGTGCTGAAGATTTTGAATAAAATGTTAAAAAATATCACCTTTATTAATATGGCAAATATTAATAAAAATGATATAATTAGTAAAATATATTATGATAAATCAGGATACGGGAGTATCACAACAACCTATAAGGATGCTACACAAAAGGAACAAAGCATAACCTTAAATGATGTTAAAGAATGGTTTCAAAAGAACATAGAACAGAAGAAGCAATTAAGAGGCACAAATTCATTTATTGCTCCACACCCATACTTTGAATTTCAATTAGATTTATTTTTTATTAATGACATACCCAATCAAAAATTTAAAGTAGGGATGGTTTTAATTGATATATTTACCAGATATTCTACGGTAATACCTATTAAATCAAAACAACCGCCCGACATATTAGCGGGAGTAATGGAAGGAATGCAGAAAATGAAAGGCACACCAGAAATTATTTATAGCGACGAGGAAGGCAGTTTATATAGTAAAACAGTTGAAGATTATTTCAAAGAAGAGGGAATAGAGTTATACCGCACAAGAGGACATCCTAATTTTGCAGAACGTTTTATACGCACCTACAAAGATATGTTATATAAAAGGGTTGAAAAAGATGAAAAAGAAGGAAAGGAAAATATACAATGGATAGATTATAATTTTGAAATATTAATAACTTATAATAATAAAATGGAACATTCAAGCATAGGAATGACACCAGCGGAAGCATTGAAGGAGAAAAACAATTATAAGGTAAAAATGAAAATGGCAACCGAAGCAACCAGAACCCGTAAATATCCTGAAATTAACATAGGTAACGAAGTGAAGATTTACAGAAAGAAAGCAATAACTGAAAAAGAAAGGAGTAGCAATTGGTTACCTACGAAATATAAAGTTGAAAGGATTGAAAAAAAGTTAGGTCAAACTTATTTTTATTTGGAACATAACACACGACCATTCTTAAGATTTGAAATTTTAAAAGTTTAAAAAAGTATATAGAATTTTTATTATAAAAAGTTTTCTTGTAAAAAAACATTTAAAGAAATATTTTTATAATATAAATATATAGATTATAGTATGAGTAAGTTTTTACAACGTAATATCAACGAGTTAAATAAACTCAAAAGAAATTCAACACAGAACGCAAATAATGCAACTAAAAAAAGGGTTGATGAGATCGTTAAACTTTATACTGAAAGGAAGTTATCAAATGTAGCAACTGCAGAAAATTATATCAAAGGTTTAACATCTACTGATAAAAAGGCTTATGACAAAGCATTTCAAAAGTACAAAGATAATATCAAAAAGATCAAGGATACAAAACCATTAAATGAAAGAATTGCAGAAGCAAGAGCAAATAATAAAAAGGAAGAGGGTGGTGGTGGAAAATATAGGAAAATCAAAGATAATGAATATATAGGGAGTAGAGGAAGGAAAAAAGATACATATTTTGTTATGTATGACCTTTATATAATTGGTGATAAAAAGAAAATGAAATCAAAACCCGCCTTTAAAGCATTTGATGAGTATTATTATCTTTGGAACTATGAGCGATTAAGTGCTACAGTTGACATAGGAGAAGAATTTCCTAAGGAATTTATCCGCAAGAGAATTTTGAAAAAAACAGGTGTTTCGATGGATACTGATTTTGGAGAGACGGAACAAATAAATCCAGAATTTACAAAAATAATAAAAATAATGAAGCACGACGAGGAGTTTGCCAAACACATGGAACATTTAGAAAATCAGGAATATGGCTTAGATGGTATAAAAATATTGTCCGTGGAGATGATGAATAAATCAGGTAAAAAGTTTGATATATTAGCAGAAAATTTAAGAGATTCATCTAACGTATCCATTTTCCATGCATATATATACACACATTTAAAAATGAGTGAGGACACTATACGAAAGGCAATTAAACAAGGCAATTATATTAAAAATGAATGTTGGATAAATTCATTAACTGATTTTTACAGTGATACAATCATGAATGAAAGAACCCGCAACAGACTAACCAGAGATAAAATTATTGAAATCATAGGTAGGAATGATTTTAAGGAAGTAGGAGCAAGAAATGGAAGCAGTATTTAAGCAGTTTAATATTCAAGTTAGAATTTTTAATTTTGTAAATGAACTTATTTACAAATATAACCCAAAAATAAGAAACCGTCATATTAAAACATTTTACGCTATGGTGAAAAATAACCATATTTATACATTAAACCACGATTTAAGCAAAATACAACAAAAACAAGTAATATCAAAACTACCCACTATAAAGGCACACACTGATTATTATATAAATGAAAGAGAGGAACCACCGCAATACAAAATGATTAAATGTATAGATGATATACTTAAAATTAAAACTGATGATAAAACAAGGGAAGTATATTTAGTACCCGAAGATAATGATTTGGCAGAAATATTTTTCCAGTTGATAAATATTGGATATGAACCCAGAATTAAATACACAGGTATTATTGATGAAATTAGAGTCAAATTTAACAAGATAACATATATCATAAAGACTCAAAATTTAATTAAATCATCCAGCGATGGTTGGATCGCAGCAAATAATGAAACTATGTACAACAATATGAATAAAGCAATGTTTAATTTTAATAAATCTTTATTTATTTTATCTCACAAATCTTTTTATAATGACATTGATATAAAAATATTAAACGAAACAAGGACTGTAGCACCTTCGGGATTATTATGGGATAAATTTAATTTAATGCGTAAAACTGAAATCGATGAAAATAAGGCATTTACAAAGGGTTTCATAGATATTACTGAAATACCAGTTTTTAATCAGTTTGACAATTGGAAAGAATACAATGATGCAATTAATATTGATGAACTCCACGATCTAACATTATATTATATTGAAGTTAACTATCCGAATATACCAAATAAATACAGTATGGAACGTATTAAACGTAAACATCTTTTGGAGGAAAGTTTAAAATTTAAATCAAAAGAAGAAGTTGAATTCATAATGACAAAAACGTTACTGGGGAATAAAGAGGGCTTAATGTTTAATAAAAAATATAATTTAGTTTATGGTAAGTTTTTAAAAAAGTTTATTAATCAATATAATATTAAAGTATTATATTATAAACAACCTTCGTTTATTCATAAAACAAACTATAAGGATATGGTTAATGAACTTGGAAAACTACTATAGATGAAGATGATAAAAATGATGATATACTAAGTAAAAAATTAATAGGAAATGTCAATTTTGGATTATTAGAGAAGGGAGAGGCTACCGCGCATCAAAGCGTTTTGTTTAAGAGTATTGATGAAGCAATCCATTATCAAACGGAATACGGAGGCAAAATTCATAAGTTATCACAGATAGAAGGCAAAATTCATAGGTTATCACATATAGGTACAGAAGACGAAGAGTGTAAAGAGGAGTATGAAGAAGAGTATAAATATGAAATAGATAGAGAAAATATAAAAGCATCACATTATATATTAAAATTAAAGGATAAAGCAGTATTAAGAAACGGCTATAGATATATTAAAGAACTACTCATGCAACATCATAATTTTAAAATGAACCAAGACATTTACAAATTAATAATCAACGATATTAATGTATATAGTGTGAAAACCGATGCTTTTGTAATTGATTCATACAATGTAGAGAAAGCAAAGCAATTATTAGAATTTCATAATGAGATAGGAGGTTGGAAAGTTTCTGGGCGAGACAATGAAATTAATCTTCCTACTGTAAAATATGAAGTTGTTAAGAATGATCTAATAAAAATACCAGTTCATGAAAGTAAAGCTATTGATATTAAAGATGAATACGACACTGATAACATTATAGAGATTGTTAAACAGAATAACCCTATTATGATCAGGGGCGAACTACCGGGCACAGGAAAATCATATATATGTCAAAAAATGGTTGATAAAAAATATAAGGTAATATTTATTTGTCCTACTAATAAATTATTACAGGCATTCGAAGGTGAAGCAATGACTATAAATAAGTTTTTTGGAATAAACTACGGCGATGCAAAATTAGAACCATTTGATTTTACAGAATTTGATGTAATCGTATTTGATGAAATTTATTTCAGTAATTTAAATATATATTGGAGAATAAAACAATTTGTAGAGCAGAATAAACACAACAAAATTATAATAGCAACGGGAGACACCAAGCAATTAAAACCAGTTCAAGAGATAACAAATACTCGAGACTATGAATTATATACGGATAATATTATAGATAACATTTTTGAATATAATATTTTGTTAAAAGAATGTAAGAGACTTAACACACAGGAAGATAAGGATAAACTAAGAAATATTAAACTTGATATTTTTGAAAATAAATTACCTGTTATGAAAGTTATTGAAAAATATTTCGAATATACAACTGACATAAGCAATTCTAACAACAACATAGCATTTTTAAATACAACTTGTAAAAATGTCTCAAATGAAATTAGAAAATTAGAAAATAGAAAAGATGAATACGAAGTAGGCGAATTTTTAACATGTAGGGAATATACTAAAACTAAAACATCAGTGTTTAATGTAAATTTCAAATATAAAATAGTTCATATTGGAAGCGATGGAATATTTACATTAAAGAATGTCAAAACCGAAATTTTACAAGCAGTAGAAGTTGCTAAAATAAGAAGCAATTTTATATTTGCATATTGCTCAACTTGTCATTCTGCCCAAGGCAGTAGCATTGATGATACCATAACAATTTTTGATTATAACCATTTTTGGTAAAGAATTATCCAGAATGGATATGGACTGCAATTACAAGGTGTAGAGATTTAAACAAAGTTAAATTTTATAAATATACAAAAGATATTGATGATGTATTTAATCAAAAATGTATTATGAGTTATTTTGAAAGGAAAGTATTAAATTACAAAGAACAGGACAGGAAAGCAAAAAGAACCATATCTAAAGAAGGTCATGTAAATACACAGTGGTTTTTAGACAATATAAATAATCAATGCAATTACTGCGGATGTGGTTTTACTATTGATATGAAAAATGGTAATATAATGACAAATCTGACAGCGCAACGTAAATCAATCGAGTTGTCGCACGAACTGAATAATATTATTCCTTACTGTGTTAGGTGCAATTGTAGTTGTAAATGATAATAATTTAAATAGTAATTTAATATTTCTTGTAAACAGTATTTAAAGAAATAAAAACTATATATATTATAATAGAAATGGTTGAAACCGAAGTCAATAATTATATCAATAAGAAATGCTACGACTGTTGCCACTTCAAAAAAGAAAATATGGAATTATACAAATTGAATTTACCTAATGGAATAGTAAGTAATATTATTGATTATGCTTTGGGTAAAGAAGACGAATGTAGAACTTGTAGAAGATGGAGACGATATCAAAATATAATAGAAAATATGTTGGAGAGTAAAAAAAATAGATGAAAGAAATGTTGAAGATACCATTTTGATATTTTTAACTGTGTATAAAATACCACCTTATAGTTATGTTAGAATATTTCTGAAAATCAGTAAGAAAAATCTGAAATGATTAAAGGTATATTGTGGATGTTGACTTGTCATTTTAGGGAAGGGTTTGATGTAAAAGAAGACATTAAAACATATATTGAAGGAAAAAAGTTTAATGTGAAAAATACCGTGAGAGATATTAATATTATTTTTAAAATGATGCATGAAAGAGATAAGATATATACACAAGTTAATGGTCATCAATTGAATTATTATCCTGAACTTAAGTTATAAAATTCTATCTACCTAACCTTGCCCATAATATTTCTACAAAATTTATGATAAAAATATTGTAAGATAATTTATCATAATTTTTGGAATAATATTTTTGAAAATTTATTTTTTGCGAATTTACTTTTTGAAAAATTACTTTTTTTTGAAAATATTATTTTTTTTGAGAAATATTTTTTTTTGAGAAATATTATTTTTTGAAGATATTTTTTTTGAGAAATATTTTTTTTTGAACAATATTATTTTTGATTTTTTTTATGAATGAGCTTAACCTTGCCCATGCATCCTACCATCAATAACCATATCATATGAACCACCCTATACTCCTATTTCCACTCAAGCATCCTAACAATGACAAGAATGATGGAATAGAAAATGAGAAAATGTGACTTTTTTGATGGATTTTGAGGTTGAGACTGTTATGAAATGTTTTGAGTGGAAATATGCATAATGAATAAGGATGACGATTTGAATAGTGAAAAAATGGTTGAAAAATGCTGTTCTTGCGTAGGGGGGGGGGCTACGCTAGGATACCATAAAAAGATGGGCAAGGCCGACCCTAACTCAAAGTAGGCTGTCCGAGTTTCAAGAGAACTTGAGGAGCAGCCTTCAGGCACGGCGCCTCACGAGACTTGGCTGTTCCATCGTCCCTTTGATCCGACCGATAAAACGCCCCTAGTTTGAGACAGACCCAGACAAAGACAGACACACAATAACGCACGCATTCCAGAATGTTGGTTTTAAACTTGTCGAATGTCTTCAACTTTGTGCGACCGGCGGCCTTTGACTCCTGTTTTGGAATGTGGATTTTGGAGGATAGCAAGTCCTTAGAAGCGAGAACCTGAACCAAGGGTGCCTTGTGTCTCATCGCTGACAAGGAGACTTGTCCAGCTGGACTTTACTCAAATTTTGGGCTGAAGGTGCAACAGATTGAGCGTGCCTCTAGCTTCACTGTTCCTGTTTTGCTGGCGCCATTGTTCTTCTAATCCCTAGGGCCCCATGGGCCCCCACAGATCATCAGATCCCTTCTAGGTCCCCCAGGATCGTGCCCTTTTACGGTTCTTTTCTGGGGGAGGATTTCCCCTACTTAAATTTGACTGCAGAAAAAATCGGGTACCCTTATTCTAACCTCTCTACTGGAGGAGCTAGCCTTTAAGGAAATGGGAAGAAGGCTTTGAGAACATTGCTCCTCTCGGACTGCTCTCGTTTGTCGCCGAGGTGGAACCCCGTCAGGGTGAGCGCAACTGAGGGGACCTGGACACTGCTCAGCTATGAGGCGAGACCGCGAAGCCGGACCCATCCAGCAACGTGTCCATCCCCTCAGAAGTCTGTTTGGTGGCTTTGTTCAATCCTCAACCCCTAGAAGGATGCTCTGTTCAATCTTCAACCCCCTACGAGGGTGCGTTGTTCAAGCTTCAGCCTCTTAGAAGGAATCTTTGCTCAATCGGCAACCTCTTCAAAGGTTGCTTTGTTCAATCTTCAACCCGTTGCGTTGTTCCTTTGCTGGATGTTCAATTCTTGACTCTTGATTCTTGATTCACAGCCCGCTCGCCTACCTCAAGAGAGGTTAAGTGAGGGGGCGCAGTGGGTTGCGCGATGCCCCTAGCGGATGCTAGCAGGTCGTTGCAGCGCACTTAACGTCAGTTTCCCTCAGTCACACTGCAGCGCCGTGCAGACCCGTCGCATCACGAGTCCGACATACCTAATTCTCGCAGTATCCACCTCAAGACCGCCTGAGGAGTGGAAGAGACAAAACAAGAAGGATTTCAAATTCATCCTGCGTGACACGTGATTGCTAAGGCCAGACCGGAGAAAAACTTGAGTAGTGCCAGAGCTCACATAAACATCCGGCGCGCCGCACAGAGGGCAGGCCACCGAGGTTTCAGAACAGTGAAGGTGTGATCGCTGCCAGAGCGGCCAGAGCCCTGTGAGTCGAATGAACGCCCATTCTCTATGCCCAAAGAAGACTTTGAGCGAGCCCCAGCGTGTCGGGAACAGAGTAGGACAAAATTCGGAGTATGTCGAGCTCAAGCCAGAGAACGCCTTCCCTGCACTCTGAGTAAATTCCGCTTCGTCGCGACGCTGGAGGATGGGTAGCACCACCTGACATTTGTAGCTCCGAAGGAGATTCTTCCTAAGGAAAATGTCCCCCCTCGCCTGGTCCAACGAAGAAGCTCTTTCTAGCTGTGAGGCCTCCAAGGTGGGAATGCAAAAGATTCTGCATTAGTTCCGTGACGCTGTGCCACCAAGTGCCATGCGAGCAGGTTCTTTCATCCAATGTTCACACCCACCAGCAGAGTGCCGCGTCAGTCTTCAACCCCCCAGAAGGATACCTGGTTTCATCTTCAACCACTGAAAGCGTGCTTGGTTCAATCTTCAACCTCTTGCAAGGTCTTGTGTTTAATGTTCGACCCCTTAAACAACCTCTTAGAAGGATTTGAAGCTAGAAGGTGGCTTTTTTTTCAATCTTTAGCCCTTTAGAAGGGTATGTTGCTCAATCTTTCACCCCGCAAACACCTACAGCCCATCACTTGTGTTGTGAAATTGGTGAGAGTTGAAGAAATAATCATTCCGAGGGGTTGAAGTAAAAACAAAACAGCCTTCCAAGCGATTGAAGATTGAACCCATCACCCTTTTAGGGAGTTGACGATAGCACAAACCCCCCTTTCAGGAAATCAAGATTGAACAACGAACCTTTTAAGGGTTAACAATGATAAGATGGAGCGAAGCACCCTTCCATTCTAGGCTGGTTTGCTCTTGGGATGCCAACGTGGTCCCAAAACTGGCCCAGCCGCCTCATTTTTTGGCTGTCACACGCATTGCTTTTTGTTGTAAACACCCCATGAACGCAATACCGTTTCCATTAAATTCCTTCAACAAAAAGAGTGCCGATTTGTTTTGTCCCGTGGAAGGGGGCTGGGCGTCAAGGATCCCAAAGGGTCCCGATTTCTTCCCTGATCCAGGTGTAAGAAGGTTTAGCATCATCTACTTCCTGAGTTCCTGGACTTTATACTTTTTCGGAAGACCAGTTCGGCATAATTACAAGTTGGATCCACTCGATTGGAAGTGAATTATTTCTTGGTGGCTCCCAGCCCCTTAGCTTTTTAGCCTTTTCGTGTTTAGTGGTAATTTCCATTCAACCCACTAAAAGTTAAATTTTTAGCGGGGGATCTGAGGGCAGCCCAGGTTTATAAGTGGTTTGATTTTGACCCATGTTTAACCCATAGCCTCATTCACCCATGTTTTGATAGCTCTAAACCCATGTCAGATGTGAACCAGAAGGGGGGCCAACAGCAGCGCAGCCGAGGGCGACTCCTTGCTGGACGTGGGGCGCGTCGCCTCCCCGCGCTTGGCTGTGCCCTTCGCACGCTTCGAGGCGGGCTCGTGATCCGGGGCTCAGATACACGAAGCCGAAGCAAAAAAGAACAGACATGCGTGATAAGTGATAGAGGGTGGGTGCATGTTCGCGCGTTTTCACAGGGTTGAAGGGCTTCAACGTAGTATTACCCCTGGCATACAATGGGTTCCTTGGACGAACACTGTTCAAACAAACAAACACGCATACCCACGCCTGCACGCCCGCCCCCGCCAGCACGCCCGCGCCACACACTCACCGACTCACCCGCGCCTGCCCGCCCGCCTGCGCGCCACCCACACCCGCAGCCCCCGCCCGCCCCGACCCACCCACCCCCACCCACCCAAGCTCCCCTTGTAATGCCGCAAGCAGCGCATTTTTAGGCAGGTTTTGCTCTGATTCGTTTGTTGTTTTGGGCATTTGGAGATTCTTCGGGCTCAAGCACCTTCAAATGCAGCTAGCGCATGTCATTAATGCCTTTTCGAGGCGGCTTGTTAGCTGGCAAAACCTCTCTGGGGGGTGTAAAACGCAGAAACAAATTAGTAGCGCGACGAACTAGGCGCGCACAAAATTTGTGTTTTGGGTTTAGGCACTTGGAGACCCTTGGTAGGGCCACAAACACCCTAAAATGGACTTACTTGGCGGCTCGTTATAGCTGCGGAAAAAACCAGCAACAAATAAGTGCGTGCCGCTCTTCTGGCTTTTTGTTGGTCAGTTCCCGCAGAACACCGATCTTCGCCTCGTCGCACGATCTGGCTTTTGCGGCTCAAGCCCCTTGCCATCAAGTTTCAAATGTTCCTTCATCATTGATGTTGTTGTCTTTGTGAAGTTCATTCCTGAGCGCTTGGGATCTAGGCGTACTACACCACGGCTCAGCAGGGCTACGCGACGAGCTACATGGCCCCGGGGCACGCAGCTGGCTACGCGACGAGCTACATGGCCCCGGCCCACGCAGCTCAACAGGGCTACGCGACAGGCTACATGGCGCCACATGGCGGTGAACCACATGGCGGTGACGCTGGCCTCCACGCGGCCGAGCAGCGGAAAACCAGCCACCGTGGTTTTTTTCTTTTTTCTTTTTTTTTGGGGGGGGGGGGGGGGGTTTGTCGGTGTCGTTTTGTTTGGTTTGGGGGGGGGGGGGGTTGTCGGTGTCGTTTTTGTTTTTGTTTTTGTTTGGGGGGGGTTGTCGGTGTCCTTTTTTTTTTGGCTGTCGGATGCACGTGTCGACACCGTTTCCTTGGGAACATGCGCATCAGAGGAGGGCCTCTTCTCTCAGGTCACCAGCCATCTCAGACACGCGTGCCACGACACTCCGGCTCGCATGAATTTGAGACGACACTCGGATTATCATGACCACGCTACCGGGCATTGAATGCTACCACAGCCTTCGTACGATACGATTAAAGGACCACGCTGGGCTAATCCACCCCAGCTCTCGAGCTGGAGCTCTTCCGATGAAAAAGTAGGCGGTCGCTACGACAGCCAATGCATAACCACACACCTCATCACACGGAAGGGCGGAATAGTCATCCATTGACCAATGCCCTTTCGGCTCAAACCATCGGGGCCGTTGACTCCCGACACTTAGGTGGAAGGAGTCTCCCTGATTGGTACTGAGTCGGCAAGGGAACACGGGTAACCGTCTGGTCGTCGGTTACTCGTCACTGAAGCCACAACACGAGGTTCTCCTATAGGTTGACCCTACGGTGATCATCCCGGTCTTTGTAGGAGGAACCCAAAGTCGCGTACCCCCAGAACTGGGGAAGCGAGGAAAGGGCAAAGGGACAATGCCCCAACACCTAAAATACCTGAGGGGGCGGGTCACCGCCCGGGTACGACAGCCACAGGCTGCTCAAAGCGCGGGAGCCAATGCGCAAGAGCTGCGACATATCCGGCGAGCATTAGCGCGGAACCGGAAGACTTGGAAGAGAGCTAAGCGGCTTCGAACGGCTCGGGTACAACAAGCCCATGCTTGTTGACTATACTGCAGCTATGACAGCTCACGTGGTCCTCGCACTCGCCCTCCTGTTGCAATGGCCCAACCAGGGGAACGCCGAGGAGTACTCCGCGGGCAGCTCAAGAAAGTGGAGGAACGCTTGGACAACGTGGAGTGGCGACTGGGACGCGTGGAGCTTGCCCAGGAGCAGACGGACCAGTACAGACGCTTGCGGGTAGAACACTCACCGCGCCTGCAAGAGGTGTGGAGGGCCTTCGAGGCCAAAGAGTTTGAGCCGCATGAGCTGCGTGCAAAGGTTGCAGTGGCAGTGGGCGCAGATGTCCGCGAGTGCATGGGTCGTGAAGTGGACGAGGAAGCCTTGCAAGCCAAGAGCCGTGAACTCAGCCATGGGAGACAGGCGGTGCCAGTTCGGGACGTTCGGGTGGCCACGAGCGTGGCCTTCGATTTGGCTCCCCTGCTCGAGTGGGTGTATAAGGACCGGACAGGCGCCTTCGGCCTCATCCTCGCACGCGGGGAGCCCAGCAGAGTGTTCACGACGCAGGTCAAAGATACCTTTAACTGGGCGCTCTTTGTTTTGGCAAAGCTCGAGGGGCAGGGTATACAAGTATACGGAGACCGTGGACCCCAAACACGGGCAAAAGGGCGCGGCAAGGGGAAGGAAGCAGGAAAGGGCAAAGAAGCAGGAAAAGGCAAAGGAAAAGGTAAGAAGGGAAAGAAAGGAAAAGGACGCGGCCAAAGACGTGATGCGGAGGAGTGAGGCGGGCTTTTTCCGAGCCGATTTATTTCGGGGGGCCCAGGGATCATGGTTGCCCCAGGTAAGACCCACTTCAGAGGTACGTCCTCGGGTCTAGGTCGGAGCCCACTTTGGGGTACGTCCCCGGGCTCCTAGGTCGGGCAACCTAAATCCTTTGGGCCTCGCCGGTTCCCCTGTAAGGCGCAAGGGCTACTAATTACCCCGGTTCCTTTGGGGTGGCTCCCCCCCTAATCAGAATGGATATTAAATTCGGGGCATTTCCTCTAATACCACATGAACACTATTGGGATCTGCCATATTTTTTTTTTGGATGGGGTGTCCCCTCCCCACCTAGGAAACCCAGTTCATGTCCGGGTAACTTTCCGGGATCGATCCGACGCGCCGTGCTCATGCGGTCTACTTGCAACTCGGATAGGAACCATGCGAGCCACCTTCGTCGCGCTACATCATCACATCATCACCACATGGCGGTGGGCCACATGGGGTGCCAGGTGAACACGGCGCAGCAGGCTTCTAGCCCGTGGGTCGTGGACGAAGGTGGTGTGGTGCGAAGCGGCCCGAGCATCATGAACTCACCGGCGGACGCTTGATCATCGAAACGCGGGTCCTTCTGATGTTTGCTTTCAGATGTTTCCAGATGTTTGTTTTCAGATGTTGTTTTCCGGTGTCCAGTGTTTTCAGATTTTCAGATGTTTGTGTTCAGATGTTTTCAGTGTTTGTTTTCGGATGTTTCCAGACGATTGTTTCCAGATGCATGTTTTCAGATGCCTAGATGATTGTTTTCAAGTGTTTGCGGATGTTCGCTAAATTCACTGGTGTTTGCATTCTGAAGTCACGGGGACCAGGCGATGTCTGCAGCGCCACCATCGGCCACCTGGCCCACGCCAGCGCCTGTGCCTGCATCAGTCATCATGCATTAACGTGCGTAGCTGATGGCCGCAGATTTTCAGATGTTTGTGTTCAGATGTTTTCAGTGTTTGTTTTCGGATGTTTCCAGACGATTGTTTCCAGATGCTTGTTTTCAGATGCCTAGATGATTGTTTTCAAGTGTTTGCGGATGTTCGTTAAATTCACTGATGTTTGCATTCTGAAGTCACGGGGGACCAGGCGATGTTTGCAGCGCCACCATCGGCCACCCGCTCCTGGCCCACGCCACGCCTGTTCCTGCATCAATCATCATGCATTAACATGTGTAGCTGATGGCCGGTCGGGGATGGTTGACCTAGCTTCCAGTTTCCCTCGATCTCACTCACTCACTCACTCACTTACTCACTCACTCACTCACTCACTCACTCACTCACTCACTCACTTACTCACTCACTCACTCACTCACTCACTCACTCAACTCACTCCACTCACTCACTCACTCACTCACTCACTCACTCACTCACTCACTCACTCACTCACTCACTCACTCACTCACTCACTCACTCACTCACTCACTCACTCACTCACTCACTCACTCACTCACTCACTCACTCACTCACTCCACTCACTCCACTCACTCCACTCACTCCACTCACTCCACTCACTCCACTCACTCCACTCACTCCACTCACTCCACTCACTCCACTCACTCTCACTCACTCCACTCACTCCACTCACTCCACTCACTCCACTCACTCCACTCACTCCACTCACTCCACTCACTCCACTCACTCTCACTCACTCTCACTCACTCCACTCACTCCACTCACTCCACTCACTCCACTCACTCCACTCACTCCACTCACTCCACTCACTCACTCACTCACTCACTCCACTCACTCCACTCACTCCACTCACTCCACTCACTCCACTCACTCCACTCACTCCACTCACTCCACTCACTCCACTCGCTCCACTCGCTCCACTCGCTCCACTCTCACTCACTCCACTCCACTCCACTGCACTCCACTCCACTCCACTCCACTCCACTCCACTCCACTCCACTCCACTCCACTCCACTCCACTCCACTCACTCCACTCACTCACTCACTCACTCACTCACTCACTCACTCACTCCACTCACTCCACTCACTCACTCACTCACTCACTCACTCACTCACTCACTCACTCACTCACTCACTCACTCACTCACTCACTCACTCACTCACTCACTCACTCACTCACTCACTCACTCACTCACTCACTCACTCACTCACTCACTCACTCACTCACTCACTCACTCACTCACTCACTCACTCACTCACTCACTCACTCACTCACTCACTCACTCACTCACTCACTCACTCACTCACTCACTCACTCACTCACTCACTCACTCACTCACTCACTCACTCACTCACTCACTCACTCACTCACTCACTCACTCACTCACTCACTCGCGCACTCACACACGCATAACACTTAGTCCCTCATGACCCCCTCACTCACCTCCCTCCTTCAATCATGAGCGGATCCCGGACTCGCCTCACCTCACCTCTCCTTGCCTCAGCTCGTCGGCGTCGGCGTCTTCTGAGTCCGGCCATTCCGGCCCCAAGAAAAGCGAAGGCGCGACCGCGCAGAAAGCGGCCTTCGAGGACTGGCAGCTGTTTGACGTGCAGCCATTCCAGGCGGAGTGGAACGAGTTTGCGCGAGCGGCTGCGAAGAAACGGGCGACGGAGGAGGAGGCTGACTGCAAAGCTTCCGAGAAGATCCTGGACACCTTAAGCAGGCTGCGGCGGAAGTCGTTGCCAGGGAAAATCCTGTCCCACGTGGAGGACGTTGAGGAAGTGCTCTCGAAGGTGGCGGCCCATTGGGAAACTGCGCAGTGAGGCTGTAACATGTCAGGCGCGGGGTAAGACTTATCCACCTGTAGACACTGCCCCGGGGCGGCACGGGCGCGGAGGAGGCGGCCTGCATGTTCAGCCAAACCACTGCCGGCGCCGCGGGAGCAGGCGCGCATTCGCCGCCCTGGCTGCGCCTCACAGAAGAGTGACACCGCAGTGGCAGGAGTTCTTTGCCGCCGTGACCGACGACCTCGAGACGGCGGCGCCAGCCGAGCTCGTCGACGCCGCAGCTGGAAGACGCGGAGACGCTGCTCGACGAGGCCAGGAAGCAGAGCGTGACGTGAAGAGGCCGCCCGTGGAGGACCACGCGGCAGAGGGCGAGGAGACGCCAGCGAGCAAGTTCGAGGACACGCCACGCAGCAAACGAGATGTGCGACAGCAAGGGCAAGGCGTTCAAGAAGTCGAAGGCGGCGCCGGTCCAGTGCTACACGATTCCTGGTTCGCATGAGGCAAGAAGAGCAGGCAGGAAGGCTGTTCGCAGCCCGCAAAGAAGAGCAAGTTCAAACCGCCTAACAGTCAAGAGTGCTTGCTGAGAGTGCTCTGATTTCAGCCACGTCCGCTCTGAATATGGCACCTGGTGGTCGGATACCCATGCGAATGCGTGCTTAAAGGGTTGCAAAACACACAGACTCAACAGCAAACCGGAGAGGGGAAAAGTGGCAGGCACCATGTAGAGGCGACTTTACGGGTACTGACGGAAGCTTGTTGTTCAGAGGTAAGACATTGGCGCCGGACGGCTTGACTCTTGAGGCAGTGAGAGCCAACATGAACAAAGAGTCTGCAGCCGACTCTGGAGATTGCGCCACCTGGCAGCGCGAGGATCTAGATTCTTGACAGAGCAGGGCACGATGCTGGAATATCAAGATACGTGTCAAAAGAAACCTTGACGCTTTTTTTTAGATCAGGCGCCTTGACGCTTCAATAGGCCCGGTTTGTTGGGCCTGGAGCAACCCATGACAGCCTGGATTGCCTGAGAAGGCCGAAGCAAGCACGATGACGCGCCCCTTCTCGTTTTATGTTAATTTCAACTTGATGTGTTGGGTTTTTGAGCGGGGTCGCATATCCTGTTCAAAGACGCCCTTTCCGGTCGCGCGACTTCAACAATTGGCCGTGGCATTTCCAAACGCCGGCAACCAGTCTGTTGGACGACCCCCTTCATTGCTTTTCTGTCCTTTAACTTGTGCAAGTGTTGTATAACCTCTGCTCATTGCAACTAACTTCCGTTCGTTGGTAACTAACCTTCTGACATTTCCATTTTGTGTGGCTAGCTGAATGCTTTTGACAGAAGAGCGCAGGCTTACAGGCGAAGCAAACGCACAGGCAAAGGTATCTTGTCATGCGTATAGTTCTGTGTAAGCACATAGACCTACACTCCTTAGGCCTTGATATGTATGCATTGCAAGGGGTATAGTGAGTGCGAGAGGACAGCAATAATTAGTCTTCAGCCGCTCTGGCAAAAAAAGCAAGGCGCAAGTGAAACTCAAAATGTTAATAGCGATAGCCGCGTCAGCTCAGTGGAGGTGGCGCGCAATGCCTCTCCCCGCCCCTTTCGCAATGTCGAGGGACTTGGTTCGCGACTAAAGGTGGTGCTGGGAAAGGAACACCCTGCCAAGTGGTGCGCGCCGGGCTGTGAACCACGGAGCTTGGACTTGAGCGTGGCAAAGCCGAAGGAAAATTGATCAGAGACGCAGCCACGATGGAGATGCTCGGAGGCCTGCTTCGCGCAGGCTGCTCATGCCGATGCCGGACTGATATGAGATGCTGACTTACAAGCCGAGCTTTAGTACAACCGCTTCGCGTCGCCCGCCTCGGCCAGTATGGGTTTGGCTGGCTTTGAGATACATGTTTTGGTTTGCCTTGAAATGTGGGTGGCGTTTGTTTGAGTGAGTGAGTCGGCGCCGACATGCGTGATAGAGGGTGGGTGCATGTTCGCACGTTTTCACAGGGTTGAAGGGCTTCAACGTAGTATTACCCCTGGCATACAACGGGTTCCTTGGACGAACACAGTTTCTGGGCAATCTTGCAGACTTGCGTACTGCACGCATCACCTCCGTCACTCCGGAACTTTTTACTCACGCTCACACCCAGCCACCAACCCACCAACCCACACCTACACCACCCACCCACACCCACCCACTCACACCCACCCACCCCCATCCCCAGTTTTAACAAACATGTACGTAACCGAATGGGTACACACATGTTGGTCATATCCTGCTTTACCATTTGTCAATGTATTACTGTATGTATATGAGTTGACTTATGAATGTACACGTATGCATACCTTGGTTTGATTTCGCGTGTTTTTATCAGCATTTTCTTTGCTTAGAGAATGTATGTGTTGTATACACGCACCGTATATGTACACAGACATGTTTACGTATTTCCGCATTTATGTATTTATTTTACATCTTTGTTCATGTATGTATGTTTTAATGCGTTTTATTTGCACTTCTTCGTGTTTGTGTTTTCTTGGATTTAACTGGTATGTGTTTATATTTCTATCCACTGATTCATTTATTTATTGATTTTGTGCAGTTATTTTTACATACGCACGTTCTGAACCACTGTGAGCAAGGTTCCCCAGATTTGAAATTGGTGGTCACCCATTAAAGGCAGCGAGCCTGAGCACGGCTTGTAAAACGAGGTGGCTCAGGCGCGGCGGCTGCACATCTGGCTGAAACACCCATGTTGAGCAGAAACGTGTGGTCTGATGTTTTGAACATCATTGGTTTGAACATGTGCGGACAGGCACTTCGCCCTGAATCCAGGGCTCAAACCATTTTGTCTTTAAAAAGGCACCTCGTCAGTTGGGGAACCCTGTCTGGTGTACGATTATCAGGAAACCACAAGTCTTGCAAACACGGTCCTCGCTGTCAGGCTCAGGTCTAACCGGAGTCTAACCGATGCGCCGTACAGGTCCCGACTGCATCTGAGGTCCGGAAACATGTGGTCTTCAACAGCCCTTCACAGGTCCAGGTTCTTTACTGGAGGGTTTGGCAGTCTGTATGGGAGTGATTCTGATCCTTCGGGCGGTTTTTGTTTGAAACACAGTTATGTTGGTGTTGGTTTGTTTTCTCGCCGCCCATGCAACGCCAAGGTGATACCAAGGAAAATGTTCGACATGACAAAGCAGTGCTAGTGATGAGACCCTCCTTCCTTTGGCACCTTATTGTGGGAAACCTAGATGCCGGCGTGTCCTTTTGGGAGGGTAATGTCTACCTCTGATTAATAAACACCCCCGCCCTCCCCCCCCCTCCCTCAAACAACTTCCCTCCCCAAATAGTTCTTGCAACTTGATTACGAATTGCCAAGTATTGCTCACAGATTTGTTGTGGTTCAATTGATTTAGTATTGCTGGAGCTTCCTTTTGAGATTGGATTCGGGTTTCCAATTGGTTTAGTATTGGTGATTTTTTGTTTTCAATTGATTTCGTATTGCTGGGGCCTCCTTTTGAGATTTGACTAGCCTCCTTTTGACATTTGACTTGTTGGGCTTCCAATTGATTTAGTATTGCTGGTGATACTTTTTTTGGGAGGGAAGCTTTATTTAGGGGAGCCACTTAAATAATGTGTTTTTCCACCCCCAAGTACTGCCCCCCTTGTGGGGTTGATTGGGGGCCACTTTTTAAGCAAGAGTATGTAAAGAATTTGCACTGTGGGAGCTGGGATTTTGTTGGGATTGCAAATGCTAGATGATTGAAATCATAGGGAGCAAGTTTGAAGGGACATATTTTCAAGATTGAGCCTTTTACTAAGAAAGCCTGTTCAATCACGAGTTGAGTTTTTTTTGGAGGGGGCACCAGGAATCTTTATTTAGGGGGGGCCTCGAAGTAAAGTTTTTATCAACCCCCCAAGTACTACCCCCCTTGTAGGATTGATTCGGGGCCACTTTTCAAACAAGAGTATGTAAAGAATTTGCAGTTTGGGAGCTAGCATTTTTTGTAGATCTAAAATTTTCAGGCAAGCGAGGCAGATACTGACTGATTCAATTAGACAGCTAGTGGAAGAGGTTGAGATGATGCTAGTGGGTGTGTGTGTGTTGTTTGGTGTGTTTTTGCGAGTGTGTGTGGATTCCCCGCCAAAAGAACATAACTTTATTTCGGGGGGGGTGGTATTAATCTGTGCCGGCCCACAACATAACTTTAATCGGGGGAGGTGTTTAAATCATATGTCGACATTACCTTCCCGGAGTTGCTTCAATATGTTGGATATGAGTGTGTTTTGTGTTTCGTGGGTGCCCATTCTGGAGGTGGTTTCAAAGGCGAGCTTGACATACGTACATGGGTGAGTTTTGTAGAGGGTAACATAAAGGGCTAAATGATTACCATTAGTATACTCCTACCATTGTGACTACATCGAGTTTTTTAATAGACCCCAACCCCCGATTCTATTTGTTTAGCTCCTTGTATCGGCCTTTTCTGGACGGAGTTGATTGGGAAGAACACCACAAAAGAAACCAAACTAAAACGAGTGCCTTGCCGCTGGACAGGTGGAGTTGGCGGTGTCTAGCGCCCGGCGCAAAGTTGCGAGTGGGAGGTTTACTGGGGTCTCCTACCAACATCATAGTTGGTTTCTGAGTTCCCCAGATGTGGTTAAAGTTTATGTTTGGGTAAAGGGAGCATGTTTTGTTTGTCCATTTTGACATGTTGAAGGGTTGTCGTATTCCAGGGATTTTGTGTTTTTAGACATTCCGCAGAAACAACTCTTTAGGGTTTATCGTTTGTGAAGAGGGAGACACATGTGCAGGGCAGACATCCGAAACAAAAGGGCCGTTTGCGCAATTCGACTGGTGGGTGTCATTGCTACAGATCCAACACATAGTCTCAATAAGACCTTCTCTTGCAACGCAAGACGGAAGCTCGGATCCTTAGATGTTGAAGTGATGTCTGGGGTCTCTGCCGAATTACTTGGGATAAGCGCATTTGCACCTGCTCCCCTTGCCCCCGAAGGTTCGTTTGTCACGTTCACCCTTGGAACAGAAGTCATTTTAGTGACCTGCCGATGTTGGGCGATGTCGGTGCGGCTTGAGGCTCAGAGTCCCTGATGGCCCGTGGTAGTGGTTTTTATGGACATCCACTTGGGGTTGGGGGGGGTTCCAATTGGTTCAGCCAGTGGACACTTCCACCGCTGGGTTTTTTCTTCTGGGAAGTCTCGCGCAGCTTATGGGAAGGCCAGAGCGGTTTGCCAAAAGGAGCCCAAATTGGCATCACTCGAAAGCTTCCATGGGATGAGTGGTTTGCCAAAAGGAGCCGAAAATTGGCGGGCGTTCCGGCGCCCAACTTGGGCCACGCCTACGGCCGTCGGTCGATACCAACCGTTTCGAAGCCGTCGGGGGGATCCAGCAAGGATTTCGGCCGATGTTTTCCAAGGGCTGGGCTGTTCAAAGGTAATCCTCAAGCCTTGGGTTACGCCTATAGGGTTTCCTTCGTAGTGGCTTCCCTAGGATTATGGATTGGCCAACCCTCCATTTTGAACAGCCCAGAAGGTGTTTGGAGGGAATGGAGCTGTGGCTAGGAAGTTGCTCAAAAGCGAAGTTCCTTAGCGCAGAGATCAGTCGGCTGGAAGTTCCGTTGCTTGCGGAAGTTCGAGGCCGCACGCCTCCCTGTGACCGTCCACTTAGAGCTTCCAGAGGACACTCCGCCGTCGATTCGCTCAAATCCCCGAAGGGCACTGAGGGTACTGGTGGGTCTCCGCCCATGTTCCTTTCCATGTGTGAAGGGTTGCTCACTAAATGTCCAACACAACCAAGTCACTCATTCAATATGCCCTCTTGAGGAAGCAGGCATAATCTTGACTGTGGCTCATGGGGGGCGTGCACACGCTTCCAGAAAATTACCTTTGCACGGTGCTCTCCAAGTCGCTTGCATGGGATGGGCTTTAGGCCGCCACATCCACGGTGTTGCTTTGAGGTTTTTGCTTGAAGCCCTGACACGGCCAACCTCAAACACGGCGCATCCAAACTTGTTCAACTTGTTGGGGGAGTTGTTTTTGTTTAACATCAGGCTGAAAAAGAGAACCCCCATTCGTCCTGGCCACTGGTGGTTGGGGAGCAGTATTGCCTTATCTGAGGCAAGAGTAAAACTTATGGTTTGGTCTCGTCATAGGCCCAAACAACACTTTAGGATTTCGAAGGTGCCGGTACTTAGCTTACCTTCCCTCTTAACAAGTTACCTTGTTGCACGGGTTCCTCAAGAGTCAAAAGGTTACCAAAGTCTTGCCACCCTTCAAAATCAATAGAGCAATTGCTGGTCACCTGCTATATGGCCATGGGTCATAACTATGGCGAGCCATTTTGGGGCGGATGAACACCCATGTCCCACCTATTTTGATGTTCACCAGGGGTTTCCTGGGGTTTTGACCCACAGCCATATAGAGGTTAGACTTTGTTTGGCCCACAGCTTTTGAGAAAGCCGGTTGCTGTCAGGGCCTTCACGCGACCAACTCGCTCACGGCCTGGGCGCCAAGGTTTTGGCAGTCGGCGCAAGCCGAGTCCGCAAGCCTCGCGCGAGGTCTTCAGAGGTTGTAGATTGACATGGCGCCACGAAAGCGAGTAGATTTGAGTAGACGAATGAAGCTTTCTGGATGGAGATTTGGGTCCAAGAGAAACTGGACAGGGAGCAAACAAAAAAGAAGGGGTGGGTGCCAAAGGGCACTTTGGCACTCAGGCTCCTTTGTTTCAAGGTTGATTTCATCCCAGTTCGTTGTGCTCCTCAGAGAGCAAACCAGGTTTGGGCTCGGAGTAACATGGATCCTGAGGGTCTTTGGCTCCCATAGCTTCCTGTAGGATTTTTTCTGATGGCGTTTTTCCCCCGCTGGCCAAAGCCTTGAAGCCTCGCCCCTCTGCGTGTTCAGCGCGAGTTACTTGCAGGCTGGCAGCTTTGGTCAACCCTGAACAGTTTTAGGCAACCTTTCCATGGTTGTTGTTGGGAACGTTTTACATTTTTGCTTATTGTGGTTTAGTGGGAAATCCACACTTAACTGCTAAAAAACTCCCCTTCCAACGTCAACCAAGTTTCTGGGTTCTCCTAAGAGAACCATGGTCATGACCTGCATGAGGACTCTGCCGGCACAAGTGAAATTTAGGATGCAAGTTCACGTATTTCTCGGCAGCACATACTGACTGTACGTCTAAGACGCAGGTTCACCCGGGTCTTTCCATGTTTCGAGGGAGGTGATCTTGCTTTTGCTCGGGTTTCCTATGTGAGAAGCCCAGGAGACCATTACCAGCCATCTTTCAAGTAACAGATTGAGACCCGACGAGATTATGGCACAATGCCTGCCTAGTTGTCCACCGAATGAGATCGAACGAGGGAAAGCCATGTATCTACTTTGGGTTCCCAATCCATTTGGTGTTTCGGGGTTCGAGTTGTAGAATTAGACAGTTCTTTGGGTTACATGGCAAAATCTATACTGGTAAACATGACAGGTGGATCCTGATTTTGGGGGTAGACTCCCTGCGCCAGATTCAGACTCCTGCGTTGTTTCAGACCTTCAGCACCCTTCCCTTTACTTCGAGGGGAGTTCTCTTTGCCACAAACAGGGGGCCCCCTGTATTTTGCCCTTGCTGTTTGAACATCCCCTTTTGGTGCCATTTCAAGGAGTCTGTGCACTTAGGATGTGAAGTAAGGGGCAGAATGGGGGGGGGGGCCTGAAACACCCGGTGCCTTTTGGGCAAGTTCTTGGTTTCCGGGGGTGAAAGCGGGCTGTTCATGCCCAGACCTCCAGTGGTGCCCTTTTGCCTTTTTCGGTTTTTGCCTGGGGGTCCCTTTTAAAATAGACTACCAAAACAGGCTACCAAGAACAGAATGCTTTTTTTTCCCGTGGCCAGTGGGGGTTAGGGAATCTGCCCCTGAGTCCAGGTTCCCAAAATGCGAGCCTTGTTTTTGCCAGACCCTGGCCTTAGATGTTTGCCTTGGTTCTCATCAAATTTCCTGGCGCAGAAATGCAAACGGCATGTCTTGCAGGGGGTCGTTCGTTCCATGTGACCATGTGGCTCGCTCTTGCGGAATTGAGGTCCTTGGCCCCCGCAGCTTCCAATTCCAGGCGAGGAGGTGATCTGAAGGGGTCCCTATCCTCAACACCGCGCGTTCCACCGAAAACAAGCAACAGGGGAGGGGGGAGCCGTTTAAAATTTCGGCTACCAAGAAAAGGGTGCCAAATCGCTTTCTCACGGAAATTCGCTGGAGGTCTGGGATACTTGACCGTACTAATGGCATTCATCACCCTAAGCCAAAGCAGATTGCCATTTGGATGTCGCTCCAAGTCAACATGTCGCTCCGCACGTGGATGTCCTAAGAGGTGATTTCCCCTTGGTGAAGCTTTGGAGCGCTGTGATTGTAACCAGCGCCGTGTATACGCAGTTTTCAGTGTGTTTTGGAGAGCGGCCCAAGCCATGTGGGTGTATTTGAAAGTACTTGGTTTGTTTCCTTGGCATGGATGGAGTAGAAATTTATAGACTAGGGTTGTATAGTACGAGTGCTTTTTTTTTCCCCCCCAGGGGAGGTTTGAAGGGGAGTCAAAAGGACAACCACCATTTTGGGGGTCCCCTATTTTGACACATGCCTATTTACCACGTATACTTCCAGTTCTAGTGGTAGTAGATTACCAGCGGAAGAAAATAATGTAAACCTGAATTCACGTCGACAGATACCTGGAAGCACTGGGGTAGTTTCCAAGGGAACTCAACCCTCGCGGGCAAAACCACTAGCATCACACTTGTTCACTTGGAGACCCATATGGTGGATTGAATGCGGGGCACGTTGGAACTGATTCAAAGGTGCGCAGGATGGGCCTGGAACGGGTGCTTGTATTGGCGTGCGATTCCTTGCAACCCGTTTATTATACGACGCTTCTTGAGTCCGTTTCAGGCCGAACCAAGTCTTGCCGTTGGGTCTTCCCTTCCGGGTTTGCACAACACACCGCGTGGGCCCCCCCAACAAGCAATGTATGAAATGGTGGGGCGCCCAGGCGCCAACGAGAAGATTTTGAAGCGCAAGCCATGAGTTGATGTAGCACGTGTCAAGTTGAAGTAGCCCCGATGTGGTCCAACCTTCCGTAAAAAAGGCAGGGAGAGGTGAAGAGGGTGTTGCTGGACAAACGGAGAGGCAAGTTAGACCTCTTCAACCACCGGGTTCTAATCTGGTGTGTGCATTTGTAAGCCTCTTTTGGTGCAATTTCCCTTTCTGTGATCAACAATTCTAACCCCGACTTCCCAGAGCCCGTGGCAAGCATGCCAAACAGAGTCAGCTTGAATTTGCCCAAAAACAAATTATGGGTGTGGCTCAAAATTAAACAGCAGGGGTTACGCAGGTGTTGGTCCATGTTTCCACTTACCTGGGTTCCATTTTGGTACCGGTTTTTGAGCCACAGCCATATTATTTGAGAATGTCTGGTGGAATTTCCTGCAAAGGAACTACGAGGGATGGATCTTGCGTTTGCCCGATGGTGCTTTTTTTTGTTTTTCTCTTTGCGCCATACATTGTGCTGCTATGAATTGTGATGGTGAATGTGAAACTCATAAAGCATATGCAGCCGAGCTATCCTTATGACATCTGACATTGGAACTGGTTTCGCGGACAGTTAGTTCATGCTTCATTTGGGGTGTCCTCCAACACTATGTATATTTCGAGGTGGATGTAGTATATGAAACAGAGTCAGGACGTGTTATTGTTGGAGTACCCCGGATGTGGGCCAAGTTCATGTTGAATCTGACCTTTCCTCCTGCAAGTTTGAACTTTCGAACTTCTTCGGACTTGTCCAAGCAACAAATCACCGGCTGGTCTTGGCCTTTGCAACGGAGGTTTGGGGCTATTTGTTTCACCACAAGACAAGTTGGATCGCATAGGCGGGGCAAGCGAGTTGGTTCCATGCCGGTGAAGCTCGCATTGGGCCTGGGAGAAAAAAAGACGAAAGGTCAGCTCTCCTTTGATCGGTGGAGCCCAATGGTTTGGAGGTTGGGGGGGTTTCCCATTGATCAGGAGCCCAGGGGCTCCAATCCTCAAAGCATCCAAACCACCAAGAGGGAGGCTGAACCGCAGCAACTCTCATACGGTGCGCTTCCCCTCCGCAGACTTTTCGACTCGGGTATGTGGCCCAGGAGCTTTGGATCGGATCAACTTGTTCGCATGCAAGTAGATGGCACGGTCGGAAGCGGAAGTCCATCTACTTTCGCCCATCCACGCCCCTACGATAGGGCTAAACTCGACCAGTCCAGCACCTTGGCTTGGGCCAATCAACTCAGAGGTTTCAAACCTCCAGCTGGCCGGCATGCAATGTGTTCCCGCGGCTGTCCAGACGGAGGCGGGGATGACCAGGGTTTGGCCAAGCCTGAAACAAAAAGCAAACTGTTACGACATCCATGTGGGGGTTGTCAAACATGACTACCCTCTTTGGGCCATGGTTTATGTGGGCACGTTTTTGAAAGGGCCCAAAAGGGGTCCATATTTTTGAGAACCCACTTGGCTTTCCTTGGGCCGGGTTCGGGGTTCCCCATAGGGCCGCGAAATTTGGGGAGCATGACCCTAGTGATAGGGCCAAAAATGGAACTCTCCTGCAATCATCTTGGAAGAACCAAAGTCAAGCTGTGTCTTTTTTGGCACTGCTCAAATGAGGATGCGTGAAGCCCCCTGTCTTTTGGGCTTGCATGAAAATGACATCACACTTGGTCAACTTCCAACCTACCAAGGATTCGATTATTTCCGTTGTTCATCAGTGTGGTCAAATGCAAAGATGTCAGATATACGCCAACCCTCAACCCAAGTCAGGGTTCTCCTAGACCCGCAAAACACGGCTCGTCTTTGGCATGACCAAATAGACCCGTGGACCTTTTGAAACAAAGGCTTGGCTTGTGGAATCCGCCATTTCAAGCTTGGCAGACCACCACAAAGGCTGGTGTCCCCCCCTTCGCATCTCTTTGCAGCATGGGGTGAGTGGGTGCCCCTTTGCCCTGTTGTCCTCCAAATTCAGCAAGGGAATATAGACCTCTGCTCTTTGTTTTCCGGGAACCTCAAAAAACCTGGCAATGGCTTAAGGGGTTGAACTGCTCGCATGGGCGCTTCCAATGGGCGACCAAAAAACAGGTGGTTTCCTTCAGACTCCGGATCTGCGACGGAGCATTTCCGGATTTGCTGGGAACGCCTTTGCTGGAAACCAAAAGGAGGGTACCCTTCTCAGGTTGGTTCAGAATAAAGCCAAAAGGACGGCCACCATGTGGCGGGTCCATTTTTTTCTACTTAGACCATCGCAAATCAAATGGTTGGTTTTCCTTGGTGTTCCTTCAACGCAGCCCCAAAAAGGGTGCCCCTCAAAGCCACATGCCCAAACCGGGCTGAAAACGGTACCCTCGAATGACAAAGGTTCCACAAAGCACCTGAAAAGGTCCCTCAAATGAAAAAGGCCCCGAAGAAACAGCTGAACATACCCTCAAGTAAACAAACCAACAATCGCCCCAAAACAGCCGCGCAAAATCTGGGTTGTTCACCCTCCTTTGGAAAACCCGAAACACGTGATCCACCTTTAGCAGGCCCCTTTGTTTAACCAAGCCGAAGAAAATGATCCATTGCCGTCTTCAAGCAGGAGACGTTCGGCGCCTCGGAGCGCCGGACGAAGTGGGGCGCCCAAAAGATGGCAGCCCTGGCGGAGGAGAAACTCGGCAAAGGACTTGAGGCATTGGGTCATACTGTGCTTGGTGGCTCCCAGCCATCCGGTTCCGTTCAAAGGTTTAGTTGGTTTAGTGGGAGTTGCAGTATTCAACCCACTATCAACAGAAACAAAGCTGGGGATCTGGGGGCAGCCCAGCTTGGATGGACGAAATCCGTTCCCACCTCGAAATGCGTTGTTTGTCTGTATTTCTGGAGGAATCATTCCAGGGTTTGTTAGGTGGTGCAGGATTTAGTCCATCCACAGTAGATGTCCCTTTTGTTTGGTTAGTTTGATTAGAATATGATGGTGTCCACTGGTTTAGATAGGCTTTATGCCCCATTTACCAGTGAACCCCACCTATTTGCCAAAATCTCACCAGTGGTTTGTTTGTTTTAGATGTTGTGTCAGTCATGTACCGGCTTGGTTTGGACTGGTTTCAACCCCTGGTTGTGTGTGTGTCTGTGTTTGCGTCTGTGTTTGCGCCTGTGTGTTTTTGTTTTTTGTGTTCTCTCGCTTCTTTCGTTGCATCGTTTTGCACACGTGTGCGGGTCTGTGCGGGTGTTTGTTTGTCCTGTCCTGTCTTTTTGTGCTGTCCGTTCTGTCTGGCCTGTCTGTCCTGTCTGTTTTGTCAGTCCTGTCTGTTTTGTCTGTCCTCTCTCTCTCTCTGTTCTGTCTGTTCTGTTCTGTTTGTTCTGTCTGTCCTGTCTGTCTGTTCTGTTCTGTCTGTTCTGTTTGTCCTTTCTATCTGTCTTTGTGGGTTTGTTTTCGTGTGTTCGTTTTTGCGTGTTGTGTGTGTTGGATGTTTCTTTGCTGTTATGTTTGTTGTGTTTCGTAGTTGTTGTCGAAACAGTTTGCCTTTGTCGCGAGGCAAACCCGGTTGCTCGATCATAGCTCCCATTTTGCCTAGTGGTATCTCATTTTGAAGGTTCATGGCGCAAAGACAACTTGCCCAGGACCAAACTCAATGCCTTGGCTTCTAGGGGGGTATCAATTGATACCCCAAGTGCCCTTTTGGGGATAAGGGCGGCATATCGACAGCCCTTGGAAGGTGCTGGTTGCTGTACTTGTTTCATTTGGTGGATTGGAAATTGGTTGGCTTCTTGGCTTCTCTTTCACCAACCAAATGGCGACTGTTCCACGTTGAAACGAGAAACCGTTAAACGTTGAATCGAGGACCTGCTGGCCAGCATCTACTGAGACCATGGTATCTTCAGACGGGATCAAGCCCGGCAGGGACGCTGGGCAGAAATCCTCCTACCATACCACGATGCCCGAAATAATTACCGTGGATGGACGAAATCCTGCACCACCAAAGAAACCATGGGAAAGGAAACCATTGTTAGTTGGTATTGGGAATCATGTGACCACAGGCCTTCAGGTTGGTAGGGGCTTCCCTTAAGCAAAAAGAACATGTGAAAACACCCCGCGAGGGGGTCGTGTTTTATCCTTTGAGTGTGGTGCTTTTTGGTGAGTCATCTGCCATTCGCAAAGTTCACTGACAGTTGGGCAAATGCTCCACGCAGCCAAAGAAGACGTAAACATTTCTCCCCAGCGCCAAAAGCGAACACTGTGCACGCCGTCAGAGACGCCAGCATTCCCCCAGCGAGCGAGTCCTTCTGGCCCCAGGGAACCCATAGATACCTCAACGATGCAATAATTCAGTGCTCAATGCAGCGGAACACGGAGTAGTGGGATGTGCAAAGTGTGCAAATGTAGTGGGGTGTGCAAGTAGTGGGGCAAGTATACTTGCAAATATAGGTGTGCAAGCAATGACCACAAGTGCAGCAAAGTCGGAGTGACCTGTTGTAGCACCCTCACCAGCCCCTCAAACCCGTCAGGGCTGTCGTGGATTGTTTCTTGCTGTAGCGAATTCCGTCATCCCCTTGAAGGGAAAACTGCTGGTTGATTAAGGTTTCAACTTGAAGCAAGGCCCAACTCTGATCGGATGTAATACATGAACTTTGGCGCATTTTGCTTGGCTGTTAGGACTTTAACTGTTTGCCAACTAATGGGTTTTCCACTAAACCACTAACAGATAAACTTTTAGCAGGGGAGCAGAAAGCAACCGAGTGAATATATATATATATGAACGTATGTATTCATATCTTGCTTTGGATCCTTGAGGGTTGACCAAGAACACGTTGAAAGGAGCATGACATATTTACCTTTGGTGTTTTTCTTCTTGGGACCTATCTCGTTCGAGGTGACAAAAGCTCCGCCTATTTTTTTCCAGGCCCTTTGGGCAGGCACAGCTTGGGGTCGCGTCCGAGAAACGTCACCTTCCAGGCAATCCCTTTCAGGTGAGATAGGTGAGTTGTTCTAGGGTGATGATGTAAAGGGGAGTATATACTCCTTGTTTTTGTTGTTTTTTGTTGCCGGGCATGTCTTTGCGACCAACCCACCATTACCGGACTTGACCATGTAGCATGTTCCATATTTTGGCAATTTTGGCGTTCCTTCATTGGTCCTTTTAGCCAGCAAACGCTCTTTTTTTTTCCGCAGGGGTCGGTTGCGTTTGGCTCCCTTTTTCTCACAGGTTTAGTTTGGTTCTTTGGTTCAGTTGTCAGGTTACCCCCAAGTAGTGGCTTGGAGTGAAAAATCCTAACGTCCGACCCTTGTTTTTGAGGCCCAATCCAACCACTAAAATCGGTTCTAAAATGGGTGGTGAATTCACCTACCAACCAAAATGGGATCCCAAAACGGTTTTGACGACCGCAGCCAAATCCAAATGGCCGACGCCCCGAGGTCAAGAGTCGGATCGACGAGCTGCTGCGGGAGCAGCGCAGGGCACGACGGGAGGCCAGCATGCGGCTGCTGAAGTTCCTGGAGAAGAACGGCTTTCGTGCGGACCGAGCGCCGTCGCAGAGAGATTTCAGGATGCACAATCCATCGGCAGAAAGGGAAGCCAAGAGGAACACGTACCGTTTTTGGGGGGTGCCCCTATTTGGGTGTGGCTCAAAATTCAAAAGCTAGGGTTGCGCAGGGTTTAGTTTACCTAGGTACATGTTTTTGAGCCATAGCCATTTTTGCTTGCCTGCTCCCCGAGTTAGCTCCTGGACTTCAGACTTTTGGGTTTGGGCCAGTTTAGTGGTACACAGGAAGTTTGGGCCTTCTCTGACCAAGATTCTCTTGGTTTCTTCTATTTTCTGAAATGAATATTTCATATTTTTGCCTCTTGGTTTTGCAGGGAAACAATTTCACTACACATGTTGTTATTTTTCCCAGGGGCCTGCAGTAAATGGAAGGTTTACTCCCGAATTCCTGGAATTTGTACCATTTTCGTAAACAAAAAGTTGGGACCTCTTCATGGTCGATGTTGCCAAACATTTTGCATTTTTTTGCTTATTGTGGCTTAGTGGGAGATCCACACCTACTGCTAACATTTAAATTATTGCTCCCCTTCCAACGTCAACCAAGTCTTCTGACCAATTCAGTTTAAGCATTTGGGGCCCTCAAGAACGGCCCGCAACATGGTCCAACACCTTCCAATCAAGGTCCTCATCCCTTCAATGGTTGTTCTTTTTCTGGCGTCGCCCCCCAACACTTCGTCACGTTTCAGGGTAGACTAGGGAACAGAGTCAAGCATAGTTTCTGTGTACCCAGAGAGGGAGATACATTTTCGCAAATGGAAGCACTCCCTCATTTGGGTCTCACCCATTTGCGAAACCCCCGCGTGTGGCTTCGCTAAGTGGTTGGCTTCCCAGGCCCACTGGTTTGGATTGGTGGTTTGGATTGGTGGCGGTTTCCAGTTTACACGGCTCCCGTTTCAGAAGCGGGGGGACATGAGTGGAAGCCAAATGGGCGTAGATCTCTGTCAGGTGGAGTTGTCTGAAAGCTGTGGTTCATAGAACCGGGTCCGACTCAACGCAAATGAAAGCCAAGACGAGGCTAGTTGCTAGTTCTCAGTGGTTTTGTCTCAACATTTAGACCCAAAGTGTGTGGCTATTCTGCTATTCTTTGTTTGATGCTAGTTCTCGTGGTTTTGTCTCAACATTCAGACCAAAAGTGGCTGGCTATATTGTCTTTGTTTGTCTAGAAGATCTGATTTGGAGCGCTTTCTGTAAATTTCGCACTTTCTGTAAATTTTGCAGATTCTTCCCGCAGGTTCTTTGCCAAGTGTTGGATGGACCTCGAACCATGTCTGGGGCCGCAGAAACTAGGGCCTTCCACAATTTCATGGTTGTTGTTGGGAAACATTCGCAAATGTTTGCTTGTTGTGGTTTAGTGGTTGAAATCCAACCACTGAACTGCTATTGTTTGTTTATTTTTGCTCCCCTTCCAACGTCAACCAAGATTTATGAGTTTACAGGAGGTTGCAGAGTTGCGATAAGCTTCTGAACTTGAGTCACGTTTCGCGTTTGCCGACCATGATCAGTTTCTCGACTAGAAGTGAGCTACGACCTTTGACCATTTAACCTTTAATTGCTGGTGCCAGTAGGGAATGTGGGAATGAACCCAAGGAATCCCTTCAAGGATGGTTTATGTGGGAATGAACCCAAGGAATCCTTTCAAGGATGGTTTATTTGGGAGTGAACCCACGGAATCCCTTAAAGGAAACCAGTGACCAGTTATACGGGTCATGCCATTTCTCATTCCCTCGTCTCAGCAAGTTCTTCGAAACCAACCACCTCCCAAGTCCGCGAGCCGTCCAGACTTTCTTTTCTTTTTTTTTGCGCGGGAAGTGAGTCCTACAAGCTCCAACCTTTGAATGACTGTTCCCCTAAGAATCGCAGACTTTTTGAACAATGGCTGTTCCCCTACAAATCTAGGGCTTGATTCCTTCTTCCTTCTCCATTATTTTCAGCCATCGTTCTTTTCTTAAAAATCAGATCCATTTCCCCAGTGTTTTTGGTGGTTTCCTGAAAAGAAGGATCCCCGGAAAGAATGGGGAAGGTACCCCTAGAACTAAGAATCGCAGATTTGAGCTCTTTGGAGGGGTCAGAGGCCATACCGTGACCCCTTGACAGAAGCTTCACACCTGGACGCCAACTGGGCCCAATGCAAGCCGGGACTTGTGAAGGGCATAGGTAAAGTGGCAAGAAACCCCCAGGCCGCCCGGGTGGAATTTTGGAATTTGGGGGAGTTCGGGTGGATTCTAAGGCTGAACAGAACCACACCTAAACGAGGCCAGGTAGCAAACAAAACTGCGAAGAAAGGTCCTTAGCTGTCTATTAACAATGGTCTGCTGCAGCGGTTGGTTTGGGGCCAGCGGCTGGTCGTGGTCAGGACGTGAATTGCAGAAGAGCGAGCACTTGGGGCTTTTCCTACACCTACCCGCTGCATGAGGCGGGACGGCGGGACGGTGGGACTTGTTGGGCAACATTGGGGTGCCAACAAATAGGAATCGGAACCACTCAAATTGGGTGGGCGGGGGGGCCTTTCAGGGTATGCATTCTGGGATCTTTTTGGATATGATCAATTTGGGGTTCACTTGTTGTGGTCCATCTTGTTTTGCGCAGAAACGTAAGTATTGGCGCGTCTTTGAAGGGCATACTTTCCGGGGTTCAAAAACCAGGAAGCCACCAATGGACGTTCCATTACAAGACTGTGCTCGAAAATGTGATGGGACCTCTTAGCGCACTTGCAGTTTCGGCGACTGTTCGAACGATTTCCAGCGTGTCAGGGTCGGGTTAGGGTGTGTGTCTCAAACCTGTCAACGGTTGAGTTCCTGTGGTTTCCCTTAACCACAAACAGGGCAGCATCACATAAAGACGTGACCGCAGCCCTTGGTCTGGTTGGCATACAGTAACCGAACGGAAGCCGGAAGGAAGCTGTCCATTTTGGGGTCGGCCTTTTGAGGAGTCCGTGCAAAGCAACAGCGTCCATGCGTGAGAAGCATCTCTACAATGGTTGGTGGGCATATGCCCACCAAAACGTCCCCTATTGAGATGCGCAGCCCTGTGTATATAATGCTGGGTCAATTATAACGACCTCACGCGACCTCACCCAAAGTGGTGGTTTATGTTAGCAAACCCTGGAAGGATGATTCTCCTGTAAATACCAACAACCAATGGTTTTTCATAATTTCAACATGGTGCAGGGTTTCGTCCATCCACAGTATGTATATAATGGGTGGCCCAGAAGTGAGGTCTCCTTTTTGTTATTCCCGTGAGCCATATGAAAGGAAACGTCCGACTTCGCGATTTCGGACCCTGAGCCGTCTCGAAGAATCCTGGTTGTCAGAGTCACCCTCCTGACATCACGATGGTCATGGACCCCATGGAGATGAGTCTCAAGGGTGCCTAACAATACGGTCAGCCCCTGAGGTTTGCCTGCGCGCCGACTCAACGCCCCGACACAAAAACCCTAAACCTAAACAAACCCTAAAAATCCAATAAACCTCAACCCTAAAAACCAGAAACCTAAATCCTACAAACCCTAAACCTAAACCTTAAAACCCTAAACCTAACCCTAAACCTAAACCCTAAAAACCCTAAAAACCCTAAACCTAAACCCTAAAAACCCTAAACCTAAACCTGAACCCTAAAACCCTAAACCTAAACCCTACAACCCCTAAACCTAAACCCTACAACGGTGCCGGCAAACCACGGGGGCTGTGGGTAACAATAAAACACCTGCATTCCATCTCTGAAATAGCCTTCAAACAGTTTCTCAGTAGACCCATCGCGGCGATGAATCAAAAACACTGGCTCAGTTTATGGACGCATAGGTTTTTGGCAAAACCATTGTAGCGGTAAACAAAGAGTTCAGACTTGTTTGGCCCTTGCACAGAAGTGGAGGTGTTTTTAGAGCACCTTCTTAGGATCAACAGGAACCTGGATGGACTAATAAACCCTTGATCGGTGGTACTGTTCAGGTGGAAAATGCAAGAGCGCTTGTTTCAGTGAGCACGAACCCCTAAGCTCATTGGCTGAAGCATGGCAACCAGGTTTCAGAGGAGTCTAGAAGGGCCGTGGTTTCATTTTTGAACCCTATATGGCTGTGGGTCAAAACCGTTTTGGTGCCATTTTGGGGTAGGTGCATCACCCATTTGAGTCAAAAAAGGGTTGGATTGGGATGTTCGCTGGGGGGTAACCGGGCTTTTGACCCATGGCCATATCAGCCTATCCCGGAGGCTGCCAAGCAGAATGACACCTATGCCCTGCGCTGGCTGCTGCGGTTCGGCGCAGACCCCGGCAAGAAGGACGGTGGGTTTTCATTCGAGTCGAGTCGGCTGTGGCTCAAAATTAAACAGGAGGGGCTACGCGGGTTTTTGTCCATGTTTCCACTTACCAGGGTTTCATTTTGGTACCGGTTTTTTGAGCCACAGACAGTTTTGCACCACCCCCCCAGGTGCCTCCATGGATGTCCACATCAACCAAGCCGATCCGCGCAGAGTCACGGGGGCAAACCCCCCAAAAAATAATAATAAAGCAAAGCTGTTTTCCTCCCCCCACAAAAAAAGGGCAACATCCCTCCCCCGGTTGCATCAAATCCCCCCAGCCCCCCCCCCCCCAGTTCCAATGTAGCTGAGGCCTTTGCCCAGGAAGCAGCACAGGAAGCTGTGCTGCAGCACAGCAGGCACCACCACCACCACCACTACCAAAACCACCACCACCACCACCACCACCACCACAGCCCGAATTAGTGGGATGACACCCCAATTTGCTGGCTCCACAATTTCCAGTGGGATTTCCTACAGTCTCCTTGTGATTTCCAAGCAGGGCCACCCCTAAAAATTTGCAATTCCAGTATCCTTTCAGCCCTGGTCCTTCGATCTTTGGCACTTTGCTTGCTTTATGAGCCTCTTTCCTAAGCCAATATGACATGGCCATCCTGGAATCGCACTTCAAGCAGCCATTTCTGAATCTGCATTTTGAGCATGGGCTGATCCTTGCTTCTGCCATTATGATTTCTGTCCGGGCTGTGCTTGATAGGTTACAACTTGGAATTCTCAGTCATTACAGCTATTGCCTGCAATGCTGATGCACATGTAGCATCATTGATGGTGGCCAATTTCTTCTGTGCTTGCTCATAAGCTGCTTTCTGCTCGGTGCTTAGCTGCTTTGCTTTATTTTCCACATCTTGCTGTTGCTTGTGCAATTTGGAATACTCTCCCATCAGAAACTTGATGATTTCTGTAGCCTTTCCTGCCAATCTTGCTTGATTGTATCTGGCCATCCCCTTGAAGCTGGGCCTGAAAAGCTGCATGCCTCAATCTCCATGTAGGACAAAACAAAATACCCACAGTCTGCTGACTCTTGCTGAATGCGGTTGGCTTGCCGCAGGTTGATCTGGTCCAATGATGGGCCCTTCACCTAGGATAGGGATGAACGATGTGCTGGTTCCTGATGCCAAGCTGATGAGAGCCTTCAGCTCATTCGTATCCTCCTCATTTTTGGCTCTTTTGGTGGATGATCAGCCTTCCTACAAGCACAGGGTCAATGCACTGAATTTCCTCTGGAATGCACAGCTGCCACTTCATCCATGCCCATGCCATGATGATGTTCTGGTCTTCCAAATACGTCTGCCTCAATGCCCAAAATTGGATAACAACTGACATCAAATTGGAAGGCTTCCCAATGCTTCCAACACATTCTGCAGCGATGCCCTAGATACATTCCTGCAATTGTGGTATGCCTTTGGCTGCTTCCATGAAGGGTCTTCAAGCTGCAGGTTCCTGGTCGCTTTTCAGGTTGCATGGACAGAAGCCCAAGGATGATGGAGAACTTCGGGCCAGCCAGCTTGATGCCACAGATCTGGATGACACCCATCATGGCTAATGAAGGCCTACTGCGCACTTTCTGATGGCTGAACAGGCTGTATCAGTCAACCAATCATTGCACATGCCATGCACCTCATGAAGACCCTTCCTTCATGCATGCAATTCTTCAACCACACTGGCTCAACCTCCAGGCTCTCACACAAAAACTGCTCTTGCAGTGTACCTTTCATGGTTTCTCTTGCATGCAAACCCCCTCATGCAATGCATCCCTTCATGCTTTTTCTCCCTGATTTCACTTTGTCCCACTCTGCAAACTCATGTGACACCTAAACCTCAATGCTACCCTCAATCATCCTTCTTCCTTCGTGTCTTGTCTCCTTTTTCTGGTTTCAGGATGCCTTGAAGATCTGGTTCTAACAAGTGGGTGCCAGGGCTGAAGGGGATAGTGTAAGGGCCAGCCTAAACCAAGCCACCATCCACCACCACCACCACCACCACCACCACCACCACCACCACCACCACCACCACCACCACCACCACCACCACCACCACCACCACCACCACCACCACCACCACCACCACCACCACCACCACCAGCACCAGCACCAGCACCAGCACCAGCACCAGCACCAGCACCAGCACCAGCACCAGCACCAGCACCAGCACCAGCACCAGCACCAGCATCACCAGCACACCAGCACACCAGCACCAGCACCAGCACCAGCACCAGCACCAGCACCAGCACCACCAACCAGGCAAGACCCACAGCGCCCCAAGATTCTTTATTTGCCTTTGGAGGATGCTTTGCTGACTATGTGGAACTCATGGATTCTGCAACCTTTTTCTGCATGCCTGTTCATCAAGTGGTTCATGAATCTCTTCCATGCCAGTGTCCCTCACAAGGACTGATCCTGCAGCTGCATGATCCACCTGCCAGCCTCTCAATGTCCACCTGCTTGATACTCCTCCATAGCTCATTTCATTTAATTGGTAGAAGGCAATGCCCAATACGTATCAGCCCTGCTAAATCCAAGCAAGTACCTAGGATCTCCTGGATGTCTTCCTGACAGTGCCTTCAGTCCTGCATACACGCCTGCCCACTCTGCTGCTGAGTGATGTGAATGCTCTGATGTCCCTGATCCATCCTCAGAACACGCTGATGGTTGGGTCTCAATCATCAGCTTCTGACAGGGAATACCAGGAGCCTCTATCAAATCAGTCTGAATCTACCATGGCTCTGTGTCTGATGCAGCCTGAGCCTGATGCTGCTGTGCTGAGTTCCTAATTATCACTCCTTTGCTGACCTCCTAATGGGACTTCAATATCCATGCTGAATTCTTATCCCAATTGATTCTTCTGAGGTCCAGTTCCCATTCTTCTGGGTTCCAAGTTTCCTCTTCATTCCCATTCTTCTGCGCTCCTAGTTTCCTCTTCATTCCCATTATTCTAGATTCCTAGTTTCCTCTTTATTCCCATTCTTCCGGATCCTAGTTTCCTCGTCATTCCAATTCTTCTGGGTTCCTAGTTCCTCTTCATTCCCATTCTTCGGGATACCAACTCCAAAAATGCCATTTCGAATACTACACAATTGAAAACAATTGTTTAATTTTATTTAGGGGATTTGTTTAACTCTATTTAGGGGAGTTGAGGGGGGGCCTTTTATTAATCAGAGGTGGACATTACATACATTCATGGCATGCATACATGCATACAAACATACGTGCGTACATGCATACATACATACCGCCATACCCACATACCTACATGTCTACATACCTATATGCCTACATGCCTACATGCCTACATGCCTACATACCTACGTACCTACGTACCTACATTCTACATACCTACATACCGACCGACCGACCGACCGACCGACCGACCGACCGACCTACCTACCTACCTACCTACCTACCTACCTACCTACCTACCTACCTACCGTATCCGCTGGTGCCAAGAGGTTGTCAACATGTTTCAGGCACACTTGCCAAATCGAGCGGCTTTTGTTGCGTTCACGAGAGTCGTGTGCAAGCAGGGCGCGCGAGCGTGCCAGTGGAACAGAAACAAGGTCGTTTTTGGGGGGTCTAAACAGAAACCTTACTTTGTTCGAGTCAAGAAAGTGTGCGAGTCGGCCGGTCCACCCGTCCGCACGCTTGCCCGTTCCAGTCACAGTCCACTCGCACGCTTGCACGCGGTCTCGCACACCACAAAGGGTACATGGAGGGTCAGGACCAGAGTTGTATTTTACAACCTCCTGGATCCAATGTGTGTAATGTTCCCTTCCTCCCCACACAGTCAAAGGGCTCGGGGTCCGAAAAGAAGGTCTGGCAGGGAGCTTGGATGACTTTCGTGATTCGGTGTTACCTTAGTTTTGTATTGCCAGCGCTTCCTGTCAGCCAGTAATCAGTCAAGCATTGCCAGAACTGGCCCAGGCTAAATTTCGCAAATGGCCAAGACTTACTCTCAAATTCCCAAGACTTGCTTTGGCATTGCTGAGTCTAAATTTAGTGTTGCCAAGACACACTCTTTGATTCCCAGTACGTAGTTTATTTTCTGGGCCTGCCTCTGGCCGGCTACGCCTCTTTGAAGTTATACCATGTCATGTCATGTTTTTTGTATGAGAAACGTATCCTGTGCTATGATATGGCTGGTTAGGTTATGCATGTTGCCCACCCCAACCCCAGATGATGCCGGGGATGCCGGCTTTCTGGGCCCTAGCCGGGACCCAAACCAGAAGGCTCACATGGGGTCGCGCGCGCGCGCGCCAGAGGCCGCAGAAACAGCAGCCCAAAAAGAACAGCCCGCAAGCCAGCCCGGAAACGCAAAAGCAACAAAACACCGTAAATAGCAGCGTTGTGTGGCTGGGGTCGCGCGCGCGCACGCGCCAAAAGGCCCGAAAACCAATGCGAAACAAGCAAGGACCGCGCAGCACGCGAGCCAGCCACAGCAAAAGCAAAACGGACAGAACAACAGCCCACCGCTCAGCACAGCAGTTTTTGACGGTATTTACAGCGTTTTGTAGAGCGAGGGCCCAGCATCGCCGGCATGCCCGGCAGCGCTTGGCGCCAAAATGCGCGAAAATGAGCCTCGCTTATATCCCTCCGATACCTTCTAAAAAACAGTGTCTTTTTGGTTGAGAGGCTTTTTGGAAGGAAGTCTGGATGATGCAGACCCACATGGCCTAAACCCGGCAAATACGCGATGTTTTGCGAGGGTTTCCCACAGGCAAGCAAAACCGCAAGCCCGAGCTGGTGATGCAGAGGTGCCGGATTTAGGCCGCGCATCACGACCAAGTGGCGAGGGTCGGCGGCACCAGGGTGCACCCCCTATAGCTAAAGCTAGCAGGCTAATTGCCTAGCGGCGACATGCTACCCCAAGGAGGCGTAGCCAGGGATGAACGATGTGCTGGTTCCTGATGCCAAGCTGATGAGAGCCTTCAGCTCATTCGTATCCTCCTCATTTTTGGCCCTACAAGCACAGGGTCAATGCACTGAATTTCCTCTCGAATGCACAGCTGCCACTTCATCCATGCCCATGCCATGATGATGTTCTGGTCTTCCAAATATGCCCAAAATTGGATAACAACTGACATCAAATTGGAAGGCTTCCCAATGCTTCCAACACATTCTGCAGCGATGCCCTAGATACATTCCTGCAATTGTGGTATGCCTTTGGCTGCTTCCATGAAGGGTCTTCAAGCTGCAGGTTCCTGGTCGCTTTTCAGGTTGCATGGACAGAAGCCCAAGGATGATGGAGAACTTCGGGCCAGCCAGCTTGATGCCACAGATCTGGATGACACCCATCATGGCTAATGAAGGCTGTATCAGTCAACCAATCATTGCACATGCCATGCACCTCATGAAGACCCTTCCTTCATGCATGCAATTCTTCATCCACACTGGCTCAACCTCCAGGCTCTCACACAAAACTGCTCTTGCAGTGTAGCTTTCATGGTTTCTCCCTCATGCAATGCATCCCTTGATGCTTTTTCTCCCTGATTTCACTTTGTCCCACTCTGCAAACTCATGTGACACCTAAACCTCAATGCTACCCTCAATCATCCTTCTTCCTTCGTGTCTTTGTCTCCTTTTTCTGGTTTCAGGATGCCTTGAAGATCTGGTTCTAACAAGCGGGTGCCAGGGCTGAAGGGGATAGTGGAAGGGCCAGCCTAAACCAAGCCACCATCACCACCATCACCACCACCACCACCACCACCACCACCACCACCACCAGCAGCAGCCGCACCAGCACCAGCACCAGCACCAGCACCAGCACCAGCACCAGCACCAGCACCAGCACCAGCACCAGCACCAGCACCAGCACCACCAACCAGGCAAGACCCACAGCGCCCCAAGATTCTTTATTTGCCTTTGGAGGATGCTTTGCTGACTATGTGGAACTCATTGATTCTGCAACCTTTTTCTGCATGCCTGTTCATCAAGTGGTTCATGAATCTCTTCCATGCCAGTGTCCCTCACAAGGACTGATCCTGCAGCTGCATGATCCACCAGCCTCTCAATGTCCACCTGCTTGATACTCCTCCATAGCTCATTTCATTTAATTGGTAGAAGGCAATGCCCAATACGTATCAGCCCTGCTAAATCCCAAGCAAGTACCAGTTCTGTAATTATTAATCCAGTTCCCATTCTCCTGGGTTCCAAGTTTCCTCTTCATTCCCATTATTCTGCGCTCCTAGTTTCCTCTTCATTCCCATTATTTTGGATTCCTAGTTTCCTCTTTATTCCCATTCTTCCGGATCCTAGTTTCCTCGTCATTCCAATTCTTCTGGGTTCCTAGTTTCCTCTTCATTCCCATTCTTCGGGATACCAACTCCAAAAATGCCATTTGGAATGCTACACAATTGAAAACAATTGTTTAACTGTATTTAGGGGAGTTGTGGGGGGGGGCTTTTATTAATCAGAGGTGGACATTACATACATTCATGGCATGCATACATGCATACAAACATACGTGCGCACATGCATACATACATACCGTCATACCCACATACCTACATGTCTACATACCTATATGCCTACATGCCTACATGCCTACATACCTACATACCTACGTACCTACATGCTACATACCTACATACCTACATGCTACATACCTACATACCTACCTACCTACCTACCTACCTTTACGCATGCACGCATGCATGCCATGCATGCATACATGCATACTTTCTCAACTACACATACATAGGTATGTATCCGCTGGTGCCAAGAGGTTGTCAACATGTTTCAGGCACGCTTGCCAAATCGAGCGGCTTTTGTTGCGTTCACGCGAGTCGTGTGCAGCAGGGCGCGCGAGCGTGCCAGTGGAACAGAAACAAGGTCGTTTTTGGGGGGTCTAAACAGAAACCTTACTTTGTTCGAGTCAAGAAAGTGTGCGAGTCGGCCGGTCCACCCGTCCGCACGCTTGCCCGTTCCAGTCACAGTCCACTCGCACGCTTGCACGCGGTCCACTCGCACACCACAAAGGGTACATGGAGGGTCAGGACCCATCAGAGTTGTATTTTACAACCTCCTGGATCCAATGTGTGTAATGTTCCCTTCCCCGGGCAGTCAAAGGGCTCGGGGTCCTGAAAGGTTTGGCAGGGAGCTTGGATGACTTCCGTGATTCGGTGTTACCTTAGTTTTGTATTGCCAGCGCTTCCTGTCAGCCAGTAATCAGTCAAGCATTG
This sequence comes from Effrenium voratum, assembly GCA_963377175.1. NCBI lineage: Eukaryota > Dinophyceae > Suessiales > Symbiodiniaceae > Effrenium > Effrenium voratum. The sequence goes on along the minus strand of CAUJNA010001702.1, from coordinate 318,556 downwards.
CCAGAACTGGCCCAGGCTAAATTTCGCAAATGGCCAAGACTTACTCTCAAATTCCCAAGACTTGCTTTGGCATTGCTGAGTCTAAATTTAGTGTTGCCAAGACACACTCTTTGATTCCCAGTACGTAGTTTACTATTGCCAGATTTGACCCACACCAAGAAAGCTTGACATTACGAACACCCAGCAGACAGTCATATTAAACATGATCACCGGCTCCCGTTGGCACCCACCTTTGTGCGATTTGTTCGGTGTGTTTTTAAATACAGAAGTTATCTTAAATTTGACGGTTTGGGGCCAGCTCTCGCGCTGGCAGGAGAAGTAAAAGGCTAAGTCATTAATGTGGGAGTTGTTCAGTAACCCCTCCAAAAGTTAGACATTAAAGCGATGCCCAAAACAGTCACATTAGATAGAATCACGGCCTCCTGTGGGCAACCCCCTTTAGTGATTCTTTGCTTCTGTGTAAAGAAGTCATCTGATATTTGATGGTTTGGGGACCACGTCAAGAATATAATTCCTAATGTTTGCCTGGATTTGCTTGCCCAGGTTTCTTTTGCCCGATTTGTTTGGCCCGATTTGTTTTGCTCAGATGTTTGTTTCGGCAAAACACTTAACATAGAACGCTTGGCCTCCAAACAGTGGGAGGATCGTCTTTCAGCCGAGGAAGCTTGACATAATTCGGGGTGCCGGTATGAATCTGCTTGCAACATTAGTTATTCAACCTCAAACTGGGCATGTGTGCTTCGTGAGTTTGTTTGTAAACCGGCCGAAAACAGCTGGCACTCAAGCATACACATGTTCGGCAAGCCTTAAGTTGGACATGCGTCTTACTGTTGGTTTCCTTTTAAGTGCTACCCTCAAATTGCCACATCCCTTTCTCCCAGGACGCCTCAGGACGAACGGCTCTGGACGTTTTGAAGCCTTCCAGCGCCCACAAGGAGGCATGCCGCATCCTCGAAAAGGAGGGAGAAACTCTGCTGAAGTGAGTCGCTGTGCGCTCACTGGGTTGCTTCCTTCTACTGTCTTTGGAGAGAGGGGGAAGCCGTGAAAGTTGTTCGACCAACAACATGTGCCGGTGTTGCCAACTGTTACTTGACCACGGGTCAGGGCCCCCCCAGTAAAAGGTCGACAATGTGACCAAGTGACTTGTTTGGCAGTCACCACGTTTGCAGATATATGTATACATATATATATATACACACATATACAAGGTTAATGTGAATGTCCTTTTGGTGGGGTGAGTTTTTAATGGAAAACATGGATAATTCAGGCCCGGTGGTATTCAGCCGTCTTCCTACACTGCAGTTAGGGATCCCTCTCTTCCAGTTTTTTTTTCTTTCCTGAAGAGCCTGGGTGAAGAGAATGGAGAATCGACACTTCGCAAAAACCGAATCCCTGGCGCTACAATGTACTCTTGTCTGCCCTGCCGTTTTTTTGTAAACGACGGAAAAGAGGTCCTTCCTGGCTGGATTGCCAGCATTCCAAGGACTGCCCTGGAGCTTGTCCCAACCGAACCTGGTCGGGCCATGCTTTCAAGTGATTGACAGAAGACCTGGCCCCTACCTGGATATTCATGGATGTTCCAGAAGAAGGCCTTGGACATTCACCAGCATATATTAAAACAGAGATCATGTACATCTTTAAGCTACTTAGTTCTAGATATGCAACGAAATCCTCCATGTTGACATGTCACACTTTTTAAGCACACATGCCCTTTCCCCTGCCCGCAAGTGCCTGCTTCAGGACAGGTCGTTGCCTTTGCTGCGGGGCTTTCGGCAGTTTATGGCCGCGCTGGAGAAGGATCCCATCGTGTGCCAAGTGAAGTCCAGGTTAAACACCTCGGAGCCTCGGAAAAGAATCTGCGGAGCTGGGAGACCTCGACCGTGGGGTAACTGGGGTTAGACCCCTTCGGGTTGTCACCAGCTCGACCACCCAAGTATCCAAATTTACCTTTGGGAGGGAACGAGAGAGCTACCGGGAGTTGTGTAAGGACATGCTCGGTGAAAATATGCGAAATCTGAGGTTTGCCAGAACCCCCAGGACCTGGCCGCGAGTGTTTCTCCTTTCTTTGGGGTTCCCTTCATTTTTGTCCATGCATCCCCTGCTTGTCCTTTTTTTGGTGTATGGAAGTGGACAGGGGGACTCAAAAGCACTTCAGTTTTCTGAAACCTTCTGTCAGCTTCCATGGTTGTTGGAAACACCGTAGATCTCCAAGATATTTGTCGGAAGTGCCCACATGACTTTTGTGATGCTCTTCATGCCTTTTGTGTTGAGGGGTGTCCTGGTAGAATTAAGCCCATTGACTCTGATGGGATCAAACTGGAATTCCTTTCTTGAGATGATTGCTCATTGTGTGGCCTACTGGATATGGCCCATCAAGCATCTTATTTGATTTCGCTACAGCAGGAAACGAGCAGCGACAAACACTTGCTATTGGAAATGTAGGTGGTTCCACTGGCCTACACAAGCCTTTATGACTGTGTAGAACCAAAAGTAGAAGGGTGCCCCAGCAGCTGATACCCCTCTGGCAAACTGCACGAGCCTCGTGCTTAATGTTTATCAGCCTCAGTGAGGCTCTTTCAAGGTCCCGCAACAAAGAACCACAGTTTGTTTAAACCGAGCCTTTCCCCAAGTGCTCGCAGACCAGTGCTTCAGAAACGGTTGTATCCCACTGGCGCACTCTGGCACTTGCCCTTCATGGGGCCCCAAAGCGGTTTTGCGCTGCACAAATCATGTGGAGGTGAAAGAACAGGTTGACGGAAATGCGAACGGCTCTACGTTCTTGAGGTCTGACAGATCCCCCCTTCCCCAGCTGCGAACTGGTAGAAGCGGACCTCAAACAGCAGGTGTGTCCGAAATCCCAGCCAATGCAACGGTGTGAACGAAGATATCGGTTCAGTCATCTCTTTCAGTGCAACCCCGGATCAATACATCCCTTGATTCATAGGGGGGTATCCCCTCTTAGCGGGGTTCGGATCGCTTTGAAGGGGAACTCCAGGATGAGGTGAAGAATCCGGGGTCAACATCCACATGAAGTATGGGCGCCATAACGGCGTCGAAGCTCTATGGGATCCACCCCCCCCCCCTACCCCCCTACCCCCCTACCCCCCACCAAAGCCTCGGTTTCCGGCTTAGGCTTGAAGAAGGACTTAGGGTCTTTTCGGGGAAACTTGGGGGGCAGGGTTGGAATCCCATGAAGGGGATGGGTCGGATGGGCTACTCTCACCATTGATTGGGCGGCGCCCGAAACCATTTGTTGCAATTGCGGGCTTGCTTGTTGGACCCACATAAACGTTTACAATTCTGATGGAATCTTTCGCAGCACTAGAAGGGTTTATCCTAGGCGTATTCTGGGCCCATCCTGGCATAGACCCCACGCCACAGAACACAGGGGCGCTGCTACATGTTGTTTGGCTCTAATGGGCCTCACTGTCCCCTGGTAGCCCCTACTATTTCCTAGTTGGGCGGTAATGGCTCCCTTGGCTCCAAATCAGCATGTGACATACTTAAGGGGACTGACACCAGTTTCATCAGATGGAACCATGGTTTAACCCACTTAAGTTGATAGGAGTCATGCAAGTAGATGCCGCTGCTCAGGCGAGATGAGGTGATCGTTTGTCCAGGGAAGCGCATCAGGTGTGCCGGTAGCCTTGATGGATCTTCTCAGTGAACCAGTGGCCATCAGCACCTTTGTCTCACTGCAGATGTCTTAGTCTTGTAAGGAATAGAAAGTATAACATATCTGTGTTGCATGTTGCTTGGATGTTCGGACTTCAACTTTTTGCCAAATAATGGGTTTTGCATTCAACCACTCAAAGTTAAACTTGTAGCAGGGGAGCAGAAAGCAACCGAGATATTGACCAGCTACTTACCCACTACTTGCCAGATTCCCTGTGCACAAGTGTTGTAGGGTTTTCCACAATCTTGGGGGTCCCCCTATTTTCACATGCCTGGTTACTTGAGGTAATCAAGATTTCCACCATTTGAAATAATATATTTGACTTCCTTACTTCCTGGACTTAATTATTAGGTCCCCCAGTAGTGCCCTTGTACCAACATTTTTGGGGGATGGTTCCCCTGCTAAATAGACTACAGAAAAAGGGTGGCCACTGGCAAACAAGAATTGATTGCACGCTGCGCCAAATCTTGCAACCACTAGCCAGCTGACTGCACTGGTGCGAACAAAACTGACTTCGCAACCATCCGCAGCATTGTCCGGCTCACTTCCTGCGTTCCTGGACTTTAGACACTTTTTGGCAAGGCCCCCACCAGCTAACATGGAAATGCACAGACCCTGTAGAAAGACTTTCCTCTTGGAAAGTGCCTTTTTGCACTTCCATGTTGGTGGGAGGGAAGCCCTTGTTTGTGGCAAATAGTTGTTTTTTTTTCGGCCACTCAGGAAGTGAGCAGGTCACACATGCTGAGAGTTCCTGAGTTTTTCTGGTGTCCAGTTGGCGAAGGATTTACGCAATTCGCAGAAGGCTATCTCCAGAGTTGGCCGCTGGGTGAGGAAAATACCTTTGTTGAACTAGGAACCAAATGGACATGGGGTGTGTCTTTTTTTTGAGAGCCCCTTGCCGGGCTGGTTTCAAAGGGAAGCCAAAAGTAGAACCACACTCTTTCGCCTTTTCTTTCGTGTGTGTGTGTTCTTTTTTTTTGGGGGGGGGGAATAAAAACAGACGCACCCATGTGTTGTTCAGACCGTCATTTTACCACCCAGTCTGAAGTTTTGTGCCGGCCAGCCATCCTGTGGCATGTTCCAGGCGTTCCGTATACACTGCTGCAAAACGCGTGTGTGTCTACATATCGCTGGCTCTCTAGGACGCGCTTTTCTGAGCAGGCCTCGGCCGCAAAGCAACAAGCGAACGAGGAACTGGGAGGTGTCCCGTCCCAGCAATCGAGAGACACGATAGAGCCAAAGAACACGATTCAATGCAGGGCAAAGGATTCTGGTTGCGAGTCACACGCCTTTCCCAGGGCTTTTGACCAGCCTTAGCCACGGCTGGGCCACTTGTCATTGAGCAAGAACCAATTGCTAGAACAAATTCTGGCTTTAGATGGGTGCATGATCCAAGTAAAAAATGGAACTCTCCCGAAGTATGGAGATTCCTGTAGCGGGTGCTTGGGTTCAAAGTTGATCTCCTGTGCACTGGAAGCTTTGCGTGCGAAACCGACGCGACTGTGTCGCACTCAGTTTACTCAGTTTGCCCAGAGCCCACCTCACGATGGTTTTTTGTTTCCAGCTTTTGTTTGCAAGCCAAGATGTCTGAACTGAAGTCTTTCATGTTTCGTGCTTTGGGCAACTGATGCTTGGGAATGTCTACCGTTATTTTGAAAAGGCGGGAGGCCCAAGCACTCCAATGCGAAAACGGCCAAAAGGGGCAAATTGGAACTGGCATCGGTTCGCCCATCCTCCACTTTTGGTTGTTGGGCATGTGGACCCCCAATGGTGCCTTTGACCCACAAGTGGTACTTCAGGCAAGAAAAAAGGGCCCATCGAGGGTGCATGTGAATGAGCTGGGCTGTTTCTGTTTACATCCACAACTTTGGGTTACGGATTCGGGGGCGTTGATTTGCCAAAGGGCTGGGTCGGGTAGTCACCGGAATTTCGGTGGACCCTCCAACTGCGGCGGAAAAGAGGGGTCCACTTCGGCGGTTCCTGTCGAAACACCGAAACTCAGCAGCGCTTCCGTGAGCAAAAGTGCCGACCTGGACTCTCCTGGACTCATATTCCATGACTAAGAAACCTTTTTCCAGGGCTCATGGAGACTCTGATTGAGCATGGTGTCCTTTTGATCGGCGAGTTGGATTAAAACAAATTGACGGGTTCCGCTGGTTTAGGTCTCGGGTTTATGCCATTTACCAGGGCCATCTTTCTTTCTTTTCTCCTGTTTTTTTTTCCAAAAGGCCACCTTGTTGCCAGGAAACGAAGAATAGGGCGCCTTTTGTCGAATCAGCGCCAGGTCTCGACAAATTGGGTACACTTTGCAAGCTATTTGTGCCTTGTTGATTTCCCTCTAGGACAGCAACCTTGGAAGGGGCTAGCGCAACGTTCTGAACTGAAGGACAAATCTTCCTTGATGAAAACGCAGAGACATGTTTTCGGTCAAAAATCCAATCTATGATCCATTTGGGGTCATGAGAAACTCACGCAATTTCCCACAAACATAGGCAAACGTACCCAAGCTTCCTATGATCTCTTGGGAAGTACATTGACTGAGGATCGTCCGGTGACAGTAGCTTTGAGTGTCCTGTCCTTTGGACTCGGGAGTACTCGGGTTGTGTCAACACTTGGCGACTGGATTGCACATTTCTTCTTTGACACGACCAACCCATTGTCCTTTAAATCGCATTTTCAAATTTAAGATTTATGGGGCAACACAATTGCTAATAGCTTACTCCTATGCCGATTTGTAAAGGTTACTTTGAAGAGCCCCAAAATCCCATCCGCCGAAGGCGCCCTTTTTTTCCGGCCCATCAGGACGACTCTGGTGACTGCATGAACTTTGAGGACGAGCGCGGACAACGATTTCTTCTGTGGGTCCTGCGGGCTTTGCGACAGTGTTAAACACAGAGTGCAGACTTTCAAAGGGTTGGGCTACAGGAAGTTGACCCCGGGAAACATCTGATTGACGGTGTTTTGGGGCCATGTTGATGTTCCTGTAAAGCCTTTGAGACTTGCTGGGTCAAGCCACTGAAGCGATTTGTTTTGTTTCTTGGACTCATTGAGGTCATGTTTCCCCAAGTGATCCGGATCCCAAATCTGGAACTCACCAATTAATATCAAACAGGGGTTGATGCATAAGTGTCCTTTTGTGCTTGGTTTGGTTGGAAATAGATGGCACTTGTTTACACGGATGTTCTTCCATCCACCCTTGTGGTTCTTCGTACGTTTTCGGGTAGGCAGCTTGCTTACCAGGTTTTGATCGCTGAGTGTTTCTCAGGGAGATCTTAAAAGCAAACCACACATGTTACAGGACCGCGATTTTCATTGCAACACTTAAAACTTGTGTGTTTGTGACGGTTTGCCCTGTTTTTTTTTTTTTTTTTTCCCTGTGTTTCTCGTTCGACCGGGAAAGAGTTCACCTTTTGCAGTGGTGTAAGTCAAGTTTTGAGAAGTTTTTCAGAGGGGTGGCAGCCGCTTCCTTTTGTGCCAGGACCTGCTGGGCACGTTGCTTTCACCTTCCTGCGAAGGCCATGCGATCTGAAAGTCTTTCAGGCGAGTGCCCGAAACTCGGAGTCTGGCAACTACCCGCCCCGGGCCCTGGTGTAGAATCCGGGTCCAACTATGAAACAACAGGAGAAACAACAGGTTGGGAGATAAACCCAATGAGCAACTGGTGGCTATAGGTGTGGCAGAATCGCGGATGTGCTTGTCCCCACGTCCGCCAAGTTGTGGGCAATCGCTCGATTGGGGTACGTTTTTTTTTATGACAAACCAGGGTGATGATCTGCTTGCTAAGCAGCTTGAGCTCCCAATCAGCTCAAAATCCGCGAGCGGATGGAGATCTGGAATCCAACCATGGGACGCCTTACCTGACACAGACCGCTTGGATTCCACTGGTGTTTTGTAACCCGTGTTGGTGGGTTGCCGCCCAAAGGAGAAATTTGTTTGCGATAATCCTAAGATGCTTAATGTTCGCGCATGATTCACTCGCGACTGATTCTGGGCACATACCCCCCGCTCTGATGATGTAGGCGAAAATCTGAAGCCCGTATCTCATTTAGGTGGCCAGCGAGGATCCTGTTGCCTCTATTTGCTTCCGCCCTTGGTCAAAATCAGTAAAATAACATCTACATTGTGGTGATCGTTTCTTATAAAAAACACAAGTCCTTTTAAATATGTGTTTTGGAAGCAAAACACATGTTGTGTTGCAAGCCTGGAATCAAAACACATGTTGTGTTGCAAGGCTGGGAGCCCTTTTCGTTCCACCGAGCAACGCCCGCGAGGCGAGCAGATTCGCTTTGCGCTCGCCTCCCTCGCCTCGCTGGGGCCGAAGCTATGGCCAAAAGGAGCTGCTGAATGTTGACCTCGGATTCCTGAGCCCAGTGTAGAAGGACTAGGGTGCTTCTTGTTGGGTGAAATGTGCTTGGAATCATGCCCCACTCTTGGAGGGGAACACCATGTGAACAAACTGGGGTTGATTGATATGGGGTCAACATTACAAGCGGGTTGATCAATATTCCGTGAAAGGCCATGGCGGTGCCAACGGCTCATGTTATAATTGTTCACTGGGCTCCCCGTTGCTTCTTGCTTCTTCCTCTTTGAAAACACGACGCACAGGTCAGTCGGTTTGCCTTCTGGGGACGCGCAAACGAATGAAGCGAATGCTTTTCTGATTCGGCCTTGAGCATTGCTTGACAACAATGGCTCGGAATGGCGAGCTCACCTGAAACGACACGATCAAAGGTCTGGAGGATGTCCTTATGTGGGTATGGCTCAAAAACACGGTACCAAAAATGGAACCCTGGTAAGTGGAAACATGGACCAAAAGCTGCGTAACCCTGGCTCTTGAATTTTGAGCCACTGCCATGTCCAATTTGGGAATGGTACGTTGTCCAAGCTTGAGCTTTTGTGATGTTGGGCGTGTGCAGAACCCATCAGTCGCTTCCCCTTGAGGTGATGTGCAACAGTTCATCATGTTTGGCTGATGTTCACAATTGGGACTCCAACCCCTAACTTTTGTCCTCACCCTGTTTTCCGCAAAGAATACGACCCGAGAGTATGATCTTATATCATATCTTCTTAAGATGTGATTCTTGTATTTTCCCATGTCGGTCTTCAAAGGGCATTGACTTTTCTCCAGGAGACTCAAGCCGATGGCTATTTTTTGGGGAAGGGGATTCCAGTTCTGTAAGCATGGTTTGTGTCCGACGGGTCCGACGCTCGTGGAGTGAGGGCAACCCTGTGTGGGGCTGGTTTAAAAAAGGAAAAACCCACCTGAATTGTGTTTCTTTCTTTTTTTGGGGGGTAGTAGGGGGGTCTCATAGAAACAAAGATATGGCTGTGGGTCAAAACCAATGGTACCATTTTGGGGTAGGTGCACCACCCATTTTTGTCTATTTTGGTGGGAATTGGGATGTTCACTGGGGGATAACCGGGATTTTGACCCATGGCCATATTTCTACATGCGGATAGGCCCACTTTTTGAGGTCCATCAGCTTCCGCTGCGACTCCTTTTGGCCCACGCAGTCTTTGACAGGACGGGGGGTGCGAGCCATTTGGGGTTCAACGAGTCGTTTCTCCAAAGAGTGAACTTCCTCTTCGTATTCAGGGGGAAACTGAGCATTTTCGTGTACCCCCTATGTTGGGAAGCCAAAGAGTGAACTTCCTCGTCGTATTTAAGGTGAACCTGACCATTTTGGGGTTCCCCCACGGAAGCACCCATTTGGCTGTGGTGGTCAAAACCGTTTTGGGATCCCATTTTAGTTGGTAGGTGAATTCACCACCCATTGTAGAACCTATTGTAGTGGTTGAATTGAATGGGTCCCGTTCACTGGGGGCTAACCGATTTGGCTTTTGAAAAGCCCATTTCATCCATTTGTGACCCTTTGAGCTGGAGTTCTGCCCGACGACAACATGCTGTGACCATTCCTCTCAGTGACGTGTGGATGGTTGCGAAATCCAATTCTTTCGCACCATCTAGGAAAATCATGGTTAATGATTTTCGATTCCTCAACGTAAATACCATCAAACAATGGTTTGCCATGGTTTCAAAGTGGTGCGATCGCATTTCGTCCATCCACAGTAGGAACGGATAGAGTCCTCAATTTGGATGAATCCTAGATACAGAGGTGATAGAAGAAGATAGGATACGGTGATACTGTGTTGTTGACCTTCATGGATTCCGACCGCTTCCGGAGCTTGTGTCTCAGTCAATGATGCAGTTCTGTCAATGCAGCTTAGGCGCGGATTAAGGGGGGGGGCAACCCTTTGAGGGAATGTGGACCGCTTCAAGTAACCCCAGGCGAGCGAGGAAGCCCAGGATCCCCACAAATTTCCAGTCGGACGTTTCGGAGGAGCCCTATGAATTCCCGGTGGTTTCCTTACAGGGGATTCCCAAAGCAGTTCTTCCTTTCAAAATTAAAACATTCAGAAATTCCCTCTGAGATCCAAGGTGTTGTGTGCCAAACAATATGGCCTATGACAATCAAACAAACCCATAAATTGTTCAGAGGAGTTGACGGACTCCCCAAGCCCATCACTCGGGATATGGCTGTACAAAGTACCAAAAAGGGGGGCAATTCCGCAGCCCTCCGGTGGTGACCTTTTTTTTTTTTGGGGGGGGGGGAGGTTTCTTGGGATTTTGTTCGGGGGGCAGTTCTCAAAAATCCAAGAGGAACCCGGCCAGTCGGGAGGGGCCTGCGTGACCTGCTAAACCCCAAAATAAGATGCCCCCCAAATTTGCCGAGTCGCAGCCGTACAAGGCGTCGCCCTTTTGTATGCGCTGCCCACATGGGAATTTGGCGACCCGCAAAATGTGCCAATCAACCCCTTTTGCACCTCGGTTTGTCAAAAGAGTGGGGCCCAGACAATTGCAGTTGTTTTTCGTGGTTTCCCTGAAACCAACCCCTCAAAAAGGTAAAACACTGACCCACTTCATTTTTCGGGGGTTTCCATGTGATTGTTCCAGTGATTTGTCTTAACCTCTGCCGTGTTATGTTCCCTTTGTGCAGGTGTTCCTTGTTGGAACAGACGAAACTGACATGTTCATGACTCTTCTCCTCATTTTCCCCTTTCACGAGTTGTTCGGCCCCTTTTGGCATTGCCTTTCCGGAGGAAGCGATGCCTTTCTGGCGACGCTGGCCGCAAACCCAGCGAGCCGAATCCTGCGCCATGCGCAACCCCAAACTCTTCCATCGGTCTGCCTTAATTTATGGCGAGCGAGCTCACCAGGGGCTAAAACGCGCTCACCAGCGGCTAAAGATCCTTTATTTGGGGATTCCTAATATCGGGTTTTGGACATATTGTACGTTTTTGCAGATTCGTGTAGTCGAAAGACCTGCTTGCTTGATGTTGGTCTCCGACTAAGTATGGAACCCCATTTTGCTTCCCTTTGGGTACTTGTTTGAAATATAGGGGCCTTTGTTGGCACCTGACCTGGGGTTCAGCATCTGAGCGTCAATTGCATCGCCTGGATGGAACCTTCCAATGCAAATTCTGTCGAAACCCTCCCTTGCAGTCGGCGAGTCCGGGAAGTGCAGTTTGGGTCTTTGGGCACGGCTCTTTTTGAAGGGAACATGTTTGCGAGCTTGATTGGTAAAACGAGCTCACCCGTAAAGTGGCTAGGGTTCCTTGGTTCCAGATGATGAAGTATTCTTTTCAGGTGCAGATGAAGAACTAAATCCATAGATCTGCGAAACATGTGAGGTGCTGAGGCTTTTGACCACGCTTCGCGGCCGAGTTTCCCTTTTAACCACATCGCCAAATCGACGGGATGAGGTAGCCACAATGCCAAGCGATGGCAAGCGACTGGCCAAGGGATTGCCATTTGAAGTGATAATTGTTGCACATCGGTCTCCTCCGAAATTATTTGGTTCTTGATAGGGTTACCCGTGGAGCAGAGTCAGTGCATGTTTTATTCTGTGTGCTTCAGATGTGGACCAATCAATATTGTAAGTGGGAAATGGATCGTCGAATTGACTCAAGGCGCAAGGCTTTTACAAGGGGCCTTCCCATTTCCACAACTAAGCAAGTGAATCCTCTTTGGTTCGCAGGGAAAAGCAAGAGGAACCGCTCATGTTGGTATTTCAAGTGGATTTGCAGGAGGCCAACAGTGCTGGAGGCGTGTGAGTGAAAGGACAATGTTGGAATCTCTTCCATGCAGTCGCTGCCCAGTCGCTGCCAGCTACACAAGTGGCAGGCGTGACCCGGTAAATCCGGGGTGGGTCGTTTGGTGCTTGGTGTTTCTGTGTGCAATTAGAGGCACAATGAGCACACACACACACACTCACAGACAGGCTTTTTTTGCATTCCGCACGGAATTAATTCCCAACCCGGCGCGATCATATGCGACATGTGTCCGAATGCGGGAATTGCAACAGGTTACATCTTCTGGATTGGAGGTGAGCACTCTGATTCAAGAGTCTTGGGTGGTTCCTTGGCATGTTCAAAGAGGGCATGCGACAGGTTTGTTGCACGATTTTTGCGCGTTCCTCGTTTTCACGCGCGGCATCCAGCATTCTGAACATGGGCACATGTTTTTCTTTCAAAAGATTCGAACTTGGAAAAAATGTGTGAGATCCCCCCAGATGGCAGGTTTCACTTTTTATTTCCAGTTCAAACCAACCAGACACACCCGGGTACAGCTGGGGGCCTGTTGACTAGGTTGCTACGCTGATGCTGGTCCGCATGTCAATCAACTTCGGCTCTGGGAGGGATTCACGGGGGTTCCCTCCCCTTTAGCGCATAAACCGATTGGGTGGGGGAGGTTTGTGGAGTGTGAAGCACCTGGTTGAACATGGTAAACGAGCTGCTTTCCTTTGAAATCAATCTTTGGGTATCATTGCACCTAGCTTCCCCAAACATGGCAAACAAAGTCTTTTGGGAGGGTACCGTATGCCGTATCCTCTTTCCAGCAGAATCGTGGCAGTGCACAGACCCCCCTTGGGTTGACTACCTGAAAACCATCGGCCTCTGCAAGGCTTCTTCGCCCCCGAGGTCGACTTTCTGCTTGTGCTTCCTGTTGCGCCAGAGACGATATGCCTACGTATATAAAGACTCGAGGAAATATTGTGGAAACCTACAACTTTACATATGAGAGCCCTTTATGATCATGGACTTTGCTAGATACTCAAAATACCCACCGGACAACGTGCTGCACCAGTTGGGGGTGGATGAATCCCGGTAAATATTGGTTGATAAACCCCAGCTCAAGAGCAACCTCTGCCACCGAACGAGGGTCATCCTGCACACCTTTACCCCCTAAACCCTCAAAAAGGAGGTCACGCCTCTGAGGGTGTTGGGGGGGGTAGGGTAAGTTACCTCTGGTGGACCTGGAGCAAACCACCCCGAGCTTTCCTTTGGCGCACGTTGCTTGGATGTTAGGACTTTCACTTTGTGCCAACTAATGGGTTTTCCACTAAACCACTAAAAGTTAAACTTTCTAGCAGGGAGCAGAAAGCGACCGAGCTTTCGACTGGGAGGTCTACCCCGAAACTTTTGCTCAGGGCGTTGGGAGCTTCCGTCTCCCATGGCGCCCAGGACGGACGGGGAGTGTCTCTCAATGAGTCGCTTTGGTTCAACACACGGCTGTGGCTCACAGTAAAAGTATCAACATGGCACCGCGGTGAATGGAAATAAACACTAAACCTGCGTAACCCCAGCTCCTTAAAGGTTGAGCCACAGCCACATTTCTTAACGGTTAATCAGAACGACCGGTTAATGAACCCATCCCAGTTGCCCAGTGGTGCCCTTTTTCTTCTTTTTTGGGAAGGGTTCCCCTTTAATTACAGTCAACCAACCAACAAAGGATGCCTGCCCTTTTTGTTCCATGGAAATCCACTGGGCATCTGAGCCATAGGGGTTCGTAGCAAGGGTTTATATATACACGCGTACACACTGCCTTTGATTGGGATGTAGTAACCAGGTTGTGCATTTCCATGTATTGTAGGGCTTTTTGGTAAAGGAGAGCTTTGTGGTTGAAAGAGGTCGGTTTTTTTCCACCCACAAAACGTTAAACTTTTTGCAGAGGGGTCAATAGTAACCAAGTTGCTTGTGTGGTTGCAACGGGAAACCAAAAGGCAATCCGAACGACCTTGTTTTGTTTTTGTGTTTTCTCCTTTTTTTTTTGGAGGGGGGGTTGAGCAGGGGCCCCTTGTCTTTAGACACACACCCGTTTGCTGGAAGGTCTTTTGGCTGTTTTGTGGGTACCCTTGTTTGGTTGGAAAGACGGGACACCACAAGGAAGACAAGTGCCCAACTTAAGTTTCACTGAATGTTTTTTTGTTTGTGTTTATCAAAGAAGTTTGTTTATCAAAGAGGTCCCCTTTTAGGATGCGGTTTTGCAGGAAACCAGAAGGGAACCAACGGGAACCAACCTGAAGAAAGTGGTCCCTATTTTGAGTCTCACCCAATTATGTCGCCTGTGTGTGTGTGTGTGTGCGTGTGTGTCTCTCTTTGACGGTTGCGTAAAATTCCGGAGCCGAGGATAAGAAAAACACCACTTTAGAAGGTGCCACCTTTGAGACAAACTCCAATCGCAGATTTTCCCACAGCGGATCCGATGGAATCCCAGAGAATCCTCCATGGTTGTTTACGTTCCATCTTAATGTTTACGGGCGTAGAACCCAGAGCATCCCAGCCAGGTTCGGGGAGTTTTCGCTCTACCGCAGCTCCAACATTTTCGCCGACGCCCTGCTGGGCTCTCAAGAAAACCCGCCCTGACAGTAATGGGCACCGAAAACAGTCCGCATCCTTTTCATGAAGGACCCTTTTGTACTGCAGTGCTGCATAGGAATCAATCTACGGGGTGTGGTAGAGAAAAAACTCGATCCGCATCCTTCCAGGGCGCCCCATGGTTTCGTGAGTAAATGGATAATATAAGTTTGAGGTGCCTTGAGCTTATCTTTGCCTGCAGAAAAGTGGTGTGATGGACATGTGCAGGCCATAGAGATAGCGAGGTACGGTTCACAGGGCGAAGTTGGCTTGCCTTTGGGTTCGGACCGCATGGCTTTCTATTGCCCATTTGCTTTGGGGTTCCTGCATAGCAGAATTCTTATCTTTGAACACTGAAGTGTTGTGGACATGTTGTGTCGACGTGGAGGTACGTACGTTTTCGTTTGGATCGAACACATCGGATATCCTGTCAAAAGACCGGAGCCTCAGCTGATACTTCGAGGCTTCCTTCACAGAGACGCTGTGGGCTTCCCACCATTTAAGGTGTACACGGACGGCGAGCTGGAGATTCCGAGATTGCGCAAGTGGCCATCGACGCGGGGGATGCCGTCATGTCGCTGCCCCGGCGAAAGCCGCCGAGAAGCTTCGGTTGAGGAGAAAACTCCGCGGCGTCCGTTGCAGGAGCGGAGTGGTGCAGTCTGGGTGTAGAAATCGAAATTGGGGACCGATCTCTACAGGTAGCGGTCCTTTTGGTTCCCTTTTATCCAGAAAGGGGTCCCCTAACTCCCACATATTGAGCAATTATGGGTTCTTATCAAGGGGGAGGGTTTGGATGTTCAACCAATTTGTTTGAGATGTTTCGTGGGCAGTTGGGGCCAACGAGCTCTGCAAAATCTGACTTCTTCGGCCCTTGTCATCCCCCTCTCTTACATCAGGCAGGGCAGCAAAATGGTGCAGTTGTGCTTCAAAAAAGAAGACCCTGGTCCCCCTAAAGGAAACCAACGGGAAATTTGTTCGTTTGGGGTGACACCCAACCCTGGTTGATTGTCAAAGGGGAATTTCTTGGGAATTTCTTCTCCCTGAGTTCCTGGATAGACCTTTCGTCACTTTTTGGGACTACCATAATGTTGGTGAACCCAAAGCTCACGCTGTTTTGGGCCAACCCACGGCTTAAGCAAGGCTTTGGCCCAACCCCCTCTGCAAAAACTTGAGCTGGAGTCCACGTGGGATGTTTTGTCACTGTTGGAATTGAGACCAGTGGGATCATGAAAGCGAGCAGTTCTTGGATCGAGTTGCCCAATGAGCAGCAATTTGGGTAAGCGTTAACAGCCGGGGACCCCAAAATGGTGGCTTTCCTGGTTTCCTTTTGGCTCTTTTAGTTTTCACAACTCTCCAAGACAACATGACATATTTCAAAAACAAACGCAACAGTTCCTCAACAGTTCCTGGGACTTTCCCTTTGAACCACCATTTGGGTATAGTGAAAAAAGAGGATTCTTCGTATCCGACCTAGGTCCAGCACGGGAGATATCCAGATCACCTTCCTCCCGCGGCAGGCCGCTGAGGCAATCGGAGACTTGCGCGAGCCGACGGGGACGGGGACCTGACCCAGCGACCCGGAAAAATGCGGACCCTGTGGAAAAATAACGGGGGGGGGGCCTATGTTTGGGTGTGTGTTTTTTCTTTGACCCGCAAAATGGTTTCGGTGTTCCTCTTGTTTTTTCTTTGAAGCCAACCAAAAGGGGGTGCCCCAAAAAGCATATTTTCCCCTTCTGCTGGGCTGAGACATCACCTTGTGGACCGATTTTGAAAGGGTGACGGGAGAGGTTTCAAGGGTAAATATAGGGGGCCCCAATAAATCAACCAGAGGCATGCTCCTCATATCAACAGTAAGTAGAGGTTGGCGCTGGGAAAGTTCCAGATTTGTGTAGGTGAAAAGAAGAGCATGCAAGGAGCAAGCTGGTTGAGATACATTATGTTCAAGTTTGGAGTGAGGACCGATGTTGGAAAATGCGTCGAGACATTGCCGGGTCACGTCATTCGCTCGCTTCTTTGAGCTGCTTGGACCTTTGTTCTTGCCATGCAGGGTCAGGTGGTTGGGTGTTTACGCTTACCCAATTTAACATGGAACCCACAAAAAAGGGGTTCCCAAAAAGGAGTTTTCTCTACAACCGGGGCTCCATGTTTCTGAGGTGAAAAAGTACTTGCTTTCATGGTTTTGTTGCCGGCTGACTTTGTTTGTTTCGTTCGGCTGCAATGTCCAAGGTTGCCTTCAGTGATGGCTCGGCGTCACAACACCCACGTGGCATGAAATTCCCGCTTTATTCCCAAGATCGCTCACGCACCATAGGATACCAGAGCTCCCTACATGTCCGTCTTTACTTGGTTTAATCCACATCTTTGGCCAGATGAATAAGAGTTCCTTCTGAGTAGGTGATGTTAAATGGGGAAAAAGAGGGATCCCTGCGTCCCTGAACATAGCCCTGAAATTTGGACTTTCTCGCACTGCACAGCACCCTGAAGTGAACAATAGTCATCACACAAACATCAAATCTGAATTTAATATAGCATGACACGACTTACGGTCAAGATCATTTAGCTTGGTGTGAAGGGAGCAGAGCGCAACACTCTCTGAAACACGGCCAAACTTGAATCTATGGAGCCGTGAGTGCCACAATTCCTCCAGGTTTGTCCAACAATCTCGTTGGATTTGCGCCATCTACTTTCGCCGTGGTGTAAGACAGCCCAGGGAACGAAGGGCTCTACAATCACAGAAGAGGTTATGTTCTGCAACTATGGGCTACAGAGCATATAGTTTGGTATGATATACTATGGGAAGCAGGTGGTTTGAGATTTTACACAGAGAGGGGGCCTTTCCATTTTGCATTACCGTGTGGATAAACCCCAAGCTAGTAAATCCTCTCTTGGATAGTTTCAAAAACTAAGAGGAAACCAACCACATTGGAGTCGCAGAAAGAGCGGATTTTCCTGCACCCATGCTACCAATGACAGTTCCCCCAAAGCTTTGAAACCACTAGGAAAGCTGGGAAGCCCAACCAGCCACCCAACTAACCAACCAACCATCCAACCAGCCAGCCAGCCAGCCCAGCCCAGCCCACCCCGTCCCATCCCATCCCAACTTCAAGTCTTTGCGCAGGCAGTAGTTCTGGAGTCACTGCCGGAGGGCTCAATCAAGGGACATCAGTACAAGCGGCTGGGTCCGGTTGCACCGGGGGACCTGCCGGCATTTGGCTTCTTAGCCCATGGATTGCTTCGTTGCGTTCCATAACTTCTACCAAACCTGTTGAATTCCAAGCAGAAAGAAGCAACCTGTGTTTTCATACTGGGTCTATTTACAATTGCTTTACAGTCTCGGCCCGAGCACCTCTCAGACGGTGAGACCGGTCTGACAGCAGAGCCTCGGGACACCTGCCATGGATTTGCTTCTGGCCGACCAGCAGGAAGGCACCATCGTCAGCATCGTGGCCAAGGTCTCTCTTGGGTGCGATGAGCATGGCAGAGCTCTGCTCATGGGGGTGTCGCCGCAGCAGGACTTCCTCCTCAACCTGCCTTGCAAGGCAGATCAGCTGGTTGCGATCTACGATGCGAAGGTCTCCTTCGCGGCCTCTTCGCAGCCACTCCTGCAGGTGGACAGCTATGACAACGTGGTTGTTTGCCCCACGCACACCCGGGAGGCCTTCTTGTGCTTCAAGGAAGCCTGCGCCGGAATTGGAGGCCTGTCTTTGGGGGCGCAGCACGCCGGCATGCGCCCACTTGCACACCTTGACCACTCACAGCTTGCAGTTGATGCACTCCGGCTACAGGGACACAGCAATGTCGTGCTCGGCGATGTCGCCAATCCCAGCATGGTTCACAAGCTCCACAGCTGCGCTGGAGGGACACCCTGTCTCTTAGCGGCAGGCTTTCCGTGCCAGCCATACTCTTGCCAAGGAGATGGCTTAGGCCTTGCCGATCTGCGCGGCAAAACCCTGCATGCTATACTTCGATGTGGATGGCTGATGCAAAGTGCTGGCATCATCCTTGAGTGCGTTGCCAATATCATCAACTACCCGGAGGCGCTCAACCTTATACAGGCTTATGCTCGCAGCAGGGGCTGGCGCATGCACACCACCATCCTGGACCTACAGGACCAATGGGCCAGCAGACGCAAGCGTTGGTGGTGTGTTCTTTTACCTCACCATCAAGCTGCCACTTTCGCATTGACGGCCTGGCCAAAATCCACCAGCTACAGCACGGTCCATGACGTCATTCCGGAGTGGCCTGCCTGGCCAACAACTGAAGAAGAAAACCTGCTGTGGGACTCCAATGAGTGCACAAAGTACCAGGACCCCATCTATGGCACGGACAATCGTGGACTCGACCTACGAGCTCCTGCTCCCACTGCACTGCACTCCTGGGGCTCTGCCTTAAGAGCCTGCCCTTGCGGATGCCGCAAGCATCCACTGTCGGAGCATCGACTCGTGCAGCATGGACTTCGTGGATTTTCAGTCCCGTCCACGCTGCAGGGCCAACCTAGGTTCATACACCCCAAAGAAGCAGGCCTGCTCAACACTTGGCCAGCTTCGATTCCGCTCCCATCACCGGCCAGAGGAGCTCTTGTCCTTATCGGACAAATTGCGGCGCCTTTGCAGGCAGTGTGGGTCTTCTCACACATCACCAACTGGATCGCCGAACTCCACATCGGTCATGCCCCACGCTCTCCAATCAACTTTGTCCAGGAGTATCAGACCAAGCTCCTTGTCGACCGGGATCTGATTTTTGCAACTCGGCACCACTTCTGCCCACGCACCATCAGGCTTCGCCAGCACAACGAACCAGATGTCCACATCAACCTCAACCAACCTACTACCATCAGACAACTACAGCAAGCCGAGACCAAGCTGCAAGGCTGGGCAGCCACGGTCCACATCGGACACAAAGGCCTCAAGCGAGCACCGGATGAGCTACTGCTCGCAACACCGCACGACACCTACCAAGTTCATCGCTCCCAGAAGAAGCAAGCACTCAATCCGCCCACAGGGACCATCAGTGTCCAGCTCCTGCACGCGGCCGGCCGCGAAACCTACTACCTGAGCTCAGGTCTTCTCTTCGCAGAGGCCATCTGCTATTTTCCAGAGCACCTCAGCGGGGATTACATCAACCAGGACAATGGAGCCTTCCTCACACTTGATGAGCGGCTCTGGAACAACGCAGTCATCCTGCACTGCGGCAATCTGCGAGCCTGTGGCACTCCTGCCACCATCTGCTGGAGCGACACAGCAGTCATCCACAACATTGGCCAACTCCTCAAGTTTGTGGCCTCCATCGATCCCGAGCCTTGGGGGATCATTCTCCCAGTTGCTGCAGCAGATCTACTACGACCCGACCCTTCACCACACCATGTGTGTGCGCTCGGAAAGTCCCTACGGCAGTACCACCGACTTGCCACTGTTTTTCCCCACAACCAACACTGGACGCTGCTCACCTTGCAGCTTGGTGAGGAGGGCTCAGCTGAAATCACTTGCTGGGACGGCCTGCCACACCTCAACCACAACGCTGCCGACATCCTCGCCACTCGGATCTGCCACCTCATGCACTGCAATCACCAAGGTGTTGTCCACCGCAACCACTTTCAGCAGGCTGCCCCAGGGACCTGCGGTGCCATTGCTCTTGCCCATTTCGGTATAGCAGCAGATCTCTGGGATACCATTACCCATGAGAGCATCTACAATTGGCATCTTGCCTACGGCACCACCACCCATAACCCTGATGAGCTTTTTGCAGGCGGCTTCCCAACTGAGCAAATCACCCACGACCTGACACAGTTGTTGCTCACCAAGGGGGTACCCCCCGAGGCTGTGCAAGACCGCGCAAGCCAGGCCATCGCCAAACTCAGCGCCACTACGGTGCAAGAAGCACTCGAATCCCGCAACCCCTGGCAATCCCTGAAGGCCGCTGCCTCTCGACCGGCCACACGCTTCAGATGGATTTCCACCGATGAGCTCAACAACCACATTGCCACACAAGCCCAACGAGAACACGGCGCCTTCATCCCGAACGCCAAGCAGAAAAAGCTCAAATCCGACAAAAAAGCGCGACACCAATCGGAGCTTCAGATTAGCCCTGAGCACCTTGTCATCCCAACCGGCACTTTTGTCGACGACCAGGACGAACCCCTGCAACAGATCCCAGCTTCGGAGGTCGGTGCCAACCGCAGGGGCATTGCCATCGTCCCGGCCACTGAAGCCAACAGGTTCCTGGCTGATGGAATTTCCATCTCAATCGACGCCCTTGCACTCCTCACAACTGCCGAGCTCCCTGTCAACCTTGCGGGGCTCACTACTGAGGCTGTTCGCTTCCCTGCCCTGTACACCGGCACGGATGAGCCGGTTTTGCTCACGGGGACTCTGATTCAACTCGGCGATGTTTCAGTCAAGCGCATTCAGCCAGCCAACCAACCCCTTGAAGATGAGCCTGACCTATGCATCTTTCGCATCAGCGTCTTCAAGGACGAGCTACCCCACGACTGGCCTGACTTCATCAAAGCTCCCTTGCGAAACGTCATCAGAGCCACAACCTGCCTGCAACTTTGCCAAGACGATGCCTGCGGGCAAAAATGCGGCAAGTTCCACCCTTCTCTTGAGGAAGCTGTCTCAGCCGTCATCCTTGATGCCTGGGCCTGGAGATACTCCAGCCTTGCTGGTCAGAAAGTGACCCCGGCCGACAGCACGGTCTTCCAAGTTCTGGTGAGGGTGCCGCTCTCCGCTGGCAGCCACCTACACATCGCCTCTGGCTCCAATGGGATCTACTTCGACCCACGCTCCACAAATGGCCGGGCTGTCGACGCTACCTTCTCCGTTGTGTGGCTACCAGCCGCCACAGGCCCTGAGGCACGCCATAAAGCTCGAACCTGTGATTTCACCGTCAGCCTTACACGCCTCAACACCAAATTTGGCATTCGTGTCAAAGCCACCAACGAGGCAGCTGCTCACTCCTTCCTTCGCCCGGGACTGCCTTTTGTCAACATCAAAGTCTCCTGCATCTATCGCATCTTTCCTCTGCCCCATGGAATCCAGCGATCAGCAGTGCAACAACTTCTCACTGGATGGGAATGGGCTGCCCGTCCCATGCAGGCATCGCGCGGTAGCGCAGAAGGAGCAGTTTGGGAAGTTGGTGCTTCCGAACCGCCAAAGAAAGCCATCCAGCCTGGGCCACATGGCGAAGTCATCATCACCAAGGTGCGTGATATCGGACAGCGCGAACCACCAGCCTCAGGCTTCACTGCCTCAGGCAAGACTATCCGCCACATCAGGGCTGCATCCACCACCACCACCACTGCAACGACCAGCGCCAAAAGCAGAGCCGATCCGTGGCAGAATGGCACTGATCCTTGGGCCCGCTGGCACAACTCTTCCAGCTCTGATGTCGACATGCCTGTCACGTCCACACCGGCCCCGGCCACTGCCAAGAAGCTCGACCAGCTTGGCGAACAACTACGGACTGATGTTCGCCAATCAGTCCTAGCCGAGCTTGCCAGCTCCTCTGATACTCAGTCAAACCAGCTTGCAGTCAACGTTCGGGAGCTCCAGGAGCAAGGCCGCAAATTCGAATCCTGGTTCCAGCAAGCCGGCGAAAGCAGCCGCAAGCAAGCTGATGATCTGCAACAACTCCGGGGCATCGTTGTCCAGCAACAGCAAGCCATCTCCGACGTGCAGCAACAAGTTCGAAGCTCATCGGACAGCATGCAGCAGAACTTCCATTCTTTCAAAACTGACATCCACCAACACTTCGACGACCAGTTCTCCCGCCTTGAGGCGTTGCTCGCCAAAAAGGCGCGCACGGAGTGACTACGCCCCCCTGGCTCCCAGCCTCGGCCTGCTGGGAGGCCAAGCCATCGTCTCGGCCGACCGAGCCTACTCTGGCTCATTTGGGCTCTTCTCTTTCATTGCTTTTCTGGCACCTGTGCCGCCTATGACGCTCAGCATGCGCCCTGTGCCCAGCACTTCCTTCTCAGCGCGGGGGTTCCTCATGGAGCCCACTGCGATATTGAGTCCGGGGCAACTGCTCAGCGTCTTGGTGGGACTCCGGCTTTCCCTTGGACCTCCCGGCACCGCGTTGGTGAGGCACTCAATCCAGGGCCTACCTGCCCCGCTCCTCCTGATGACCTCCTGGTTGTGGGTACTACGAACCCATCAGGACTGCGAGGCAAAGAAGCCCACCTCATCGACCACGGCCCCGGAATCTGGCATTTGAGTGAGACACAGCTCTCCCCCATCACTGCCCCTATCTGCAAACGGCGTATTTCCGCCCTTGGAAACCAACATCAGCGGCTCATCCGCTGCACGACGGGCTCACCAGCCCCACTACGGGGGCGCTCCTCCTGGGCTGGGTCATGGACGGGCGTCATGATCGCCTCTGACTTCCCCAGCAAGGAGCTCAAAATACCCAACAACGACGGGGCTTACGACTCAGGAAGGTTCACTGTCGCTCACCATCATGTCAATCGCTGCCCCATCATCACAGCAGCGGTGTACGGCTTCCCTGCCGGACCTACCTACCCTGGAGCCGCTGCCCTTACCGACGCCTTGCTCCAACCTCTCACCCGGGAAGTTGTTTTCGGCGCTCAGGGAATCCGGATCATTGCCGGAGATATGAACCACGATATCTCGGCACTACCCCAGCTACAATGCTGGCAACAACAGGGATGGGTGGAAGCGCAGCAACTGGCTTTCACCCTCTGGGGCCAAGAGCCCTTGCCCACATGCAAGGGCGTGACCCAACGAGATTTCATCTTCTTGTCGCCAGAAGCAGCCGCTTTGGTGCGACGGGTCGTCATCCAGGATAGATTCCAGGAACACGCCTCGCTCCATGTTGGCCTCCAAATCCCCGATCACCTTCCGCGCTACCTTAGCTGGAGCTACCCGGCCTCCATACCATGGCAGGATGTGGATGTCCCTGCTTGGCATGCCCAAAGCTTACATCTTGCTGAGGACGCCAACTCCTCTCGCTGGCTCTGCTCTTTTGCTAAGACTTTTGAAGACTCCTTGGACGGCTACTGCAACAGCTTCCAAGATGGACGCTTGCCGCGTCGCAGCAAAGGCAGGGCTCGCAAAGCTGCACCAACTATGACCTCACCTACGGCACCAACTCTCCGTCCTAGCAGACAAGGGGAGGACTTGCCAGTCTCCTCATTCGTTGGAACTGCTGTCCGTCAGTGGTTCAAGCAACTTCGAAGGATTCTCAGCCTTCGCCACTCAATTCGGGCGGCCTCTCCTGCGGCCTCTGCGGTTGTCTACAGACTGCAAACCTGGAAAGCAGTCCATGAAGCCCCTGGCTTTAGCAAGGGATTTTCTTCCTGGTGGACCCACCGATCGGTCCAACTACACGGCTCACCTATGACTGTCACCCTTGCGGTGCCAGACGTGAACACCATCGAGCTTATCTACCAGGATTTCCGCGCCAATTACAGGCGCTTCGAGGCCTGGCATCTCCGCCAGCGTGCTCGGGCCATTGACGTGCGGCTGAGCGAGAATCAGGGCTCAATCTTCGCCTTCATCAGGGAAGACAAGCCAGCCTCCATTGATACCCTCACAGTTCGCCAGCACTACACAATTTTGGGTGTTGAACCATCCACCAACTTGGTTCATGTCGACAAGGAGGTCAGCATATGTAGCTCTTCGACTTGGGATCTCGAAGGGCAACCAGCCAATGTATCGGCACATGATGACTGTGTCCTACATGTCGACAGCGATTTTGTCCTATACCCCAGCCAGACCCTCACTCAGACCGATTTTGTCACTGATACAAGTGACATTCATGATGCCTGCATTCACCTCTGGCAGTCTAGGTGGAACAAAAGTGCCGACCTCCCGGCTTCGGACCTTCAGCGCATTGCCGCGTTCACCCGGGCATTCATCCCATCCGGAAAGATGCCTTACACGCCGCTGACCACAACTCGCTGGAGAGCCGCTCTCCGGAAATACCGGCCCCATGCGGCCAAGGGCCCCGATGGCTTTTCCATTGGCGACCTCCTGCACTTACACCCTTACCTTGAGGATCAACTCGTCAACTGGTTCAATAACCTTGAGCGTGGGGCCACTTCTTGGCCAGCTCAACTCCTCGAAGGTGTTGTGAGGTGCATTGGCAAAGGCGCCAACCCTCAGGGCCCCGACGACTACCGTCCCATCGTCATCTATAGCCTGCTCTATCGCACTTGGGCCGCCATCAGGGCCAAGGAAGTGCTTTCCCACCTTGTGCCTTTCTTCCAATGCCACGCGTACGGCTTTCTGCCGGGACGGGAGACCACTCAGGTAGTGTATGCCATTCAGGCACTCATCGAGCTAGCCTCGCAGGCCGGCGGCAGTATGTGCGGATACTCCATCGACCTGCAGAAGTGCTTCAACAATTTGGCACGCTCACCAGTCTGGTTTCTCGCGGAGCACCTCGGGATTGGCAACCACATTCTCGGGCCATGGCAGGCCTTTCTCAGGCACAACCAGCGCCGGTTCATTGTTCGGTCAGCCCTCTCGGAGGGCATTCGCTCCAACAACGGATTTGCAGAAGGCTGCCCGCTTTCTATCATCGCCATGCTCCTGATAGATCTTTCCTATCATTGCTACCTCCAGCAGTTTGCCCCAGGCGCTGAGGCCTACTCCTTCGTTGACAACCTCTCCGTTGTCGCGGTCGAACCGAGTGCCCTTGTCCGGAGCTGGTGCACAGTCGAAGCATTCTGCGACCTCTTCCACTTGCCAATCGACATCAACAAGTCTTTTGCCTGGGCCGTCACAGCCCCGCACAGGAAAAGCCTTCAGCAGCTGCCTTTCCCTGTTGTGCGCGAAGCACGGGATCTTGGAGGCACTATGAGTTACGGCAAGGTTCTTCGTAACGCTGGCCTTGTCGATAGATGTCGAGGGCTCGATCACACCTGGACCGCCCTGAAGCGAGCTCCCGGCCCACTTCTGCTACGAGCAACAGTCCTATGGCAGGCCCTCTGGCCGCGTGCCCTACATGGCATCAGTACCTGCCTGCTTGCATCTAGCCACCTGGCCAAGCTGCGAACAAGTGCAGTTCGCTCCCTCCGTATTCAACGAGCCGGAGCTAACCCTCTATTGAGAATTGCCGCATCACTTCCGCTTCTTGCTGATCCTGAATTCTACCAGGCCAAGGTTGTACTGCGCGACGTCAGACGCATGTGTTACAAGCAGCCTGGGCATCTTGCCGAGTGGAAGCTTTTCATGCAGCGATTCGACGGTCAGTTTTTCCCAGGCCCGTACTCCAAGCTGCTACAGGTCTTGGCCCCTCTGCGCTGGCAGGTCCTTCGGCCTCCCAACCTAGTTGATCATGACAACCAGGTCTTTGATCTACTGGCGTGCAGCAATGGGGAACTCGAGCACCGTCTCGAGAACGCTTGGCATCAGCATGTCGCAGAACAGGTACAGGGCCGGCCCACGTTTGCTGGCCTCCACGGCATCGATACAGCGTGCAGTTATCACAAGAGGGCATCCCGCACACCACAGCAGGCCGCACAACTCGCTGCGCTTCAGGATGGGTCTTTTCGTACTTCTGCCCAGCACGCAAAGTTCGACCTTGCAGCCAGCAGCCTTTGCGTTCGATGTGGTACCATCAACGACTTTCGCCACCAGATAGTCAGTTGTGTTCTCGCCGATGAAGCTCGCCAGCCACACCAATGGGTTTGCGACCAGTGGGATACACTTCCGCAGTGTGTGCGAAACCACTTGCTTGTGCCTCGGAACCCCTTTGAGCTTAGCATCAAGAACGCCCTCCATGAACTTGCTGACCTATCTACTGATTTTTTTGCTACACCTTGCAGTGCAGGTCTACAACAGCTTTTCACCGACGGATCGTGCTTTCAACATCCTTGCAAACAGCTATCTTTAGCAGCTTGGGCAGTTACGCACGCCGGAAAACGGGTGACAATTGCAGCTGGACCACTTCAAGGTATTGTTCAATCCATCAGTCGAGCTGAAGCCACGGCTTGTTTAACAGCAATTTTGTGGGGAGCGCACCATGATGTACCTATCTGCGTTTGGACGGACTCGCAATATGTATCTGAGACCTTCTCTGGTATTGATGATATCGACCCCATCCACACCGAGAACTTTGACATTTGGGAACGCATTCAGGATGCGCTACGCACCAACCGCAGCTCCACTGTTCTTGTCAACTGGATCCCGGCCCATATTGACCCTCGGCGATGCGATTCGCCGTTTGAAGAATGGCTGGCGGTCGGCAACAGCGCAGCAGACAAAGCAGCGGTTTTTGCTAACAAAAGCAGGCCCACCTCTTTCCACGACGCTTGGAACGAAGCGGACCGGTATTTCAGGCACTGGCGCAACGTTTGTGATGCACTTGAGGCCATTTATACCAGCTTTTTGCAAACCGTGCAGCCGCTAGAGCCAAATCCCAGTGATGACCCTGCTGCGGATGAGGTTCACAACCGCCCTGGTCAGAACTGGTTTTCACGAAACAGCACCTGGGCGGACGAGCTGCCACAGCACTGGCATCAAAGCCTCGTCGAGAGCCTCGGGTCGTACCCGCCGGACTTCCTCAGGAGCTTTGGAGATTGGTTCCTAGCTCTTGACTGCCAGAGTGATGAGTGCACTGCGGTCAGCTGGCTCGAATTAGCCATTTTTGCGGCCAAGTCATGCGTTGACTTCCCTGTACAGACTTCTGCAGGGCTTCAGGTGCCGCTGCACGCCTTCGCTAGACCAACGGTCACGGTGCTGATGCACTATGTTAGGACCTTTGTAGGCACGCTTGTCCGCTCTTTTGGACTTGGTGATCGCCTTGCTTCTGGCATTAACCTTCTTTCTTTTGGTGTTCACCCACCCCAAAAGGGCGTTTTCCTCGGCTGCTGCCACGCTTGCCTCGTTGACATGCGACAAGGGCTGTCAACATTCACGTCCGCTCGGCCCGTAAGGGTTGCTGCTGACCTTGCAAGGCCTGTCTAGGCCGGAACAGACCGCCCACTGCACCGCACTGCCGTGCATGGGCGCGAGCGCAAGTCCGCGTACAATTGCTTTACACATCTTTACACACAAAACGGAAAACAGCTGGCTAGCAGCTGTATGGTGCAACTGAGATTCGCTTGGTTTGAACACTTTTTTTCTTCTGTGGCGGCAAGACATTGAGCTGAGATTCGCTGGATTTTGGGTGGTACGGACGCTTCGTTGTTGAATCACCATCAACTCATGCCCAATGGGTGCGTCTGTTTTGAGGGTACCGTTTGGGGCTGGTTCAAAAGGGAAACGACAGGTGAAGCCCCACCCCTATATGTCGTTCCGACAACAATCGGTTTGTGTCGTTGGGGAACCCCTCCTGGACTTTGAACAAACGACATGGCGATGTTATGAACATCGAACCAAGGCTGAAACCAGTTGAATCCACCTTTCGACCAATGAAGCCAGCCGAATCCAACCAAACAGAACATGTTCGGATGTGTTATATATATATATATGTATGTATATATTATTAGCAGAAAGGCCATGGTTGTGGACAACAACCTCTTCTGCGATAACAGAGTCCCCTGCCGCCTAACGACCTGACTGCCCGAGTGCCCCTTGCCTTTCGACCCTAGGCTGGAAGGCGGCGGTGGGGGTCTAGACCTCTCCTCCGCGCATGTGGAGGCGATATCTTTCCGAGTCTGGGTGTTGGGAATGAACAAATCGGGATTTCCTTACTTCCCCAGAATTGGTTCCTTGTTGTTGTTGTTTGTGTTTTTTGCGGGGGGGGGGGGGGTCCCTTTGTTTTCCACTCGCGAGGCAAAGCATTGTTTTTTGCTGGGGTCCTAATTCCAGCCAAGCTTAGAAAACCATCAAGGATGTTTTGTAGGGGTCGTTCCAACTCATTCCCTGCTGAGAACCAGCAAGTTGGTTGCAACCTGCGGGCATGTGTGTCAAAGCCTTAAAATGGGTGGACCCCAAAATGATTGGTTTCGTTTTTATTTTCCTTCACCTGAATCAACCGAATCAAACCCGAAAGTCCAATGTTGCAAATTTGAGGTGATTTCGGGTTGGCGGGGTGATGTTGAAAAGGGAAATGTAGAGAGCCCTGTTGGCGTGAGGCTTGGTTTTGTTTTCCGTGATGAATTCAAGGGGAAGTGGCCATGGTTGTAGCAAAGCACCCCCAGACGGTCGGGAATGGACTGAAGTGACTGAAGAGTTGCATTTCTGCACACATACACACACACACACTTCGGATGGACAAAATCCTACTCCCGCTGGTTGCTAGTTTATCCCATTATTTATAGGGTGTCATCTAGGTGGTGCGGGCTTTTATCCATCCATCCACCGCATCATGCTGCTAGCTCATAGCAAGTATTGCTAGAGTGCCAACTTTACTCCAGGTGCCCAGAATGCTCGTTGCTACCCTTTCAAACATAGTTGCTGTCCTTTTGGTTGCAGTTCAGAACTAACACACAACGCGAGTCCACCAAAACGCAGTGTGTTTTTGTTCACTTGGGTTATTCATATTGTTTATGGAGTCTACCTATGTGCTATTAGTTTATGTCTTGTTTGTTGATGAACTACTAGGCGGTAAGACATAAATCTACTTGATCGGTTAGCAAGTTTATGCCTTGTTGATGTCTTGTTTGTTGATCAACTACTTGTCTTATTTGTTTATGTGTTATTAGTTATGAACTTGGCCTATTCATGAGTCTACTTACCGATCTATGGCGGTCGATTTTCGCGGACCACTCTGGGGCCGTTGCGAGCCAGGTGACGGGTCTTGAGGGGGAGGCACGGTCGAGGGATGGCGTCAGGGTTGTTGGGCCAGGCCCTTTCTTTCTGAGACCCCTGGTGCTTCTTTGTTCATTTTTTCTTGGGAAGTTTTTTCCAGCATATTATATAAATATAGGGGGAACCTTGGAAAATGTGCCGGCTGTTTAAGTTCCCGTTGTTTTTGTTTTGCATCATATATCTTTCAACATGAATTACCCCAAGGTGCTGTTTCCGTCACGGAAATCCACCGAAGACTGGGCTCGTGCGTTTGTAAGTTCGTCAGGTTCTCTGTGGGCCGGAAAGCAACCATGCTTTAAAAATGGGTACCCTTATTCTAACCTCTCTACTCGAGGAACTCGTTTTAACAGGGCTACTAGGAGTTGGCTGTTTGAAACGATTTCGCCTCAGTTCTCCAAACGGGCAAAACGGGGTCTGCATTTTGGAGGGGCAAAGGTTGCTTGCGTTGTTGTTTGGTATCGGGCCCTCAGAACAACATTGAGATATCCGAAGTAGTCCAGTCCACAGGTATGTGCGGTTCCAGCAAGATATCCATGGGATAAGCTTGCTTGTTAAGTGTGAATTGCACTTGCTTCTGAGAAGACGAGGGTTACCCATTAGCCTTCCAAGTGAAGTGCGCTGCAATCAGTTTGTTCAACTCCCATCTGGAGGTTTCGATGTGGCTTGGTTGATTGAAAGGGGGGGAGTGGCCTATTTTAGGGAAATCCTTGACTGGCTGATTTGTGGTCTCCCTTGATTGTTGAACAGGATACTTGGAGTTGCCAAACTCCGCGACACACACTTTTGCAGGGGGATGCAACAACTCCAAACCCATCGATCGTCAACCACAAGAGCCACCGGCTCAAAACCCGGGTAGATGATCCGGTTAGTAAGGGACAATCCCAACCATAAATAGTTGCGGCCGCCTTCTGAATTCTTTACATGTTCTGGGTAGACCATTTTAGTACCAGGTTTTGCTTGCTGTGGATGGACGAAAACCTGCACCACCTAAGAAACCCCGGAAATGATGAATCCCCTGCAAATACCAATAAACAATGGTTTCCCATGGTTTCCAAGTGGTAGACCATTTTAATACCGGGCTTTGATTACTCACGAACCGACCCGCTGGAGTCCTGGCGTTGGCTTAATGGAGTCCTGGCCTAGAAGCCTTGCAGCCGATGTTCTTTTCCCAGAGATGGGGGTGCTGTCCCTTGCAGGTCGTTTTGTTGGAGTGACCCCTTTAATATCAACTATAAGAAACAAAGAGTGCGAATTCCTGCTGTCCCATCGCCACTTGGGTTGTCACCTGTGGAGTTGATACACATTGACCATGTGCAACGGCAGAAGCCCCCTTGTTTCACGACAGAAGACCAAGCATTTTATCTGAGTTCTCAGACTTACGTCTTGGGATGAGTAGTCCAGCGGCAGAGCAGTTTGTATTTTCCGTTGGCCAGTCCACTCACGAAGTGAGGGTTCGCTCATTTTAGTTGCTGTTTGCAGATGACTGCAGAGGAGTGTGATGAGGAGACATCAATAATGCGAGACATATTGCGGTCATAAAGTTGTTGCTCAACGGTTGAACACGTGTCAAGTCGGTTGGTGAAGCAAGTAACACACAATATTGACCATTGCTGCATTCCCGTGACAAGAAGAGGTGGTATCTGCCATTGTTAGACTGAATAATGCTTTGCTCCAATATGACGCAGAGCTTGCCACTTGCATTGAGCGCTCAGTATTACGTGTGTATGTATTTCTCCTCTGCGCAAGTTTGGCTCTTTCGTGCGCAATCTGTCTTTCTGTAAACTTTTGGGAACATGGAGCATGGATGACAGTGAGCTTTCTCTGATGCCAAAGTGGACCATCCCTATGAGAAAATACTTCTGCCTATCCTATAGCGAGCTAACCTGGGGGTACAACGAGCTCATCATGGTAAATATTCTTGATTTGGGAATCCTTTTTTTCAGGTCGTGGAATGAAATATTGTAAACAAATGCAGATTACTTTACGGCTTTCAATGATATTCTCTTGGCCACGTGCGGTCCGAATATCCAGAACCAAGTGTGAATGCCACCAACAGAGGTTGTGACTTTTTGCACCAGAAAGAATCGACGCATACTTTGACAGGGGCCCGCAAAGGGAGAAGAGTCCCAAGAGGGTCAGAACAGCCCAGCGTGTAACGGTTCCACCCACTACGCCGTGATCAGTTTGTCATAGGCCCTTTGGTGGACATCATTTAGGTGGGGATTTATGTCCACCAAACCACTTTTGAAGGGGTGCCCTATTGAGATGTGGTCTTCAATTTGCCAACATCAGACGATGCCAACCTGTTTTTGGAGGCCCAACAACATGTTTGGCCCTGGTCCGAACAGGCCGGCGGGAACAGACAAAAAGAAGAAGAAGAAAAAAACGCATCGTGGACCCTACGAAAGGAGGAGCTTTGTGTTCCTGTGGCCCCCTTGCCATGAGGTAGGATTCAAAAACATCTAAGAAAATGGCATTGGCAAATGGAACCAAAGACTAACACCTACAAAACCCTAGCTCTTTAATTTTGAGCCACATCCACAAGGCTTTCTTTCGCCTTACCGTCCACTACCACAGCGCCTGCAGGAGGGTACCTGAAAGATAGTTTTTATCTTGGGACTCCCTGTCAAGTGTCATGTTCGTGGGAGTGGGAAAAATATGTCTAAACATTTCGGCAGAACCAAAAGTCGATGTCCATGGATAAATGTTGCACCAGCTGGTAGGTGGTTTATCCCAGTATTCAAATCGGCGTCATGCCATCCCAACTGGTGCGAAGCGGCTTTAGTCCATCAGGTCTGGAAAAGGCAACATCCTGACCAACATGGAAGTGCACGGGCCCCTTTGGGTTTGGTTCACTTAAAATGCTCAACCCCCAAAAGACACTTTCTACCTTTCGAAGTATTCAAGAGTCCCCAGGTGTCAAGCACTCGCGTTGTGGACTCCTTTTTGGTTCACATTTTTTCAGGGCCATCAATAGGACGGGACCGCACCCAGGTTTTGGGCAATCGTGATGGTTCCGCTTGCGTTCCCTTTGCGATCCTTTTCCTTGTGACCTTCCCTGACCGATCCTTACGGATGCCCCAAGGCGAAGAACCGAAAGGTCAGGTTTTGGGCCAGCCAGGTTTTGTTCCATGTTTCCATATTCCCGAACAAGTTCCACCTTGGGGGCTGGCCTATTGGCCCCCAAGAACCCAAGGTTTCTGATTCGACTTTTCCGCGTACCCAACAAACCTTGGGGAGTTCCCTATCCCTGTTGCCCAGTGGCACCTTTTTTTCCTTTTGTTTTTTGTGAGTTCCAAACTCAAGCAACCAAAAAAGGATGCCGATTCTTCTTTTCCCTGGAAATCCACTGGGCAGAGCCATAGGGGTTCATACCAGGGGTTCATATATACACGTATACACTCTGCCTTTGATTGGGATGTAACCCATTCCCAACCAAAAAAGGAGTCCGATTCTTATGGAAATCCACCGATCTGATTTATTGACCAAAGAATCCCTATTGCCCCACTTACCTTGGGGTTTCAACCGACTGACCCACCAGGTGGTCATCTTCCGGCCGGCCACGTGGCGCCTCATCCTGGCCGCCCGCTTCGAGGCACAGCTCCGCGTGGAACTGCTGCTGCGGGGCTGCGTCAACCCCCAGGCGCGGAGGTTCCTTCGCCTCTTTGGAGCTTCTTAGTTGGTGAAAGGAGGTTGGGTGTCCGATTGTTTGTCCCACTAAAAGTGTTGACGCTTGTAGCGGGGATCTGAGGGCTCCCTTTTTCCAAGCCTTATCCATAAGTACATGACAAGACTGATGTGGTTTTTCCTGTAAGTCTTTTGTTTTTTGTGTGTGTATTTTCCCCTTAAACAAACATGGGGTACCAACTCAAACATATGCGCAGATATCACCAAGGCCCCATCGGACTTCCGCGCCTCTTCCAGACAGGGGGCTTGCAGAATTCAATAAGAATCCTGTACAGATGTTTTTGGAATCGCCTCCCCACTTTTTGTGAGTTTGGACGGATTCAAAGACATGGCGAGTCCTAAGCTCTGACAGAAGCCGAACCGCAAAGACCGATGCTTCCGGCGAGATGAGCGAGATGCCGGTCTGGCGCATCTTCGCGGGCAGTGCAAAACGCGACCATCCTTTGGCTCCGCCAGATTGTTGCATGGTGTTCGTTGCGAAACATTTTATGTTTTGCTCCCCTTCCAACGTCAACCAAGGTTGGCTCCTAGCTCTCGCCCTAAGACGTCAGCCCTGCCACCGGGCGCGGCGTTGACAGATCCACCCCCTTCCTTGACTCGCGCCGAGTCTTGGGTCCCAGTTCCGGGAGCTTTTCTTGGTGCAGATAGTCCGTCAGGGGAGAAAGTCAAAGTCACTGGGTAAGCCACAAGAACACCATTTTTTTTCGGATATCTTGTTTTGAGACAAAGCCTACTGCCTTGATAAACACCATGGTTCTTAGAGAAGTCTTCTTTAACAGCACCACTTTTTATCGGATTCTCGGTCAATCTGCAGGCGACAAAGATTTAGCAACCTGGCGGTTTAATAGGGCGACGTTCAGAAGTGAAGGTGTTCCCCTTAAATGGGGCAGCGCACTATTCATCAAGGTGGTGTTAATCCAGGGGTAGCTTGCCCAGTCCTGCCGGAGATCATTGTTCCACCACCGAAAACCCTGGAAAAAGCGCTGTTTTTTTGACAGAACAGATGAAGCACGCATCCATGGAAAACCTTGTCTTAAACGTGAGTGGTTTTCCAGGAGACTCCATTTTGTGTTTGGTTTAAATGGAACCCAAAGGGAAACCAACCATTTTAGGGAATCTAGAGGTAAGCATTTTTGGTTGCCCGCCGGTGGAAACTGGATGTGTCTGGTTCTTCTTTCGCGGGATTGCCTGGTTTCGTCGCGTAGGTTCCTGGCAGCATCTATTGGACCCTGCGGTCCTTTGCGCAGCCGAGGTGCTCGGGAGATTTCTTTCGCGCGGGCAGGGCGGAAGTGATGTTGTCTCGGGTGTCCAAAGCGAAGCGACCTTTGGACCTTCTGGTTTTCGCATTTTGGTCCATTTTTCTTTGGTGCATTTTGCGTGGATGTTAGGACTTTAACTTTGGAACATTAAACCACCAAAAGTTAAACTTTTAGCAGGGGAGCAGAAAGCAACCGAGTTTTCGTCATGAGCCAAAATGTTAACCTTTTTGCTTGGATCCTTTGGGGAACTGAGTGGTTGGCGCTCGCTGCCCAAAACCATCCTACAGGGTCCAGGAAGCCTTTGAGCAGGCTTTTTGCGGCGCGCTGCCTGCTTGAGCCAAACGGCTACTTTGCGACGATATCCCCTCTTAAATCAGGAGTTGTTCCATCATGTTCTATAATGTTGACCCCGGATGAATAAACCCCTGTTTTTCAATATGGGGGTGTCCCCGGTTTTAGTCGGAATTATAATTTTTGGAGGGAAACACCCCCATATTAATAAACAGGGGTTTATCAATCCGGGGTCAACATTAGCAGGTGTTCCTAGAACTACCACCAGACGGTACTTGCGGCGAAATCCCCAACAGCCTGGGCGGTTGGCGCTCTGAATGCGTTTAAAGTTCAAAAGCCACAATCAAAACCCCGGTAGATGAACCGTAAGGGGCAGTCCCAGCCAGAAATAGTTGCGGCCACCTTCTAAATTCTTAAAGCGTGGTTCTGGGTAGACCAGTTTAATACCGGGTTTTGATTGTGACTCAAGTCCTAATTTGGCCTGGGGTTGATCATGGACCTCAGAATTGGCGCTTAAGACAAGCATGAGAAGGGTATAAAGTATAAGCCATGACCATGGTATCTCTAATATATATATATATATATATATATATGAACCTGAAGTAAAAGGTGACAGCGAAGGCAGGAGAGCTCAGTACACATGGCTGTATACCTCGAAACTAGATAGTAACCCAATCTCAGTTGTTCAGTGGCACCCTTTTTCCCCTTTTTTTTTGGCGGCTGCCCCACTAAACTGGTCTTCCCCCAAAAAAAACCTTCGTTTCCAGGGTCACTGAACAACTGAGCAATCCTTCGCCGTTTCCTTTCAGTCCCATTGAAACAAGAAGTTCTGTGCCTGCGGTGTACAGGTTCCACCCCCAGCTCCTGACTCAGTTTGCCCTCATTCCAATCCTACTCTCAGGACCGAACGCTCCCAGCGATTCCATGGAAGTGCACAGAGCCCTGTAGAAAGGCCACTTTCCTCAAAAATTGGGAGGGGTAGGTCAGGAAAGCCTTCCAGGAAAGACGGTACCCTTCCTCAGGTTAGTTGGCCTTGCAGCTCCATGTTAGTTGGAGGGTAATCAAGTTTCCGCGTCACTTCCACTCACTCCGCGGCACTTCGGGCTGGCGTCAGGCCAGTGGGCCCTTTGGTCACGGCAGCCCAGGCCTGGCGAGTGTCACGACCTTCGTGCAAGCTCGAGCTGATATGGGTGTGGGTCAAAAATAGGCACCCAAAATTGAAGCCTGGTAAGTCGAACATAGACCAAAACCTGCGGTCCCCTGGTGGTTTAATTTTGACCCATACCCATATGGGTGTGTCTCAAAGCACAAGACCAACTGATTAGCTTCCTGTTGGTTTCCCTTTAAACCCCCCAAAGCAACACACCCATAATATGGCTGCTTTCGATACATTTCCGGCTTCGGGGGGAGTACCTTTTGCCTTTTGGGGGATGAGTCAATACCCGCATGTGCCATGGTCAAACCCGCTGGTCTTTTTTGGGCATGACCCATTGTGATCTGCACTCAGATTGGAAGAAACTCCAAGGAGGCCCCACTGGAAATAACTTGAAAAGCGTTTTGGTTGGGTTCCATTTCGATCTGCGTTTTCTGTAAATCGAAGCATCCAATGCTTCTTGCGTCAGTTCAGTGGCCAGTATACGACCTGAGATTTGTGGTGCCGTGGGCCGGTGCCGTGCAGTGCCGTGCAATCCATTCTGCACGATGAAATGAGATGTAAAGGAATGCACGATGACACACTGACAGGAAGCAACTTTGCTGGCAGTCAAATATTTGTCTAGTCCCCTATTCCCCCAGCCTTCCCCCGTTCCTGCTTCTTCGTGCCTGTGGACTTCGTGTCCGAAAGGTGGAACACATGAACCTCTTTGCCTGAGTGGATTGGGAGTAGTCTTGACATGAAGCCCAGGTCTAAACCGTTCAATCG
Source organism: Effrenium voratum (assembly GCA_963377175.1). Lineage (NCBI taxonomy): Eukaryota > Dinophyceae > Suessiales > Symbiodiniaceae > Effrenium > Effrenium voratum. The sequence goes on along the minus strand of CAUJNA010001702.1, from coordinate 282,304 downwards.
CTCAAATGTTCCATTTCATGTTCAATTGCAGTTTCGCTTGAAGTTTAAGTCACCATTCAGTTGAACGTTCTCTTGAACAAAATCCATTGAACTTGTGCATTTTCTCTCCTCGCTTGAATATTTTAATCTTGATTGATTTGGTTCAATCTAGGATGCTCTGGCTTTGGGTGTGTCCCCTACGAGGCAAAGCTTTAGTCTTTTTGAGATCCTTTACGCCAACACCAACAACTAGGCCAGTCGTCTAGGTACCTTAAAAAGTATGTTTGCGCAGTAGGGGATCCGCCCCCCCCAAACGAGAAGAGGTTGATTTGTGTTTTTTGGTTTCCTTTTAGAACCACCCGAAATGGGCACCCTCAAAAAACAGTCGCACCCAATAACCCACAAAGAATCTAAAGGAAGGACGGTCGACTTAGGGAACCCCCCCATGGTCGTTCTACAAATGGCAGTGGCTCAAAATTAAAGAGCTAGGGTTACGCAGGTTTTGGTCCATGTTTCCGCTTACCAGGGCAACCCATTTTGGAATTCCGGCTTTTTGAGCCATACCCAAAAGCCTGCAAATCCTTCCCCCCCCCCCGCATGGTAGTTCTACAAATGCCTTAGGGAACCCCCCTTTAGGGAACCCCCATGGTAGTTCTTAGGGAACCCCCCCCACATGGTCGACTTAGGGAACCCCCCCATGGTAGTTCTACAAATGCCTTGGGGGACCCCCCTTTAGGGAACCCCCATGGTAGTTCTTAGGGAACCCCCCCATGGTAGTTCTACAAATGCCTTAGGGAACCCCCCTTTAGGGAACCCCCATGGTAGTTCTTAGGGAACCCCCCCCACATGGTCGACTTAGGGAACCCCCCCATGGTAGTTCTACAAATGCCTTAGGGAACCCCCCTTTAGGGAACCCCCATGGTAGTTCTTAGGGAACCCCCCCCACATGGTCGACTTAGGGAACCCCCCCATGGTAGTTCTACAAATGCCTTAGGGAACCCCCCTTTAGGGAACCCCCATGGTAGTTCTTAGGGAACCCCCCCCACATGGTCGACTTAGGGAACCCCCCCATGGTAGTTCTACAAATGCCTTAGGGAACCCCCCTTTAGGGAACCCCCATGGTAGTTCTTAGGGAACCCCCCCCACATGGTCGACTTAGGGAACCCCCCCATGGTAGTTCTACAAATGCCTTAGGGAACCCCCCTTTTGGTAGTTCTTAGGGAACCCCCCCCACATGGTCGACTTAGGGAATGGTAGAACCCCTTTAGGGAACCCCATGGTAGTTCTTAGGAACCCCACGACTTAGGGAACCCCCATGGTAGTTCTACAAATGCCTTAGGGAACCCCCCTTTAGGGAACCCCCATGGTAGTTCTTAGGGAACCCCACATGGTCGTTAGGGAACCCCCGCATGGTAGTTCTACAAATGCCTTAGGGAACCCCCCTTTAGGGAACCCCATGGTAGTTCTTAGGGAACCCCCCCCACATGGTCGACTTAGGAACCCCCCATGGTAGTTCTACAAATGCCTTAGGGAACCCCCCTTTAACCCCCATAGTTCTTAGGGAACCCCCCCCACATGGTCGACTTAGGGAACCCCCCCATGGTAGTTCTACAAATGCCTTAGGCCCCCCTTTAGGGCCCCCCTCTTAGGGAACCCCCCCCATTCATGGTAGTTTAGGGAAACCCCCCCCACATGGTCGACTTAGGGAACCCCCCCATGGTAGTTCTACAAATGCCTTAGGGAACCCCCCTTTAGGGAACCCCCATGGTAGTTCTTAGGGAACCCCCCCCACATGGTCGACTTAGGGAACCCCCCCATGGTAGTTCTACAAATGCCTTAGGGAACCCCCCTTTAGGGAACCCCCATGGTAGTTCTTAGGGAACCCCCCCCACATGGTCGACTTAGGGAACCCCCCCATGGTAGTTCTACAAATGCCTTAGGGAACCCCCCTTTAGGGAACCCCCATGGTAGTTCTTAGGGAACCCCCCCCACATGGTCGACTTAGGGAACCCCCCCCATGGTAGTTCTACAAATGCCTTAGGGAACCCCCCTTTAGGGAACCCTTAGGGAACCCCCCCATGGTAGTTCTACAAATGCCGAAGGGAACCCCCCCACATGGTCGACTTAGGGAACCCCCCCATGGTAGTTCTACAAATGCCTTAGGGAACCCCCCTTTAGGGAACCCCCATGGTAGTTCTTAGGGAACCCCCCCCACATGGTCGACTTAGGGAACCCCCCCATGGTAGTTCTACAAATGCCTTAGGGATTTTTTTTTAGGGAACCCCCATGGTAGTTCTTAGGGAACCCCCCCCACATGGTCGACTTAGGGAACCCCCCCATGGTAGTTCTACAAATGCCTAGGGAACCCCCCTTTAGGGAACCTTCATGGTAGTTCTTAGGGAACCCCCCCCCACATGGTCGACTTAGGGAACCCCACCATGGTAGTTCTACAAATGCCTTAGGGAACCCCCCTTTAGGGAACCCCCATGGTAGTTCTTAGAGAACCCCCCCCACATGGTCGACTTAGGGAACCCCCCCATGGTAGTTCTACAAATGCCTTTGGGAACCCCTTTTTAGGGAACCCCCATGGTAGTTTTTAGGGAACCCCCCCCACATGGTCGACTTAGGGAACCCCCCCATGGTCGTTCTACAAATGCCTTAGGGAACCCCCCTTTAGGGAACCCCCATGGTAGTTCTTAGGGAACCCCCCCCACATGGTCGACTTAGGGAACCCCCCCATGGTAGTTCTACAAATGCCTTAGGGAACCCCCCTTTAGGGAACCCCCATGGTAGTTCTTAGGGCACATGGTCGACTTAGGGAACCCCCCCATGGTAGTTCTACAAATGCCTTAGGGAACCCCCCTTTAGGGAACCCCCATGGTAGTTCTTGGGAACCCCCCCACATGGTCGACTTAGGGACCCCCCATGGTAGTTCTACAAATGCCAGGGAACCCCCCTTTAGGGAACCCCCATGGTAGTTCTTAGGGAACCCCCCCCACATGGTCGACTTAGGGAACCCCCCCATGGTAGTTCTACAAATGCCTTAGGGAACCCCCCTTTAGGTAACCCCCATGGTAGTGTTTAGGGAACATTTCTTGACATGGTCGACTTAGGAAACCCCCCCATGGTAGTTCTACAAATGCCTTAGGGAACCGCCCTTTAGGGAACCCCATGGTAGTTCTTAGGGAACCCCCCCCACATGGTCGACTTGGGGAATCCCCCCATGGTAGTTCTACAAATGCCTTAGGGAACCCCCCTTTAGGGAACCCCCATGGTAGTTCTTAGGGAACCCCCCCCCCACATGGTCGACTTAGGGAACCCCCCCATGGTAGTTCTACAAATGCCTTAGGGAACCCCCCTTTAGGGAACCCCCATGGTAGTTCTTAGGGAACCCCCCCCACATGGTCGACTTAGGGAACCCCCCCATGGTAGTTCTACAAATGCCTTAGGGAACCCCCCTTTGGGAACCCCCATGGTAGTTCTTAGGGAACCCCCCCCACATGGTCGACTTAGGGAACCCCCCCATGGTAGTTCTACAAATGCCTTAGGGAACCCCCCTTTAGATGGTAGTTCTTAGGGAACCCCATGGTAGTTCTACCCCTCACTTAGGGAACCCCCCCATGGTAGTTCTAACAAATGCCTTAGGGAACCCCCCTTTAGGGAACCCCCATGGTAGTTCTTAGGGAACCCCCCCCACATGGTCGACTTAGGGAACCCCCCCATGGTAGTTCTACAAATGCCTTAAGGGAACCCCCCTTTAGGGAACCCCCCATGGTAGTTCTTAACCCCCCTTTAGGGAACCCCATGGTAGGGAACCCCCCCCACATGGTCGACTTAGGGAACCCCCCCATGGTAGTTCTACAAATGCCTTTAGGGAACCCCCCTTTACAAAACCCCCATGGTAGTTCTTAGGGAACCCCCCCCACATGGTCGACTTAGGGAACCCCCCCATGGTAGTTCTACAAATGCCTTAGGGAACCCCCCTTTAGGGAACCCCCATGGTAGTTTTTAGGGAACCCCCCCCCACATTAGCCATGGTAGTTCTACAAATGCCCATGGTAGTTCTACAAATGCCTTAGGGAACCCCCCTTTAGGGAACCCCCATGGTAGTTCTTAGGGAACCCTCCCCACATGGTCGATTTAGGGAAACCCTGCATGGTAGTTCTACAAATGCCTTAGGGAACCCCCCTTTAGGGAACCCCCATGGTAGTTCTTAGGGAACCCCCCCCCACATGGTCGACTTAGGGAACCCCCCCATGGTAGTTCTACAAATGCCTTAGGGAACCCCCCTTTAGGGAACCCCCATGGTAGTTTTTAGGGAACCCCCACTTAGGGAACCCCTACAAATGCCTGGTGCGGGCCTGGTGGGCCTGGTGCGGCCCTGGGGCGTAGTGCGGGCGGGCCTGGTGCGGGGCCTGGTGCGGCCTGGTGCGGGCCTGGTGCGGGCCTGGCGCGGGCCTGGTGCGGGCCTGGTGCTGCCTTTCAGCCAATCCTGTTGTGAGCGCAGGATTGCCCCAGTCAATCCTGTCGTCAGCGCAGGATACCCCCCTTTAGGGAACCCCCATGGTAGTTCTTAGGGAACCCCCCCCACATGGTCGACTTACAGAACCCCCCCATGGTAGTTCTACAAATGCCTTAGGGAACCCCCCTTTAGGGAACCCCCATGGTAGTTCTTAGGGAACCCCCCCCACATGGTCGACTTAGGGAACCCCCCCATGGTAGTTCTACAAATGCCTTAGAGAACCCCCCTTTAGGGAACCCCCATGGTAGTTCTTAGGGAACCCCCCCCACATGGTCGACTTAGGGAACCCCCCCATGGTAGTTCTACAAATGCCTTAAGGAACCCCCCTTTAGGGAACCCCCATGGTAGTTCTTAGGGAACCCCCCCCACATGGTCGACTTAGGGAACCCCCCCATGGTAGTTCTACAAATGCCTGCAAATTCCAAAGGTGAATCCAAAGGCCGATCCAAAGGCCGCCCTCCCGCAGGAACCGAAGATGCAGGAACTCCCGCGGCAGAAGTCGGATTCTTGAGCGCCAGGCTGCTGCGGGTCCCAGCGTGGCACGAGCAGCCGCCGGCCAGGCCTGCCACCGTGCACCTCGTTTATTATTATTGTTATTATTGCTGTTATATATTTGTTTGTTATTTGTGTGTTGCTATTATTGCTCTTGTTATTGTTATTATTTATTATGGTTTTGTTTTATTATTTGTTTTTTTTTGTTTGTTTTTTGTTTCCACCTCGCCTCAAAGGAGTGACAGCACTGCCACCAGATCGATCGGTTTCCTTCCGGCCATGGCTATGAGTTTCGATTGGGCACCAAAGTGGTCGGTGGACATGTCCCCTATATTCGATGCCCACAACAGCATCCCTCAGCCAAACGAGGAGCCTTTTTCGGCGGGGTTTTAAAGGGAATCCAAAAGAAAGATTCATAGGACCTTGCAAAGCGGGTGGTTTTGGTTGAACATGCGGTGAGTGCTTGGTATGCCGGACCCGGGCAGAATTGCGTCCGTTGTTTTCTTCAGAGGGTTAAACGAAACCAACTGCAGTTGAGGTGCCCGTTTCTCTTCCACGATCAGTGGGAGTCTCAGGTCTGTATGTTCGCTTTGAAAGGAGGCTGCGCAACAAAGCTTATAGCGCTCGTCTTGCTGACACGCATGTGCCTTGTTGACAGAATGGGTATTTATCAGGAACTTTTATTGAGCCTCTGAGGACACATTGCCAAGGCGGGTTGTAAACAATTAACAATTATTATTGTTGTTAGTTGTTAGGGTGGTCCGCTTGGATACCCACTCAGGCAGGACTCAGGCATATGTAAATGACTTCATAATCTAAGGGTCACTAACTGTGGGGCAGAATCAAACATATATGGGTCATGCACGTGTCTCAAGATGTGGAGATCCCGACAATTGTTGGTGTCCTTTTTGGTGTCTCTTTAAACAACCCGCTGAAGAGTACCCTCAAGAAAGACAGTTCCATATGTGTTTTGCTGGCGCAAAAGTTGACGCGTGGATGGACTGGCGTGCTGATTCGTATGGGCTGGCCACTCGAAGCCGCTAATCGCCAGGTTGACAATTCGAGCGTGAGCCCGGGCCCGAATGCGGAACGGACTCGGGCATGCCTGTGGCAGTTTTGGCAAGCTGCGTCGTTTGTTTCCTAATCCGCCCCAGACCCAGTGGGACTTCAGTTTTTCATTTTGTTGCAGGGGGGTTGCGCCGTCTGCGGCCTTCCCAAAATGTAGAAATGGGGTTGGGGGGGAGTCCCAAGTAGGCCGAAGGGCTTCTCTCAAAGCTTTCCGGGTGTGGTTCCTTGCTGCAACCATCCGTTTTCACATCACAACTACGTTCACAACCTACATATGCCGTGTCCTTATTTGTGGGTACCCCTGTTGGAGTGGTTTTGGAAGGGAAACCAAGAGGAAACTCACCGTGTTGTCGGTACGTCTATTTGAAGACGCACCTAATATAGATACACTGAGCTGCTATTTGGTTGGTTCCTCAATGTCACATAAGCAAAGAGCTAGGCCAGCTGGCGACAGCCACAAAGCGCACGGTGTATGTCCCATGGCAAAACCGCTGCCTTCCATTTGTCTAAGAATAACTATTTCTTTGTCCAAACAGTGGAAGTTTCAATATATAACATCCATTTGCTTAAGCATGTTTGGTTTTCTTTCATTTCCGCTGTTGGTGTTTAAAAGGACTCGATCACTACTGGAAACAGTGTTTTGTTTGGTGCTTTTTTCCAGGGGGCTTAAGCAAATGGAAGCTACCGATTAGCTTTTGGTCCTCCAAAAGCGAAATTGAGGTTCTCCATTGGAGGGTCCGGGGTCTGCATGGGAGGGGGTCATGAGCTTGAGATCGTCGCCGCGATCGATTTAAAGGATACAGGATACGCTGTACACTAGCCAAACTGCCTTTAGTGAATCATCAGTGGGAAGGCGAGAGTAATGCCGCTTTAGATTTATCACGCCTCGGATGATTTCACTTGGGTTCTGATAGTCAGGTTGGCAGTTGCCAGTTTGCAATGGACTTTGAGAAGTGGTGGGGGTTGGATGTGCGGATTGCTACAGAGAGCGATTGTCCTGGCTGGCAAGAGTACTGTTGGCTGGTCATGCTTCACTTTCCTTCTTTGATGCAGAATATGTGCATGCGATCAGTTGAGTATGTCCAATGGTGTTTTTATTTTGGTAGTTATGTTCTGGCGCGCTCTTGTGTGTCCAATGGTGCTTCTATGTTTGTTTCCGTGTGCAATCGCTGTGTTGTGGCTAATCTTTCGTTAGCTCTTCAAGGGTTCAGCTATGGTTTACTTCCCTGGCAGCCTGTTGCTCTTCCGGTTCCTCACTTCCTGAGTTCATGAACTTTAAACTTTTTGGGAAGACCATTTTAGTGGTAATTATAAAGTTTGAGCTTTTTTTGGGCCATCCACTTAGCCAGTGAGGTTCTCTTTTTAGTGGCGAGCTCGTGCGAAGGTCGGATTCGACCCAAGTCTCAGGCCTGCCCTTGCCGACGAGCTTCCAGGAGATCGTGCAGTGGCTAGAGCCTCCAGCTGTTTTCTTCTGCCTGAGATATTGCACTTCAGCCACCTTTGGGGTTTGGGCCATTTAAGTTTCGAACAACAGTTTGGACTTTTCCTGCAAATGCACTCCGGAAGTATTGACACCACAGTTGGCCAACACAAAACGATGGCTGACCAAAAATGGGACCCCAGCGCCAAGAAAATTGGGAAGCTCGTGTCAACTTTCAGAGGGAGGGGGCAAATGCAGGACCTTTTTCTGGGCGTCGCATTTGTTTGGATTGCCGGGGTCCGGTGGAAACAAAACACGGCGGCATGTTCCGCGTTGCTTTGGAGCTCGCTGGCGTGAATTTGAGGTCCGTTGAAGCAAAATAAATGGCGCGGATGTGTTGGAGCATGGTCCCAACCCAAAGTGAATCTGCAGTGTGGGCATTTTCGCCTGTGTGTGTGTGTTTGGGTGTTTTAGTCTACTCTCTAGCTCTGGGCATGTTGGCCCAGACACATTCCGTTGTTCCTTTTTTTGGGAGGGGGGAAGCCCATGGAAAAGACACTACCAAAAAGAGGTGCCTTTGTTCATGGCCACTGGGGGGTCTAGATTCAAGCGAACGAGGAAGGATTCCTACTCAAACTGAAGAGTTCCCTGCTCAGGGCGGTGGCTGTGCCAAAACGTTAGTGGTCCAACTACTGTGGATGGGCGAAATCCGATCGCACCACTTGGAAACCATGGGAAGCCATTGTTTATTGGTATTTACAGGAGATTCATCATTCCGGGGCTTCTTAGGTGGTGCAGGATTTCGTCCATCCACAGTATGGCTTCTTCGAAAACAATCAGAGAACACATGCGTCTGTCTTTTTTGAGGCTACCCCTCTCACTTGCACAAAAACCGATCTTTTGACCATTTTGCTGTTTTCGATTTGGGGTTCCCATGTTTAGTCAAGGCTTCAAAAATGAACCTTTCATTTTTTGCCCAATCCCCTCAAATGAGTTTAGACAGTGGTAATTATTCTGTCATCTCTATTCCTGGTTCCCATCTAGTTTTTAGGGCTCCAATTCCTATTCGGAGACAAATTCCCATATTTAGTCTGACCCTGAAACATATGGGAGAAGATCTACTGAACTATGGGGAGACAAACCCATTAGATAGCCTATTAGGAGACAAACAAAAAGAACAACACAACTATCTCTTGAAGAGCTTGTCTGGATACTAGTCCAATTTTCTTGACCCCAGGATTTAGACTGACGGTTCCTTTGCGGACTATCTGATTTCGAGCCCGCCGATTCCAGCCCGACTCGAGGCTTGATTGGGCCGCCCACGGCCGCGATGAGATCTCGGAGCCTTGGATGGGAGCATGGCCTTGCAGGCAGTAGCCTTTTAAGGCTTGCAGCTCGGAGTTGTTCTGAGATGTTCTTGTTGACTTGGGGTTTGGAGCGATTTGTAAGATACAGCCGACGAGTTGTTGGCTACGGGATCAAGAAGAAAGGAAGCCGATCCCAGCCGAAGTTGCGGCAAATGGGTGTGTCTTCTTCTTATGTTCGGACTCACATGTCATGTGCCCCTCAATTGGTGATCCGGCTTGGTTTGGGGATTTGATTCTTGTAGAGGGTAAATGGAACCCACTTTCCCGAAATAGGCACACGCAAATGGCCAATAGGAGGCCAAAAGGGGATGGCGTTTGAGAGGGTGAAAGATATATGAGCTGGTAATGCAGCAAAAACAGACGCGAGGGCAGAGGCCCAGTGGCGTCTAGAGTGGACAGGTTCAATACATCCCCCTTTGCCCCACCCCACATCCCAATGGGTGTGTTTCTCCAATTCAACAGAATGATTCGCTTTGACTGTTTGGTCCCCGATTCTGATTTCCCAGGCCCTTACTTCAGCAAAGACGTTAGGGTTACCTTTTCCCTTACCAAGGTTCAGTCATGGAATCCGAATCCTTTCGGTTTTCAACAACCCCCTTTTCGGTTCTACACACTTTTTGTGGTGAGGGGGCTTTTGGTCGTCCCAATTTTCAGAGGCTCCAACACTTCCGTCCTTTTTCTGGTTCCTGTCGGGCAGCGGGTCACCTCCTGGGAGTCTCGCGTCCGTCCCTGGACTCGATATACGTTTGGGGTCAAAGTTATTTTAGCGGCAAGCAAGCAGTCCACTTAACTACGTCCCCCAGTAGTGCCCTTTTACCCTTTTTGGGGCGAGGGTTGCCCTACTAAAATAGACTACCCTTATTCCAACCTCTCTACTGGAGGACCCAGCTAAGGCTTATGACCCCTCCAATGCAGAACCCGCACCAATGAAGAATCTCGACTAAGAAAAAAACCCTTTCTGAGGACCCAAATCGATTTGGAGCCTTGCGCCGCTTGTTTTTCGCGAATCGACTCAGGAACCCATATACCCAGGACCCAATTTGCTTGCTTCCCCCCAAAAAAACCAAAGCTCCAGTTGAGAGGGTGTTCCACCCCTCTCAGACGAAACGACTACCACCTCGCAGGTCTTCTTCCCCCGGAAGTCTGGCACGCCCCAAGAAGCTTCGCTGAAGCTCAGGACTTCGATGCGACCCCGGTGCGCGGCCCGAGGGCCCAGCGCGGGCTTCGGAGGTGTTTTGGTCCATCCCGAGGTGTGACCCCCAGAAACATCGTTGGGGGGGTCTTCACCAAATCCCGGGGGTATCCCAGGTGTTCTTTGATGCATTTTGCCAAGGGATGTTAGGACTGAGTGTTTGTTTGCCAACTCATGGGTCTTGCGTATTAGACCACTAAAAGTTTGAAGCTGAGTTTTGACCCCAAAAACCCCGGGGGGTCTTAACCAAATATTTCGGGGTTTTAACCCAAAGACCTTGGAGGTCTTAACTAATGCCAGGATATTTTAAAGAGGGGCTTCTCCCATTAGAAGTACAGACCATGCGGAGGTTGTACATCACTGAGGCTCCCCCAGTTCTAAAATGTTTCAAACATATCGCCCTTAGTGGGCAAAGATGGTTTAGGCCAGTCCGCTGAGAGCTGGAAGGGGGTTGTTGAGCAGTGCTCACAACACCAGGTCGCTTTTATACGGGATGTCGCCTGATAAGTATACCCCCTCTACCCGTGTTTGTAGAACCCAAAGTGAATGGATTATGGGCACTGCTCAGTTTGTAGTCGTCCCAAATGTGTCAACATTCAGTTAACTCTTTCACCCTGTAGCTATGATTAACCATTCATCTCACCCAGTTCCCTGGGTGCCTAGCGTCATTTTGGTTTCTCCCTCGTTGCAAAGCTTCCGGTCCCAAGAAGGGGACACGGAAGGCCCAAGCTCCCAATTCCGAGCCCGTCCAATTCCCAGTTGCCCAGTGCCGACTTGTTTCAGCTTTGTCTTGGGAAGAGTTCCCCTTTAAAGTCAACCAACAAGAACAGGTGCCCTTTTTTCCCCATGGAAATCCACTGGGCATCTGAGAATTTCCTCGTGGAGTTCCCTGGCTACTAAAGCTTTCGTGGATCTACGCGCCCCACTTGAGCCACAATGAAAACCCGGGTAGATGAAGGTGGGTAAGGGACAGCTGCGGATATCCGCCTTCTAACTTCCTGAGGCATGGTTCTGGGCTTACGACCATGGTAGTACCGGGTTTTGAGCAAGTGACTCACTTCCCTATTGTTGGCTGAGGCCTTCTGGTGCTCTCCAACCACTTCCTGGAGAGCAGTTTCCTGGATTCCACCAACGCAGAGGCGCTGCGCATAGCTCTGAATGACGAAAGGAAGTCGGTTCTCCAATTTTCTGCCAAGACTCCATTTGAGCAGGTTCAGGTCCTGCCTGGTTCTTGCAGGGCGCTTTTTCTGAGCCTTTACCACCTTGGGCTACTGTTTTCGGGTATCATCTCCCAAGGGTTTTGGACAGAATTTTCATGGGTTTCAATGCCCACGAGCTTTCCTGACCAAGAGGGCCTCGGAATTTCTGCGGGGCGCATGAAATCAAGATCAGCTGATAGTTTGTTTGAACAATAACCCGCAGCGCGTCATAGTCACAGGCGTTCTTCGAGCTCATCGTTAAGGGTCCGCTACCTTTGGTAGCTTGACCATGGTTGCGTCGACTCATAAATTGTCGGGCCGTTTGGCTGCCTTCTGCGGGCCGCTTCATCCCCCCCGCAGAAAAGTAGAAAACATATATATATATATATATGTATGTACATTGGATGCGCTAGGTAAGTCTGGGTATGGGGTTGTGTTAACTTGGGGGGACCCCCAAATGGTTGGTTTTCTTTTGGCTTCTCTTTTGAAACTATCCCAAAAAGATGCCATCCAACAAGCACACACTCATTATGACTCATAATGACTCATATTGTGCTAAGTTGGGGGTCAACCGCGCGCCGGGGAAAAACGCCCCCCACCCCCTAGGGAACGCAGCAAAAAGCGCTGAAGCGCAGAGCATGCAACGCGAGCTGGGCCCCTGGTGCGTTTGTAGGTCACATCCTTTTGACAGTCTGCAGAAGAGTATCTTTGGGCTTGCATCCGACACGGGGCAGGTCATGACGTTATTTATCATCCCCCCCGCCCCCCCCCGCCACCCCACGCCCAAGAAAAGAAGAGAGTTTAGGGTCAGCCCAAATGGAAGAAACACCCACGGTCGTGCATGTACCCGGTACTTTTTTGAAGGGTGAAATTTGCCAATTCCTGTTCTTGGCAACACCAAATGGTAGTGAGACAGCTTCTCAAGCAGGGGAAATGTGGCACAGAGTGGTGCCACGCTCGTAGCCCATTTCAGCACAAGCTCGTCGGCCGCCAAACTGCGACGGGGTCATCCACAGTCGCGAGTCGCCTTTTCCGGAGAGGCGAAGCGCCTTCCCATGGATGCTGCCAGTGGGCATCTTCCCGCTAGGGCATGCCTTACGCCGTGGAGGCTTTCACGCGCAGTGCTTCCACTCGGCCGAGGACCTGCGGCTTTCCGCGCAAGGAAGAGTCGGAGACGATTTCCCGCGACGGGGGCGGTGACGGTTGAAGGACAGCCAACGGACAGCCCAGCTTCAACCAGGGCTCTACTTTCGCTATTGGTTTCATTCTTTGGCTGCTTTGGTTCATCCCTGCGGAAACTCTCCTGCTGTAGCGGATTGTGCGGTCTACAGATTAGATTATGCGGCTCGCGGATGGCTCATGATGGGTTGCAGACAGACTTTCCATGCTACAATCCAACATGCGGCTTTGACCTGAAGTTTGCGGCACGGACTACAAGAAGATTATAGAAACCAAAACATGGATCAAGCGGACACAGATATTTCGATCACATGGTGGGTTTTCCTGTTGGTTTCCATATAAACAACCACAAAGAACATCAAAGAAATCAAAGAACGACAACCCTCAAAAACGACACCACCATATGTTACATTTGAGGGTAGGCGAATGATTAGCGTCTGAGCATCTGATTTTGTTGACAGTGAAATCTTTACATTCTGACTCTGAAGAGGGGGTTCCAAGATAGCTCCATGTTGTTTGCCAGTTGGCATTTGGGAGAAGCCAATCATGCGTTACACGGAGTTCATGCAAAGCGGAACGTGGCAACTACGAATTCGACGTGAACAGTTTGGTCCGAATTTCCTGTTTTGGGTTTGTCTCAGAGGAACCGTGTTCCTTTTGGTCTCCCTTCACAAACAACCCAAACAAGTTCCCTCCAAAAACGACCCCCGTTTATTTACAGCCGATTTCGGAACGACATGGGACGAGCTCTAAATCGCAAAGACAGGGCTTGGTCCAATGTGTTTTTTGCGTCCTTTAGGACACTTTAGGATAAGGTCAAGTGGGTAGATGCAGGTTGGTAAGGGGGTCCGAACCTCAAATTGAGCATGCCATGTTCAAACCAGGTGTTTGTGACAATTCCCGGAACACCATAATTCAATGGGTGTGTACCTTTTTCAGGGGTTCGTGTGTCGAAAGGGCAACCAAAACAAAACCGAAGTCATGTTGGAGGTCCGAGTTCCTATTTTGCCATACATTCGACTTTGGCTGGGGGACCAGTGGATGGTGGAACGCTCCAGCTTGCCAAGTCGTTTGGCATCGAGCTACGCCAGGTGTCTTTCGAGCTGACACTTCACCCGGGGCAGGCGCGAACTGTTGAACGCCCGCAGCGCCCAAATCCGAGTCCCTTTTTCGGCCATTTCGGTCGGGGGTCTGTTCTACTATCTGGTGTTTATGAAGGTTCTTGGCTATATGAACCTAAGCCATGTTGGTAGAACCAAGGGTCAATGGGTTTTGGGCGCTGCTGACTCCTGCATGAAGCGTGGAAGGACGGGCAGTTGCGTGGGTTTGGGCGGGCCAAATTCGGGTTTCATTGAAATTGAGCACAAGAGGGCACTGGGGTTAAAAGAAGGCTCGTATGTTTGATCCCAGATGTTTGTTTTGTTGGTTCTGTTCAGGTGTTTTTCTTGTTGCTGGGCCTGGGTGTGGAAAAGTGCTTTCAAGCCATTTTGGCTTCCCTCAAAACCACAGTAATGACATCCGTGAGGGCACATAGCTTAAGTTTCTTTGAATATATTTAAAGCCGCCAGTGTTGACCCCATATCAATCCACTTCAGTTATGAATAGAATGATTCCCCACAAAACAACCCAGGGACAGCCAAAAGGGGTCAACAAGAGTGTTCAGCTTCCCTTTGGAGCTTTGAGGCTTGGGTTGCTAAGGAGTGAATTCCTTTTCTTCGGGTTTTGGGAGCGAGCCTCTCCAACCACATTGAGCTGTGGGTTGGCTCCTTGGGCGGTTGAGGGGACCCAAACATGTGTTAGTCAAGAAACGGGCTCCAGTTTTTGGGATGTTAGGCAAAGCGCGGGGTGTTTTTCTGGGTGTTTGGCGAACTTGGAGAATTGTGTGAAGGCGACCACAACTCCAAGGACACTTCAGTGGTGAAATGGTTGCGAAGTAAACCCTAAGTGTCCAACATACCCTCCCCCCTGTAGCTCTTGCAGAACTATCAGCACAAGGGTCTTCTCCTTTTCTGGGCTTGTTTAAAGGAAAGCCAACGGGAAACTATTAGCTATGGATCAATTAGTTTGAGTCAGATGTGCCTTGAGCCCTACCTGTTGTTCAACCAAACTGACCCTCGGCAACAGTCAGGTTTTTGCGAGGCGGCAGTCAGCAGTACGTACGTGTATCCCCAACCTATCCTCCGCCTGCGGGTGCGAGCTATAGGTTGGTTGTTTCCCAGTCGATGAGCGCTGAAACCTTGCAAAGAAACTATGGAATCTATGGCATAGACAGGATTGCAGCAGGAGCTGCACCCCAGGCTATGTCAAGGCAGGAGCAAACCCTTGCTTGGAGTTCTGTCTCGAACAGCCTTGGGCTCATGATGTCTCAGGACATTTGCCATTTTGGCTTATGGTCGTTGATCTGGGCGTTGATCTGGGCTAATATGCTGTCAGTGGTCATTGCGAATGGTGGTGAAGGGGCATTCCAGCGGACAGTTTGGGTCTTGTCAGACGTGGAGGATGTTTGACAGATCTTCAGGCTGCCACTCAAGTGACGGATCTTTTACTCAACCCGCAACCATGCGCCGTTGCTTGTCATGTCGTGACCAGACCATGGCCACCATCAATCAGGTAACCCTCAAGCGGCTTGATTTGGATGGGTGGTTTGGATTTGACTTCCAGTTCCTTTGACTTCAAAATTCAATAACCATAGCCATTTTGGCTCAAGTGCGATAAACCATATGAGCACACTATAAATTGGGTACAAGTTGTACTCATCATTTTTCTTGGTGGCGGTAGAGAATGGGATAGTAGTAAAGTGGTCTTAGGAACCAAATGCTACCGGACGAACATCCCCGATCTGGCAGGCAATGTTGTCGTAGACAGCAGAAAGATCGCGACTGACCGAGAACTCTACTACTTCGACCTTACGGAAGCAAGCCCCGAGGAAAAACATGCAATGGTGTCCCTGTGTGGCGCAACTCAGGAGATCATAGCATTGACTGCGTGCCCTGAGTATGAATTTGGTCTCTTGTCCGACAACGAGACTATTCAAGAAGAGATCCAAAACATGTACGATGAGATGGACGGCACGTGGGACAATACGAAACCACTTTTGGTCAGACGCGATCAGGCAGAAACGAGTTACATATGCAATCTCGACAGCGGACTTCGCCAAAGCACTCGCCTATTCAAAAAATCAAAAGAAAACAGACACTGAGTCGTACAGGTTAGTGGTGTCTTCGCAAGGCAGGCAACCGAAACAGACAACACCGGCACAGTCCAGCCAGCCGAAAGAGCCAATGTATGCGCAGGACCAGAGCATTGGCAAGGGCACGAGCAAAGGCAAAGGAAAGACTGACGACGAATGGCGCAAGTGGAACGTATTGAAGGCATTGGGCTTGCGGAATCACAAGTCGTGCGAATGCGCATGCAAAGGGACAGGAAAAGACTGCAGATGGAATGCTGGTACTGAACACCATTTGAATTCCACGATCGAAGAACGGCAAGCTAAAGTTCACAGCAGCTGACCACTGCGCAATCAGTATCGAAAGCTACTATCTACGACTTGATCGTTGAACGTTCCGCCA
Organism: Effrenium voratum; assembly: GCA_963377175.1. Classification (NCBI taxonomy): domain Eukaryota; class Dinophyceae; order Suessiales; family Symbiodiniaceae; genus Effrenium; species Effrenium voratum. Next base: position 266,317 of record CAUJNA010001702.1, on the reverse strand, counting down.
CGGAAAAGCAGTTCGATACTAAGATCGAACAACTGGAGAAGATGATCAATGTACTGAAAGAAGGACTGGCAGACATCGACAGTAGCAAATAACGAAAGTTATGCTACACTCCCTAGCTTCAATCATGGATTTTTCAAGATGGAAATGTCAACATCTACTTTAAAGATATTCAATTTTTCAAACTAGTATACTTTCATTCTGGTTTGTAAAAAATAAATATCAAAATTTTTGATAGAATAACAAAAGCAATATCAATAACAATATCAATATCAACAACAATATCAATATCACTAACAATAACAATACCAATAATAATAACAATAATTTCTTTTTTACCGTAGCCATTTTGGCTCAAGTTCGTATTCAAGCAATACAAACTAATACAAGATAGTGGAAGAATGGCCATGACGAGCAGGAAGACGGATGCAATGGCTTTCTGATGATGAAGGACTCCGATGGTCAAATGGGCGATGGGGTTTGCTTGTGTTACAAGCAATACATCCATGCGACGAGAAGCCAGCAGATGCGTTTGGAACCACTACACTTGGCGTAGAGAAGAAGCTCTCTACTACTAACACGAACGCATTCGACGATAAGCGCGCGATCATGGCACGTGGAGCGACACAGATACAGCAGTACCACCGAACCCGATTTCAGAATCAATCTGGTGCAGTCGAACAATCTCGTTCGGCGCGAGATTGAAAACATCGTCGACGGCATGGCGGATGGTTGGGACAATACGACAAAGATCATGATCGAGTTTGAGCACATTACGGTAGAAGCTCGCCCGTACTACTTGCTGATGCATGATGCCGTTGCGCACAACTACAGCTACCTGTACATGGCCAAGCTTCCTTATGGAGGGTATTTCAAGTGCCTAAAGAAGATCCGTACAAATGGTGTCCACTGCGCAGTGTCCGTTGAGGACTTTGCACGAGCTTACGGATAAGCAAAGTGTCTGGAGCAACACATGCCACCAGTGAGCACCCAGCGAGAACAGTTGTCCAAGAGCGAGAATAGCAAAGGCAAAGCAAGGGGCAAGAACAAGTTCATCGAGGATGAAGAAAGCGGGAGCGCATGGCAGTATGACTCTGAATACTTGCAGAAGGGCAAGGGCAAGGGCAATGCAACCATGGAATTGGAAGAACAAATGCAAAGCATCGCGCAGATGCACGCCAAGTTTGCTGGACTGTGTGCAAAATTCAGTGAACATAATTCCAAGGTCGAGTCAATGGATAAACAATTACTCGGAGCTGAAAGTGAACTTCACCACCCAGATCGTAGAAGTGAAGAAGAGCATAGAAGTGATTTCAGGCGCAATGCAGCAACTGCCGCACTTGAAAGACGACATGGATGACAACGATAGAGTGCCAGAAGTCAACTAGCAGCGATGCACTACAAGAACTAGCGGTGCTACATCACCTAGGTACATTCTAGGTATTTTTCAAGCGCAGGATGGAAACGTTTAGGGATGATACCATCCAACAGTTTAAAGATACTCATTTCTTCAAATAAAAACAATTCTATTTAAGTTTGAAAAATTGCATTTTTGTTAACTTATTGATTCATTAATTTATTAGTTAATAAAACTGTTTTTCTGTAAAGCTTTCTGTAAAACTTTTTGCAATATTATTTACTAGAACAATACTTCGTAGAATAAGTATTTACATAAATGAATTTTTACTCATGAGATTAAATAATGCTATTATAGTCTTTTAAATACATCACGCCGAATCTTTCTATGAAACTTTCTATTTCACTTTTTACAATTTCAATTAGTAGAATAACAATTTACATAAATTTCTCTTTTTGCTTATTAGATTGAATAATGCCATTAAACTCTGATAAATACATGGCGCCGAATCTTTCTATGAAACTTTCTATACAACTTTTTTCCATATTAATTAGTAGAATGATTATTCACATAAATGTATTTTTTACTTATTAGATTAAACAATGCTATTATATTCTATTAAATACACCGCACCGAATCTTACTGTAACACTTTTTTACAATAATACTTACTAGAATACAAGTTTCCATAAATCTCTATTGTTCTTATTAGATTATATGGTACTATTTTTATCTATTAAAAACATCGCGCCGCATCATTCTGTAAATTTTTTTACAATAATAATTAGTAGAATAATAATCTAAATATTTGTATATTTTTACTTATTAGATTAAATAATGCCATTATACTCTGATAAATACAGGGTGCCGAATCTTTCTATAAACTGTCTGTAAAATTTTCTGTAAAACTTTTTGCAGTATATACTAGTAGAATAATGATTTACATAGATTTATATTTTTACTTGTTAGATTAAATAATGCTATTATATTCTATGAAATACATCGCGCCGAATCTTTCTGTATTTTTTCAATACTAATTTGTAGAATAATAATTTACATTTTTTATTTTTTAATTGTTAGAATAAAAATACTATTATATTCTGATAAATACATCGCGCAGAATCTTTCTATAAAACTTTCTGTAAAACTTTCTATATTGTTTCACAATATTAGTTACTAGAAACCAATTAGTAGCATAGTAGTTTACATAAGTTTGGATTCTTACTTATTAGATTAAATAATACTCTTATAATATATTAAATTCATCGCGCAGAATCTTTCAATAAAACTTTCTGTAAAACTGTCAAAAAACTTTTTACTATGTTGGTTACTAGATTAGTAGTCAGTTGAATAATAATTTGCATAAATTTATGTTTTTGCTTTTTAGATTAAATAATACGAGTATATTCTATTAAATACATCACGCCGAACCTTTCTGTAAAACTTTTTACAATCATAATATTTGTAGAATGATAATTTACATAAATTAGTGCTATTTCCATTTTTATTCAAATCATGTATAGTTCCATCTGTTGTAGCAGTCATTTCTGCCCAAAAAGCAACACTGCAAAGAACAATGTTTGCAACCAGACATTGAACAGGTTTCGAGCGGATGGGGTGGTGTCAGGCGGGCTGGGACGGCAAAGTCCGTTGGTTGATCCGTTTCCAAAGTGCGTTTGGGTTGCACCCAGGGCTATGTTTTAACGTCCAAATCCCAGTTGCCCAGTGGTGCCCGTTTATCTTGCCTGGGAAGGGTTCCCCTTTAAAGTCAACCAACCAAAAAAGGGGGGCCCTTTTTTCCCATGGACATCCACTCCGCATCTGAGAAATCGGAACCAAAGTCAATGGGTTGTGGGTGGAGTGGAAAATCCCGGCAGTGCGGCGGTCTCAGGCAGAAGCGGGCCAGCGGTTTCTGATCTTTTCGTGGGGTGGCGCAGTGGCCGATTTCTGGGCTCGAGGTGGGTGAGCCGGTCTGTAGGATCCAATCGCTCAAACCGGTCCCGAACCGAACCAGAGCCTGCCGGGATTCTTTCAAAATTAAGGTCTTAATGGGAACCAGCAAGAAACCCCTGGTTGGTTCATAGGCGGTGTCCCCATTTAGTGGAGGTTCTTCCCACTTTTGGAGGGGAATCGCCCTGCGACTACTAGGAGGCCTTTATTAGTCTGCGGTCAACACTCTCGCAGACCGCAAGTCGGGGTCCTCTTTCCAACAAAAGTTCGCGCCTGGAGTCTGTGTTCCCGCCACTCGGTGCGGTTTTTCCTTGTGCTTCGAGGGTTTGATTTTCCTGAGATCTGAGTTTGGACGACTTCACTGCTGAACACAAGTGACACAGTGCGATGACAGGTCGTTTTGAATCCACGGACGTGAGCGGTGGGCCCCCTTGAAGAGGTCTCTAGGCCATCTCGGGTTTCTGATTCGCCGAAATCGCTTGGACCTGGCAGTGCCATCCGCATAGCATTCCGGTCCATTCAGGCTTCAGATCTCGAAGCAAAGCCAGCCTTGCGTGGGAATCCAACCAGTTGCCATACCCAGTGGATCCATGTTACCTGAGTATCTTAGGGAACCCTAGACAAGAGGAGAACGGCAAATGGGGCGAAGCGCCTGGGATCTATCCGGATAGCTTTAACGATGGCTAGGTGTTGCTCTCACCCAAAAAGTTCGCAGATGGGAATAGTTGTTTTCCAGCGATTTTCGCAGCTGTCCCCGGATGTTTTTGTTTTTGCTTGGTCCCTTAAAGTGAACATGTTGAGGGATTCTCAAATTGACGTTTGGTTGTAGTTTCCTTTACAGCCGTCTTGAGGAGGTTACTTTCTCGGATCCAGTTAAAGACAATGAATTGCAGTGGTGCAAGCATTCGCAAACCTCACTGTTTTAGGTCACAATTAAGTTCTCCGACCTATAGGGCGCAGCGGGCATTGACATTTTCAGCCTTCGCAGTTGGGGGACACTCTTTTTTCCCACAATTTGTCCTCGGCAAGCGAAATGAATGGAAGGGTTCCCCAAGACAATTCCGAGATGTTCATTTGGCTCTGAAGGTGTTAATCAGGAACCCCCTGCCAATGGTTTGGTGGACAAAGCAATGTTGACGAGGAACCCGCCAATTCCCGGTTGCCCAGTGGGGCCCTTTTTTCCTTTTTTTGGGGAAGGGTTCCCTTTCGACCCAACCAAAAATGGGGGGCCCTTTTTTCCCCTGGCCTTTGGGCATGTGAGAATTTCTTGGTGGACAAAGCTCCCCGCCGAAATGATGTCCACCAGAAATTCCCGCGAACCCATTTCATTCTTCGGAGTCGCTTCGCGGCCGGTGTCAGCCTTTGGCTCCAGGCCCAACAGCGGAAGCAATTCCACCGATTCGGAGACTCAAATGAGCAAAAGCCAAGACGAACATCTCATGGAGATCCAGCTCTTATCGTTGTCCAAAGCGAATCGGCCTTGCAACCTTTTCTTGACCGTCTTGGGTTGTCCTTTGTTAGTCCATGTTTTGTCCAGGGCCCAAAAGGCTAGCCTTTTGCTGCCAGGTCCGCATGGGGCAGCAGGTGAGTTATTCGTGGCAAAGATGCAGCTCAACAAATACTGAAATTCCATGTTCAGTTACCAATTCTCATTGCGGGTTTTGGAACCCAACTGGTCATGAGGAAAGTTGGTGATAACTCGCAAACTGTTTATGTCCGGAACATGATGACTATCAATTGTGGCTTACATGAGCCTAGTAGTCTAGTAATTTGGGTTTGCCTCATTGGCGTAAAACTAGAAATACGTTGACGCACGGAGCTGACACATTAGGACATTGGCAAGGTGCCGGGTCATATTAGCCCACAGAGGCAGATTGCCGACACCACATGATAGGAACTCCGCTGGCATTTGCTTCTTATCGGAGAGAACTGCTAGACATTTCGTTTGAGCTCTAATTGTGCGTTGCGTTTGGTCGATCTAAACTAAGAACATCGACACATCTCAAGAATCGAATTGAGCAAACCAGGGCTGCCCCAGTAGAATACCTTTATTGGAAGCATCTATTTCACTTCACTCCACTCGCCGCTCACCTGCCCTTATGCCTCAAGTTGGGCGCATGTCACAGACCATTGCAAGGGAGTGTTTCGCGGCTCGCCATTTCAGCGGCGGAAACGGCCGCCAGCGACGGATCGTGCGATGGCATGGGGCACTTTAGGTGTCAGGCTTCGGCCGGAAAGAGGCAGGGGAAGTCGGAAAGTCACTGGGGTCTCCTGCAAAAGGATTTTTAATTGTCAACCACCTCAAACGTGGGTGGTGGACATGTATCCCACCCAAATGATGTCCATCAAAGGCTCTCCTCAAGACACGGCCATGTGACGCAGAATTTGAACATCGTATTTCTAGTGCGCTCCAGAGTTGAGCCCTAGGCGGGTCCTTGTTCCCCCCCCCTGTTTTATTTCCCAGAAGGAACCCTGAGTGAGGGGCGTCCTTTCCAATGTGTACCCCGGGGATGTTTTCACGAAGTAGAAAAGGGCCCCTAGTTGTGAGTGAGTCAGAGGTACTACCCTAAAACCTTTGATTTGGTGGGATAACCCCAACCCCAGAAACAAGTCCCTTGAAAATCTTTCGGGGCACTGGGCAAAGTGTTAGCAAGCAACCTAAGAAATTAAGGTCTATGTTTTTGTTTCTCTCGACATGAAGCATGTTGGTTTGCATTTGAGTGCGTCTCAAAATGGGGAGACCTCCACATCGGCTGTGTTCTCGAAACGGCTTCCGTTTTTTTTTGCTGGCATTCACGCCTTGCCTTCAAAAAGAGACATTTGCTCCCCGGAGTGCCCGGAGGTTTGACATTTTACGAAGGCAATCTGAGTACTGGCAAAGTTTGGCTACTTTGTTGCGCCAATCCATGCAGGAAGCGAGGACGCCCCCAAAAGATGTTGCTTTTTGGGCCTTTGCTCCAGTGATTGCATAGACTTAGAGCAGACTGCTCGGAGACATTCCATAAGTTGCCGGTCAACATGACCCCTGAAAACTTTTGTCTAGCGAGCCAGTTCGTTTTGTGTGGAGGGGGTGAATCCCTCTAGTGAACTCCAACTACCAAAACTGGCTTGTCCAAACCCAAACTTTGGAACGTTGGAACTTATAATCTTTTGTGGTGGTTGGACCCGACAAAATGTTTAAGGCATTCACACCCTGACCAGGAAACGACCGGCACGGGTCCCCGGTCCCCTGCAGTCCTATTCCTCCTATTGGGGGGGCTTCCCTTTTAAAGTCTACAAACAACAGGTGCCATTTTTTCCCCCTGATGGCCACTGGAGTCTTGGAGGGTCGACGTGCCCTCAGACTTGCTATACTGGTGTTGTCAACTAGTTGCTGTGTCAAGGGCCCTCTTAAGGAGGGTTTGCCACTCTCCTACCTCAATTGTGCTGTGACACATGTGTTGGCGTCCCTTTCAATGAAACAAGAAAAGCAGCCACTGATACAAAGTGTTTCAGCGGGCAGCCTCCTTCCATCCCTCGTTGGATGTGGAACTGCTTTTTTGTGCAAGACAAGCCTTGGTTTGTCGTTCGGTGTGGGGTGTAAAACTTGACTATGTTTCTGAAAGGAAGCCCAAAGGCCCAAAATAAATGGGATTCAGCATGAACAAGGGTTCCCCTACAATCGAATACAGAAAAAGTTGGTACCCCTTATTCTGATTTGTTTAACTGGAGGACCTAGCTGATGGCCACAAGGTTCACTCGAAGGGCTGGAGGAGCTGCAGCCTTACCAGCAAGGAACCTTAGCCTGGTTGGGCTCCTCCCTTTGGTTTTCCTTTCTTGGAGACCGGAACTGGAGCCCCCGGTTTAAATTAAAAAAACTGCCGAACACGAAAACATGGGGCGTGGGCACTAGATGTCCTGAGGAAGAATGGGAATCTGTACGTTTGGGTTGGCCTGTCTTGGCCTCGCAGAGAACTTGGAGTTTCGGACCTCGAAAATGATACGTCCCGCTTTGTTCCGCCTGTCATGAGCGGGAAAGCAAACATAATGTCGCAGTCAGAATGGTCATTCTCCCTTTTTGGACTCACCTCGTTGGGTGATTGCTTTTCGGTTCCAGCCGTCGATTCTTAAGTTTTTAGGCCTTCAGGGTTTAGAGGCCCAGACGTGGTTCTGAAAAGAAGATACCAATGGACTCTTGGGACACTCAGTCCTTAATCCTGCCAGATGGTTTTTCCATACTAAGTACCCAATCGGAACAAGGACAGCCTGGGAGACCACACCTGGGGTCAGAAGCTATCTTGGCTTTTCTTGTCTTCACTGTTGGCATGTGCTTGTTTGTGTTGTTGGTTTTCTGGTTCTGTCCCTTTTTTGAGTAGACTTCAAAATCAGCAACCTTGGACAGTTGTTATCTATGGTTTGTCTCTGGTGCACTTTGCTTGGATGTTAGGACTTTAACTTTTTGTCGACTAATGGGTTTTCCATTAAAAAGTGAAAAGCTTTTAGCAGGGGAGCAGATTTCGCCACCGAGTTGTGGTCGCGGGGGTAGCGTCCAGCTAGCCCAAACTTTGGGTCAGGTGCTGCTGGGCCGGCGCCGGAAGGCGACGAAGCCGACAGGGCGGAAGGCGCTGACGGGATTGAAATCTGGCGCTCGGTGCGAGCAGGGAACAAAACTCTAGGGGTTGATTCATAGTGCGTACGCAGGTATGCCTTGGGAAAAGTACCATGAAAGCTCAGCAAAGTGGATTCCTGCAATGATTGTAGGGGTTGATTGCCGTTCCATTCTTTTCAGCCATCGTTCTTTTCGAAAACCGATCGCCATTTCCCCTGGGTGTTGGTGGTTTTCCAGAAAGAAGGATCCCTGGAAAGAATGGGGAAGTTACCCCTAGAAAAGCATGGAATGACCCCGAGATAAACCGTCCAACTGGTGGTTTCCCCTTTAAGGGGATCCCTAGGTTCATTCCATTTTTCGTTCCCTACTGAGCACCAGCAAGTTATTTTCAGGGCAGGGCGATGTTCAAGCACACCCTCCCGCAAGAAAAACGGCTGATGCAGAGCACCATGTGTTGTTCGGGTTTTGGTATGGTTGCGTCCGCGTAAGTATGAATATCGTGTATATCCCATTTAGTTATGCTCAGAGTAGTCCTAGCAATGGTTGACATACTTGCTATGTGTTCCCACTGCTGCTTCCCCGGACAGAAATGGCGAGGTGCAGTTAGCAGCTAGCAAATGGATGCTTGAGCAAGCCGCTTTCCCCTTTCAAGGAATGCATCTTGGACCTGCCCCTGCCGGCCAACATAAGATGATACGCATTTGTATGACCCACGACTAAAACGGTCTTTGACATTGTGGTGACTGGTAGTGTTGGGGAGCAGAGTCCAAACGCTAGTGGTTTCTTTTGGCACGGATGGCGGATGGCGAATAGGGCTTCCCTCCATGTTGAACAACTTTGATAAGTTATGTCCACTCCGGATGAGTTGAGTAGAAATTTCACCTCTCGGAAGAGGCACTTCCCCATAAATCCACCAGCGGTTCATGAATGTGGGGTCATCATTAATTAACACAGCTTGCTGAAAGTAGATGGAACAATTTCCCAATCCTATATACCCCCGCCCTATTGTAAAACACGCTGCACTATGTCATACTGTGGATGGACGAAATCCTGCACCACCTAGAAAACCCTGGAAGGATGATTCCCCTGTAAATGCCAACAAACAATGGTTTCCATGGTTTCAGAGTAGTGCGAAATGGATTTCGTCCATCCACAGTAGGGGGAAACGATCAGACCGGGGTCAGGCCAAAAAACAATGGGGAAAAACTAAAAAGAAAAAGAAACGTCAAGCAGAAACAAAAACAACAACAAAGCGTCATCCCGCGCCCAATCGTCTTGACGCCGGGTCGATTCGGTTCGGCTGAGACCGTGGCAGCTCCTGCGGCGCCTGCTCTCGGGCGGAACTGCGCCCTTGCGGCGCAGCTCCTTGCAGGAGGCCGACGCAGGATCAGCCGCCAGGTGCTTGTTCTAGGATGTTCTAGGGCCCCCAGCTAGGTGCCCTTTTTAACCCCTTTTTGGGGGGAGGGTTCCCGTACTAAAAAAGACTACAGAAAAACGGGTACCATTTGCTGAAATCAATATGTTTGATTTTCCCCTGTTGGTTTTGAAGGGAATCTATCACTGCTGGAAGTAGTTGTAAGTCGCTTGTTAGATATAAGTGGCTTTCTAAGGGTGTCATACCCCTTGGCTACAGTGGTAGAAGGGATATGAACAAGGGCTATGTACTGCTACCGTGGCTGACACTGTGATACCCCTTGTTCATACCCCTTGTAGCCAAATACATACCCCTTGTTCATACCGGTTCCTGGGCTTCCCTGGTTTCCAGCCCACTTTATAAGAGGTTCTTCTCCTTTTTTGGGACGGCCGGCCTTTTGGATTCATTTGCCCAAGGGGCATGTTACGGGGTATGTACAAGCACCGCTGGATGCTGGTTGGTTTTGAAGGAAGTCTATCACAGTCCCTATTTTAAGACACACCCACAGGAATCCTCGTACTTCCATTTGCTTAAGAAACGTTTGATTTTCCCCGTTGGCTTTGAAGGCCTATCACTACTGGAAATATGTGTATCTTTCCCAGGGGGGCTTAACAGCAAATGGAGACTCTGGCGGCCGATTTCCTTCTGTGAGATCGCGGTAGTCCCCAGAAGCAATCGGCTTGGGCCACTTTCAGTCATTGGGAGCCTGAGCTGGATAGCAGTGGCCTGTTTGGCGCGGGGGGTGGTGGGGGGGGGGGGTAAAACAAGGAAACCATGGAAGTCCTTCTCTTGTGCTTCGGAACTTTTGCAGAGTTTGCAGATGAATCACGCCTTTCAGGACGACTGCTGAAATGTGAGAGGCAGCCTGGTGTGTCCATGGTGGACCCCCGTAGATTTCCTTCTGCTTGTCCAACGCAGTTCATCTCGAGTTGATAATCTTGAGCTTTCTGCTGGTAGATGTCTTCATCATTCTAGTCATTTGTTGGTAGGTGTCTTTATCACTTCATTAGTCAAGAGTCAAGCTTTCTCACACCCGTCAACTCCAGGCCAAAAACGGAGAACCGTCTTCAGGCGTCTGTTTGGATCCTTGGTTTGGGTTGCGGGACAGGCAAAGGGGCGATCAACTTTTTCATCGCCTGACCCTCAGTTGGGGCCAAGCCAATTCCTCTTGAAACATGGACATGGGGTGCCCCATGCAACCGTGAATGGTTGGACAAGTCCAACAACTATCCCAAGCGCCGCTTTGCAACCAGGAACCAAACCATGAGCCATGACCAATGGAGACGTCACCCCACTCCCAAAGAACGGGATCTGAGGATCCGCCAGGCCTGGTCTCAATTCCTCGTGAGGTGGAGCAGGCCCTCTCCGCAGCGCAGAAGCACCTTGAGGCATTCCAAAGGGGGCACGAGCCACAGCCATGGTGTGGCTCCTTTGGGCAATCCATTTCTTATCTTGCTGGTGCGATAGGCAGGGAATGAGACATGGAATGAACCCTATGCTCGCGGTTTTCTTTAAGGGTGGCAAACACAAAGCTTACCTGAATGGGGGGGGGCCAAATCTTGACTGGACTCCATCGTTTGTTTTCATGCGGGTTCCCTGCCGAGAATCGTTGCACTAGGGGCCCGCTGATGCACAATTCATGGGGTATATATTCACATGCTGCATAGTTGTATGGCACATTGCTCGACGCAACTCTAGTGCACATGGGGGGAGGAGACCCCAGATGGGGTACATTTATGCCACATTAAGTACATGGGCTGCATGGGGTAAATTGGGTACACTTGGGCACATTGCATGCAAGCATGCAGGGGTTGTAGCTATCCAGCATCCGAAGCACCGTACAGGAAGCAGGTGTTAGTAAGTTACAATATCTTTGCCACTATTGGGTTTAATCGTTAAGCTTTAACTTGTTGGGAACACATGTGTTTCCCCACGAACCAGAACACGTTAAGCTTGTAGGGGGCAATGGCCTCATGGATTTGAGGCCGCTCTCATGTGATCTTTGCTTCGATTTCAGAGAGCCATGCAGAAATCAGAACCCTGGTTGGTTTGCAGCCCCTGCGTAAACCAACCACCACAAGTTGTGGCACAAGCTCGCCAGAGAATGTCGGCCCCGGATTGAGAACCCTACCCATGGATGTTTCCCTGAACGTGAAAACATCCCTCAGAACTGGATCGCATCGAATGAAAATCACCGAGTTCAATGCGCGGGAAGATTGCTGCAAGCTTGTCGAGCCGTTTACTTGCTGGTGCGATGGGCAGTGAATGAGACATGGAATGACCCCCCATAGGCCATCCCTTGTGGTTTCCTTTAAGGGGACCCCTGGGTTCATTCCCTCATTGCTGAGCACCAGCAAGGTTAAAGTCATGTTCCATGGCAACCAATTGCCCGTGAGCTTCCCAAAACTTTCGGAAGCTCGCCAAACTCCGCCGGGCTCGGCCTCTCAACCGTTTTTTGTTTTTTTCACCAACTGTGGATGGACAATTTTTCCAGGCCAATCGGCACCGGTGGATGAAATTCGATTTTATGTTTTTGGGTGATAAACCCCCAATCCCACCTAGTTCTAAGGGTTGATTCCCCATTCTTTTCAGCCATCGTTCTTTGCAAGAAGCAGCCATTTCCCCATGGTTTTTACTGGTTTTCTAGAAAGAAGGATCCCTGGAAAGAGCGGGGAAGTTACCCCTAGACTAGTGCAAAAATCGTGGCGGACCGTGTCCACCCGGTTGCGTTGTGTTTAATTAAGTCCGTGCCCCCTCGCCAACGCTGCACGGTGGGCACCAAAACGGTTCCCGGTGTCCCCGCTGCTTCCACCCACGTTGGTTGAGAATTTCCCATGGCTTGTGGGTGTTTGAGTCGCTTGCCGGTTCTCAGTCGGGCAAGAGGGAGTTTGGGAATGAACCAATGCACCCCCAGACTGAAAAACCGCCAAACACGCTTCACAGCTTCACCCCCAAAACCAATAAAGAGTCAAAAGGGCGGGTGTCCGCGCCTATTTCTGGCTCAAAACTGACCAGGGGGTTGATTTCTGGCTCAGACATCCGTCACTCGCCTTCGAACCATCGAGTTGCGCCATGCGATTCGAGGCCGACGGAGAGAGCTCGGAGCTCCTGGGGCTGGTTGGCTGCCTTTGGCGCCTCGCGCACCATGTGGGTGTGGGTCAAAAAAATAAGAGCTAGGGTTCAACACGCAGGTTTTAGTCTTTCCATTTACCTTGCGGTGCCATGTTGGTACATGTTTTTGAGCCACAGCCATGCGGGCCGCTTCTTATTGGAGGTCTTGGGGAAATTTGGTGTAGACGTTGCAGATGTTTGCTTGCAGATTCGTGTTTTTGCTTGCAAGCACTGGTTGGCAACAGGGGTTGAGCAGGACGCCAGTTCTGAGGTATGTGCGCGCCATCTACCTGCAAGATGCCGTCAGGTACGAGGAGTGGACATCACGCAGGTCCTTTCCAAATGCAAATGGACCATGAACTGTCCAGTACGTTTGACCGAGCCTCAAATGGGGTGCAATGAAACTCGAGAGGAAATCCTGGGTTGGGGCAGCCGAAAGACATTGTTGCCACACTTGCCTCTATGATCTTTCTAGCAACATGAAATGGGCCAGGACCTGCCAGGTCTCAAGGCTCCAATCAGTTCTAGGTGCAATGAACGCAGGTGGTTTGGCGCCTTGACCCCCCGCTGAAATGCAGTGCAATCTTGGACCCAGGTTAGGAAGGTGGAAGGTCAAAGCAAGCTAGGTAAGGCTGATGACATCTGACAGCCACTGCTCATTTTAAATTAAAATTTTGTGCTGCCATTGGTCTCAACTCCGAAAGCATGATGCTCCGACCCGACGACCCGAGCTGCAGCGCCAGAGCAATGGCAAGGCTTCAGCGCATAGGCTGCAATGCCTTCCCTTAGGCTCAAAAGCAGCCTATGAAAATCAGATGTTGTCCCTCTCTTCCACATAGGTGACCTGTTGCAGAAATCGATGCCCCTGGTAAATGGCTTGTATGCAACCCATCTATTTCGAACCAAACTAACCTACAAATGACACCCATGATTGACTTTGATTGGAAAGCCCTCCAAAAGAAAAGGAATACTGGGCACCACTGGCAACTCTATACATATAATTATATATATATATATATGGGTCTTCACGTTTGGGGGCACAAGGGGTACACCACGGGTACATAACAAAGCTCATGAGCATGTTGACTGGACCTGATTGCGCGGACAAAACTTGTGGCCAAGGTCATGCCCGCGGAGGAAAGCTTGTTGTCGTCTAGATTCCTTGTTGTCAATATTCGGCAGCCGATTTTGGTATCGCCCCCCCCCCCCCAAAAAAAAAAAAAGGCAGCACCTTGGGCGGCGGGATCCAAAAAAGGCGCAATATGTTTGACAACCCCCCGCCCCGATGGTTGATGGCACCTCCCGCTAAACTCAAGTAACACGCTGTTTCGTGCACGACAGCAGGCGCCTGTAAAAACAAAAACAATTACACCAGCATAGACCCCAGACAGCAAACAACATACCGACGATTGTGTATGAGACGATTGTGCACCAGCACCTCCAGCAGCACCCCCCCCAGCAGCGCTTGGCCGTCAATCTCGCGCGCCGTCACTTAGCACCTCCAACAGCTCCCCAAACAGCATCCCAAACTGCATGCCCTTGCGCCCTGCCGTCTATCTCGCAAAACTGCACCCACCGGCGCCCCGCAAAGACATCACTCCCGCGAAAACGCCGCAAACAGCGTCCCAAAACGCCACCTGCGCCAGCACCCCAAACTGCATGCCCCCTTGCGCCCCACCATCAATCTCGCAAAAAGCGAACCCACGCCGGCTCCGCACAGTCACCATCACTTCAAACAGAACACCAGACAGCATCCAGCACCCTAAACTGCATACCTGTTTGCACCTACTAGTACCGTCAATCTTGCGCAAATGCGCCAGCTCAAACAGCGCCCCAAACAGCACCTTCACCAGCACCCCAAACTGCACCCCCCGTAGCACCAGCCCATCAATCTCGCAAATCACTTCCCCCTCTCATTAGATGTTAGGAGCCCTGTAGCTTTCAGCTATCTGGGGAAAAACCAGCAAACTCACAAGTTTTCTCATGCCCCATATCCTCACTGAACTTGGTGGCTCCCGGCCATCCGCTTAGCTTCTTGGCTTGTTAGGGTTTCGTGGGCACTTTCATTTAGCCCACCAAAAGTTAGTCACTTGTCTCCACGGATCTGAGGACGGGTCAGTAGAGTCACATGAGCAACAATCAAAACTCGGGTAGATGAAGATTAGTAAGCGAAGATCCCAACCGTAAGTAGCTGCGGCCGCCTTCTTATTTCTTTGCATGGTTCTGGGTGTACCCTTTTTGTACCGGGTTTTGATTATGACTCACATGCGCGGGTTTTTGGCGCACAAACTCATCACAGGAGGCCTGCGCCTGCTTCGCGGAAGCCCTTCCGCTGCTGCAGCAGGCGGCGGAAGCCGCGGCTTGCGCCGCGGAAGTCGTCCGCGGGAGAGGCGCGGAACTCCGCTTGGACGAGGCGGGCTGGGGGTTTTCCTGTGATCAGGGTTGCTTCCATTTGGGTGGAATGTTTAAAAACTAAAAACACAAAATGTTGCCCTGTTGGTTTAAAGGGAATCTATCGCTATTGGAAACATATTTGTTTTCTAGGGGGCTTAAGCAAATGGAAGGTTGTGGGACGACTCGCGGTTTATACCACTTCTGTGATACTTTTGGGACTCCCCCGTTATATGGGGGGTTTGTCTTTGGGAAGCCCTTTCTGTTGTATCACAGAAGTGGTCATTTCCCACAACATTTCACGACCCTGCCTGGGATGGTTTCCCCGGGAACAAAAAACGGAAACGAGGTCTGGACGCTTTCTTTGGAGAAACCACGAGATGGCCGGACAAAAAGGAGTTTGCCCATGTTGGCATCTTACTTGGACGTTCCTAAGTTGATGTCAAAGTATATTGTTTGCCCAGACTGAAGGGTCAGTTCATTGGTACCAGTGCAGGGCGTTTCCATGTTTCCCCTATTGTCACAAAACAGAGAGAGCACCCTTTTGAGAGCGCCCTTTCTGCCCCCTTGACCCAGGGCATTGTCTGTGTTTAGATCAGATTGGTTGAAACCATATGGAGTTTGCTGGTTTCTGTCTTGCTTCTTGAGGTTGCTCATTGGATGCAACCCAAACCCTTGCCTTCAGTCGTTCCCCCGAGAACCTTCCAGAATGGCTGGCTTTTGCAAAGATGGAGGGTTGAACAAGTAGTCGGGTTCCTGTCAGAGGGGGGGGGTTCTACAGGTTAGTTGTCTATTGCGCACTGAGGATGTTAGCCCGGGAAATGACGCAGCGTGGTCCAAAATGGCCAGAGTTAATCTCCGGGGGATCACACATGTGTTTGGTTTCCGTTGGGTCAACAAAGCACGTAATTACCCATATCCCATGGTCAAAAACCAACTTTCGGGGTGTCGGTAGGGGTGGTTATCAAAGACAAACACCGTAAGAATTGCTACTGAAAGGATGGCCCTAGGAATTTTGACCCTGGCACATTCATTGCAAATGGGTGAATCCTCCAAAACGGGTGGTTTAGTCTTGGTTTCCATTGGAATTTCCAAAAGGCACACTTGTATAGGTATGTGTATATACACACAAAGCAATCCTTGAATTGTGTATGTGTCTTTTTTTGGTTTCTCCTTGAAATCAATCCAATCAGGGTACCCTCAAAGACTTGCAAGCCCATTGTTCAATCTGGGCCGACGCACGGCTCGCAGGGTGCCTTTTGCTAAGCTCTTCCCGTTGGAGAGCTGATTGCTGGTGTGCGCTTGGGGGGACGAACGGACAAAACTTACGAAGCAGAGACGTTACAAACACCAGTCAGCACGCAAACAGAAACCAATCACAACCAATACCACAACAACAAAGCATCAACAATACTACAACAGCCAAACGATGATCTCAACAAGAAAACAACATAAAATATATACGAGACACCGAGGCAACACAAACCAACGAAAACCCAAAGACTTTGACGCCGACCGGCAAAGCGCCAGGTGGTCCGGCGCTTCCTGATGGTATGCCTGGTGTACAGCCGGCGCATGGCGGAAGCGATCCGCCTGGGCGAGGCGGGAATCACACGCCCAGAGCGGCTTGCGCCGCGATGGGTCTCAAAGCAGAGAAAATGGTTTCTAACCATTTTTGGGTTCCTTCTAAAATAAAATGAGGTTAAACGGAGAAGTATGGAAAAATGATGTCCAACATTACTTTGGGCTCCGTGAAGATTGGGTTCTTTTACATGTTCCCTACCCGACTGTCGAGTGACTCCCGACCGTATGCTCCACCCAGTGCCGCATGACAGCTGTGACAGAGGCTATTTCGACAGCTGTGACAGAGCAGCCGTGACAGTCCGAAGCTTGAGGGTCCTGCCGAGTGACCGGACCAGGACAGCTGTGACAGACCAAAGCCTAGGCTGTCTTGTAGAGACTTGTACGATTTGAGGGGCCACGTGTGTGGGCTACCTTGGGTCTCAAGGTTTCACGCGCTTCCTTGTTGATGTTGTGAGCACATACCTCAACATGTTTTTCCAGCTATGAATCCAAGACGTGTAGTTCGTCGTGCGCATAAGGTGTTTCGGCTGATCGAACAGCAAGCCTCCTGGAAAAGAGCACCGCCGCGCCAAATGAGTCCAACTAGCAACGCTTTCCGGGCGGGAGCGTGCTGAAAGAGCTGCTCCGGCTGAGTTGCAGCGGTCGCTCCGCCGCGCATTAGCGCACGGCCACTCGGGTGACTTGGGGGAGCCTGCGACGCATTTCAGCTCGCGCTTCCTTGCTCGGCGCCCGGACGAGATGAGCGCCGCCCAGGCTTAGAAGGCTGGAGGGCGCCCCGGCGCTGAAGCAGAAACCGAGAGCTGAGCCGGCCATCGGGTTCAAGACTTTGTTGGCCTATCTAACCTTGATTGTTCGACAGCAGCTGCCGCACATTGGATTTTTTGACTTCAAGATGCCGTTCGTTCCTACGCTTCCATGAGTTTTGCCCGACAAGACGTTGTTCGTTCCATGGGCTCGCGTTCCCCCCCCCCTCCCAACGCACGGTGCGCAGGAAAGACCGCGCGAGGCGTGATGGCGTGCCACGTTGTGCTTGCTGAGAGGGCGTGCTCCCTGCCATTTCACGAAATTATGTTGCAGCCCAACATGAGCAGCGACCGCAAGTGCTTCCAACACAAGATCGTCCCGTTTTTCGCAACCGGCTTCTCACTGGTAGAGGTTTTTGGGCCTTGCACGGGCTCTCCTTGCGAGTGCGCGGAAAACATTTTTGCCCCATGGCCGTGTAATGGGAGGGCCGAGCCCAGACGTACAAATACAGTGGTTTAATGCAGTGCTGCACCCTGAGCAGACTTGAAGCCCCACCCGCAGCGAGTTGGGCTTTTGGTGCATGTGTGTTTGCAGCCAATCAAATCACAAGGTAGACGGAGAGCGAAACAGAATCTTAAAATATGATTTTCTGTGTACGCTATTTGGGAGCCAAGAAAAGAACCAGAGTTTTTTTCCCGTAACAGAAAAAGACTGCCGCCCAGACTTGCAGCGCTGCTCTTTGGTCCTGTGTGTTAGAGCACTCCATTTAAACCAAATTTTAAAAGTGACCTTCTTCCCTGTTCACTGACAACGAACAATGGAGCAATAAACCACGGCTAGTAAGGCCATCGTAGCTTTACCCCCTATAGACCGCTAGGTCAAGCCCAGTTGGAACCGAGGATCGCAAACCGCCAGCGGCCATGGAGAACCGAGGGCGCCCTTTTTTGGTAGCTGACTCTAAAAGGAACCCCTGCAAAATCGAGACAGGTCCGGCATCTTCCGTTGCCAACATGATCACGTAAAGACCTACAAAACGCTTTACTCAGGACAGTTGTTCCATAGCATTGCTGACAAATACATTGTGATTTCCAGTTTGCATACTACTATTGCCGTTGACGGTAACAGGGTAACTCATTGAAGTACTTCACCGAACAAGACCAATGATAGGTAGACTGCAAAGCAAAGCCCCGGCGGGCTCCAGTTGTTCATCTTTGGTCGGTGGCTAAATGAAGAAGGTCACCCCCGAACGAGGCTCCCTTTTTGCCAGGGTCGCTGAACAACTGGACTGTTTCGGAAGAAAGTAAGGAAGGCCAAACGGCTCTGACATTTCAGAGTTGGATGCCTGTCTCCAGTCACCCTGGAAGAATCTCTTCCATTTTTTTGGGCCACTGCCTGAGCGGGTCTCTTCTATCCCCCTCCCGTCCGCCAGGACTCCCTCGCACGGGGAAGAAGCCAGCCGGCGCTGCTTCGGCTGCAGGGGTCCCAAGTTATCGCGGCGGCGTTTTCCCCCTGGTTGCGCTTCACACTGTGGTTGTATGTATTGTTTTGCTTGATGTGTAGACAGGAGTTTCTCCTTTAAATCAATTTCTTCAGACGGTACTGTCAAAGGGTTGCTGCCACTACTGTAGCATTGAAAAGGCAATGGGCCTAATGGGTGTCAAGTGGCCGTACTAGCCCACATCGGTTCGTCTTGTTTTAGAATTGGTGCCCCATTATTGAGAAGAAAAAAACAAAGGCCAAACCGAAAGGAGATTGGAGAGAAATCGAGCAGAAGAGGCTCTTAGTTATCAGTTGAGTAGGTCACCACAGTGTTGTTTCTTTGAGTTGGCAGGTTGAAAATAGATGGCACTGGTTTCAGTCTTCTTTATCAAGTTACCAGTGCCATTTATGGTGTCAAACAACATATACAGGAAGATCCCTGCGTTCCACCTGCAGAATAGCTGGCGCAATTTGGTGTTTCCCTCACTTACTGAGATATTGGGAATTGCCGGGTATTTTCGCTTTCGGGGTTACCTGTAGCTGGAAGCTCTGATCTGAGGTGCGGCGAGATCTTCAATCAGCAGGGCTTGCAGCTCATGGGACTCCAGGCGGGCCCCGTTGACTGAACGGAGACTTGCGACCATGGCCTCGGGTTGCAACGGCATGGAACGGCTAGCCGCTTGGTGGAAATTCAGTGCGGGCCCCCAACAGACACAGCGCGTTCCTAGTTTGGGAAACCAACCCAAGCCGGTTCTTCAGATTCCGAAGGTGACAGTGCTATAGGTAATATGAGGGCGTGAATAACTACTGAAAGGTTTCTCGTGTGACCATGACTACATTTAGTTTAGAAGCACTCCAACCCTGTTCTCGTTGTTTGGGCTTTCATACTTGGGTGCTCGGCCAAGTTACTCAGTGGTTTGTAACCTCTCATAAGCTTGCAACCCACTTGTAAGTCCCCTAAGTGGGGTTTACCTTGTTCTTAGGGGGTGCAACCCAAGTGGCCAACCACTTCCTAACTAGGCAACGCACATCCAAGTGCCTCTTTCCCTGCTAGGTCCTCCAGTAGAGAGGTTAGAAGAAGGGTACCAACTTTTTCCTGTAGTCTATTTAAGTAGGGGAATCCCAACCAAAAACATTGGGTTAAAAAGGGCACCTAGCTGGGGGACCTAGTTAAGAGGGAACCAGCTCAGATCTGTTTGGTGCACATGAATCCCCACCCAAATGATATCCACCAAAGGGTCCAATTCAATTTCATAACCGTACCAGGGGTAGTCTATTTTACTAATGGAGCCCCACCCATCCAAAAAAAGTGTTGGCAAACAAGTTGGCACCTGGGGGACCTCGTCCTTCCGCGTTTGCCCCTGGCGTGGGGGTTTTTCAGGAGGCGGAGGCCCGGAGTTGGTTCCTGCGCGCTTCGAAGATGTTCGAAGAGGCGGAGATGCTGGCGCCAGGCGCGGATGGTCGCGGCGGCTTGCTGGTCCGACGACCCCTGAAAAATGGGAAGGGCGGATTTCTTGACTGCTATTGGGTTGGATCTTTAGACTTCAACTTTTTGAAATCAAGTTGGGTTTTCCAGGAAGGCGGAATAAGCCCCATTAGATCTATTCTAGGTCCTTCATGAGGAGCACCCACACCATTGGAGTCCTTCGGGTTTGGTTGGCTGGGTCCCCCAGTTGTGCCCCTTTACCTTTTTTTGGCGGAGGGTTCCCCTACTAAAATAGACTCCAGAAAGAAGTTGGTACCCTTATTCTAACCTCTCTACTGGAGGACCTGGTATTTTAATCGTGGGATGTCCCGGGTTTAGTGGGGATTCATCGCGCTGGGGTGCTGGCTTGGGGGATCGCTGGCGAAGCCGCTTCTCAAGGGTGTTCCTTGGCCAACCCCATTAAAATTAACGGGACAGGTTTATACATTTCTTGCTTGGATGTTCATTCTATGTCAGGTCAGTGGGATATTCTATGACACCAACCCTGGAGTATCCCACTGTCCTGACATAGAACGAACATGCAAGCAATGTTGACCCATAAACCCGTCGGGTCGCTGTTCCTCTTTTTTTGCAGGGGGGAGGGGGGGGGCACGTGCCCTTTTTCGCATGGTCACTGGGGTTCAGGGCAGTAAGTTTTCTACTCCAAGAACCCAAGGACAAGGGGTTGGTTGATATAACCTAGGGCATAACCTACTAAGTTGAACATCCAAGTGAGGGTTTGAGGCGGTGTGGGGTTGACAGTTTGTACTTGGGCTCAACCACATTCAACACAAGGGATGGAGAGGGTGCCACTGAACGACTGGAAATATGGGGGCTAGATGATGACACACGCAGTATCTGGTTTTGCCGGCGATCCCATGGGACTGGGAGTAGCCACTAAAAGCATTTTTTCAATTGGACTTAGTCGTCACAAAGATTTTATGTACCTCTCCCTGAGGCCATCTTTCTGTTGCATTCCATGAGCCCACTCCCTTACGCATCCAGTTGGCGATACGAATGACAGCAGCCTCCCAGCTGGAGTCCTGAAGACTGGCTGGATGGACAAACACCTAAGCACATTGGACAGATGAATCTACATATATAACACTAATTTGTATATGTTTTCACGCATGAACGTATCGCCAACATATATGCCTGCATACAATAATTAAATAAATAAATATATATATATATATATAGATACATGCGCAGCTGTGTTACATACACGTTACCCTCCCACCAATTAACATGGAACTTGACGTTCGGGGATCCCTTTGAAAGGAGAATGGTCCAAACGAGTACCCCATGTTAGTTGCTGGGCGGGAATTATTTTTCCAGGGGGCGTAAAAGCAAATGAAAGCAAGGGGAGAGACAGACCACACATCGAATACAATCGCAGACATATTTCGCTATCTCCAACCATATTATAAACCTATATCAATATATACACATACACATTACATACACCTTTTGCATTCAAGCCATATATATATATATACCAGTTTTATTTGTTTATCAGTTTTATTTGCTTTATCTTCAGCTCAGGCCACGCGCACTCCTTCAGCAGCTGGGCCTTGTCCAACTCCATGCTGGGCGACCTGCAGGGCGCCCAGCGGGTGGCCGGAGAGGCGCGCGAGTTGGTCGGCAGTGGCTGGTCTTCGTGGCACCCGGGGATGGGGTTTGCGTGGGTTTTGGCTTGGTAGGTTTGAGTGGATGGATAGAATTCGGACCAGTTGTTGACTGTGATTCAAGCTTTTCTTGAGGTGGATGGGTAGAATTCATCATGTCAAACAGGACCTTGTCCATCAGTAAGAACAGTTCAAGGCATTTCCGCACATTTCTTTGTGAACCGCGCAGCATGTTTTGCCTGCTTCAAGAGGATAAATGCCTTGTGGACATTTGAACGTCTCCAGAATCCTAAGTTCCAAGGACCTTTTGCGACGGGGACCTTGGAGCAACCCAATTCGACGGCTTTAATGTGTAGATGGTGTGATCGCCGGGTGTGTCTGATGTCGAGGGGGACTCCCCAATCAAGATCCAGGGGTTTACTCGGGTCAATATGATCGGCAGCAAACATGAAAACAGGAGTCCCGCGAAAGGAGGCTCTTCCATGAGAAGCAACCCCTTTTTTTGCAGACCCACTGTTTGAAACCCTATTGCTAGGGGTTGATTTCACATTAGGTCCAAGCCCAAGCCTGTTTTTGTTCACCTCCGTTAGACATACAGATTGCGGAACCAGCTGCGCCACGCTCTCAAAACCGATCGGGTAGATGAAGCTGAAGGGACAGTCCCGAGCAGAATCAGGTGCAGCCGCCCTTTTGATTCTTTACATGCTGGGTTAAACCATTTAAGTGCAACGTTTGATGGTGACTCAGGTTTGGTCGCGCAACTGGGCGGGGCCCCGTTGCCCGAATCACTGGCTGGCCTTGGACCAGCAGGAAACAGCGGCCAGTTTTCTCACTGGTTGCTAGGGGCTGGCCACCTAGAAGAGCAACTTAGAACCTGCCTTTGGGTTTTGAGCCACCTGTTTTTCAACCCCAACCCTGTTTGGCGCTCTTCCCCCCCCCCCCCATTTTACTTGATCCAGCAACAACCGGGTTTAGGGTGCTCAGTCAGATGTATCCAACACCACCCCAAAGAAACCCCAACGAAACCCCAAAGAAACCCCAAAGAAACCCGAAAGAACCCCCAAAGAAACCCCAAAGACTCCAAAGAAACCCCAAAGCAACCCCAAAGAAACCCCCAAGGAACCCCCAAGGAACCCCCAAGAACCCTCAAACAAACTCCCAAGGAACCGCAAGGATTTGTTTGGGTGTCTCCTACCCAAAGTCGTCACCCCTGAGATCCTCGTCATTTACTCACTTCCTGAGTTCATGAACTTTAAACTGTTTGGGAAGACCAGTTTGGTGGTAAATATAAAGTTCGGACTTTTTTTGGGCCATCCACTCAGCCAGTGAGAAGTTTTGGCGAACGCCGCCGCGAGGCGCTGAAGACGGTGCCTGGCTTCTGGGTGCACCCGCTCCAGCGGCCCAGCTTCTTCGCGCCTCAGCTTCTTCGCGACGCGCGGGGGGGGACTCTCGTTGCCTTTTGGGGGGAGCTGCTCCCCCAAAACGGTTTCGGCTTTCCGGTTGGTATCCCATCAAAACCAACAGAAGCTGCTCCCAAAATGGTCGTTTTCCTTTGGTATCCCATCAAAACCAACAGAAGCTCCCCGAAAATGGCATCGGCTGTCCTGTTCATTTTCCTGTTGAAGCCACAAAAGAGACGCACCCTGCTAACTGGCTCTCAATTTCAATGCGGAACTCCCAAAGTCGTGGACATGAGCCTCACCTGAATGATGTGCACCTGAGGGTACCCTTGCTAATTCTCTTGGCTGAAAATAGCAAGTCCCCTCGCGCTTTCCTTTTGGGACAGGACAAATCCGAATGCCGGGCTACTTGGCACCCAGCTTCCACTCCTGTACTCGGAAATGGGTTTTGCAAGAAGTTCCGCATGGCGATGCTTCGGGAGCTTCGATGGACTTTGGGGTCGCTCCTGTGGGTTGAACAACGGCTAGCTTGGCAGCACTATGAAGCGGAGCCATGCCTAAGATGCCCCAAAGTGTTCAATTTGCAAGACAGGGGGGAATGAGGGCGTGACTCGAACTCAGCCATGCCTCGTACTTTCCTTTGAGGGCATCCCAAACCAATTCACCCGCTCTGTAGCAGGCCTTTGCAGTTCCTACCGGGGGTCATACGGGCGCGTGTGTAGCAGGCCTCAGTTCCTGCAACCGGGGGTCATGCGGGCGCGTTTGCCATGTGGCCAATCCATTTGCGCCGGCCTTCCGTTGCTTCCTGATGCCCAGGCGCCGGGTTGAACGTGGGCCATGTTCAGGGCTCATGGCTCATGTTTCGGACAACTCGGTTTGATTGCCATGACACATGACACTTTGTGAGGCGATCCCTTGTATTAATGGGTTGATACAAAGGACACCTTCTGTGAGACCAAGCAAAACCCTCTTGACAGTGATAGCCATTCAAGGCTAGTCGCGGGTTCGCGGGTGCGGTCAAATAACAAATAGGGTGTCTGCCAATTTCCGGATAACACATCACCCTTTTCTGTTGAGTGGTCGACACCTGGCACTTGTGACTTAGGTGCCCAGTCTGCTCTCTCGGCCTTGGCACCAGGCGACAGGGTGCAGATATCTCACAACCCATTGTTCTGCCTCCGGGGATGCTTTGGTTCAGCAAAAGAAGCGGCAGGGAAAGCGGCCGAATTGTGGTCCTCACGTCCTTTCTGGACTTGAGTCACTTTTTTAGGTTTCCGTTGCAATGCCAAATCCAGGTGACCGAGTTTCTTTGTAGCCATTATCCTGGAGTGACTGGCAACTAGAGTTGGGCACGCCATGATACATGTTCACGCGAACGTGGAGCCCCGAAGAAAACCAGTTTCAGTGGAAGCTGTTTCTGCAGAAGTCCTTTGTTCCAGCTTGCTAGGGAGAAGCGGGATACTCAACAGGCATGTAGCCGGAATCGTCAAATGTGTATGTGTGAAACTAGGGAGAGTAGTTGTTGTTCCATTGGTTTTCCTCTGAACAAAGATGAAGAGGGTGCCCTCCAAAAACGAGGGTGCCCCCAAGATAACCAGACAAATCGAGAAAACATAATAAGCACCAAAAAAAAACGCAAGAAACCAACAAACACAGCAAACATCTCAATACACATGTGGCCACAAGTCTCTCAACATGAACCCTTTTCCAAAGAGTGTCCATGTTAATTTAGTTGCTTTGCTCTTTCGGGCCTTTCTCAGTTTTGGTGTGCTTGGTTTTCTCGACTTGTTTGCTGTTTTCGGAATACGCGAGTTTGCTTTGGTTTGCTTGGTCTGTTTTGGTTTTGCCAGGATTTTTGTCATTGTTGTTCCCTGCATTGGTTGGAGTTTGGGAGCTAGCCAGCTTGACCCGCGCGAAGAGTAAACGCATCAAAGCGCACAAAACGATCACTACCAGAGTCCCCGTTTCTGCAACAGAACACACCCACATGAGCGGCCTGCTCTGTTGCCTCAGCTCTGTCGAAGTAAAGCCACCCATTGCGAGCCATCCGAAATTGGAGACCCCAAGTGGTTGTGTTTTTTTGGGCTGTCAAGTTTTAATTAATTCGAAAAGGGTCAGTGTGTTCGTATACGTAAAACGAATACAAGTGAAGCTCCTTGGCACCCCAATCATTTGAGAACACGGCGAACGTGTGTTGCAAGCGGAGGCTGACACCTTGAGCATCTCCCTAGATGAAAACAGGAATTCTACTGATTCTACTGTAGACAAAGCCTTTCATTTGCTAATAATATTTTTTATTTTCCCTTATTGGTTTTAAAAGGAATTGATCACTTCTGGAAATGTTTTTTTGTTTTTTCCAGGGGTCTTAATCAAATGGGAGCAGCCCTGCACTTGTTGGCTTCTTCCAGTATCCATAGGGCTTCATCTCTCCCAGCTGGTGCGGGACTCTGTCCATCCACAGTATTGATTACATCCGTGCTCGGGAAACTCTCGGTCGCCATGCGGTGCGCTTCAGCGGCCGACAAAACAAAATAGCGAATGCAGATGCACGAGCGCGCGACAATGCCGTCACACAAAATGAGGGGGACTACCATAAACAGACCCCTCACTCTGCAAATAAGCCATGTCTCCAGAAGATGATATCCAGATCTCCTGTGAGAGAAGGTTGCCCCTCACAAAAAGTTCAGTCAGCTTGGCAGAACATCCGACCATGTCGATGCCCCGTGACAGCGCGCCCTTCTTGCAGCGCCGCGGATCTGCGCGGAACTCGCTTTGGAGACGCTGCGGCGTGGCCTGCGTGTGGCTGCCTGGCCTGACACGTATCATGCTGTCTGCAGAAGTTATGGCGAGCTGAGGGTATAGTGAGCTCACCATGATAAAGGCCCTGGAAATCCCTGCATTCAGCTTTTGAAACTATCGTAAGCAAAATGCAGATACTGTGGATGGTTGCGATTTCTTGCACCGAACAAACCTTGGTTTTTGAAAATTCCCCAACGTAAATACCAACAAACAGTATGGTTTCAACCGTGGCTTCAAAGTGGTGCGAGATGGATTTCGTCCATCCACAGAACGTATGGTGATTTCCCTTGCAAGGAGTTCTTGTTTGGGTCATGCAGACAGGAGCTTCCTTTGGGGAATGGAACTGTGGAACGGATATGTCCTTACCCCATTGGATTAATGTATGTGTTCATATATATATATATATGTACATATACGGGCACCAACCTGTATGTCTCGTACCCCAACGTGGTGATTTCGCTTGAGCACATATGTCATTTTGCGAAATAGTGGTTTAGCCGTTTGGTTTCCATGTACACCGACATGAAAGGATACCATCGCGAAACACGAGAGCAGTTGGGCGTGTCTTAGTTTGGGGGTACTCTTTTGCGGTTTTGATTAAAAGGAAAACCACAGACAAACCTGTGAACCTGCTATTTCGGGTTTGTCTTATTTTATTTCCTCGGCCTCCTGGACTTTTTCTTTTGGAGGACATTTTTACTGAAATCCGAGCTGAGCCTCAGCTCAGTGAGTCTACGACATGTCTGCTAGGCTCGGCTGGCTGCTGAGTTGGTGGGCCTTAAAGCTGGCCATCTGGGATACGGATTTCAGCGACTCGGCAAGCGAAATCGCTCAAAAAGGACCGCGGCTTCCGTCCGTTTCCGATACCAATTTCCCTAGGTTGGCCATTTTGGTGGTAGAAAAAGAACTTGGCGCAGCAACTCAGGTCTTCGCGCCTCACCCTCTTAGTTTTTTGGTTTTTATTGGTCAGCGGCAGAGGCCGGCCAATTCGCAAAGAACGAGTCAGGGGCCAACTCAGGAAGTCAGGATAAGCTTCCATTTGCTGAAAAATAGTTTTTATTCTTCCCTGTTGGTTTTCTATCACTACTGGACATTTTGTTTTTTCCAGGGGTCTGAACCAAATGGAAGTAAGGGTTCTCTGAATCCGAGTTCGCATCGCGTGGAAACGCGCGAGGCTTCTACGTCCTTTGCCTTAGCCTGGCAGTCCACGTCCGCATCCCCCCACCTTTCGGGCAGGCGGGAGGCGAACATCTGTGCGAGGCGTCTGGTTGGCGTTTTTTTTTGAGGGCACAAAGCTTTGGGGTTGGTTTCCTTGGTGCATGTTGCTTGGATGTTAGGACTTTAACTTCTCGCCAACTAATGGGTTTTCCAGTAAACCACCAAAAGTTAAACTTTTAGCAGGGGAGCAGAAAGCGACCGAGGTTTGAGGAGCAGGGCCTCTGACAGGATATCAGCTGGCCAGTCAACAACATTCAGAGTGGCTTAGAATATGACTTTCTCTTTGGTGACTTCCTCTTTGGTGTCCCTCTGAAAACCATCCAAAAATGGGTATTCGCAAGAAAGAGGCCCCCCCTTTAGCGGCTGATCAATCAATCAGTTGGAGTTCATTTGTTTTCAATGCTGGTTCTCCCTCTGGCTTCCCGCAAATCAGCCTGCCTCCAATTGGTCGTTTGCATTGGTATTTAAGGGTAGTTTCACATTCACACTCTACAAGAACCGGGGGTTCAAATCCCCAGAGCACCAACCCAAACCACCGATTAAGTGACTCTTCATCAAAATTGGTTGCATCTACAGCAAGCAACTCCTTGTAAACCGGATTTCCATTCTCCTATCGAAACCCTTTGGAACAGAGCTCCCCAATTCGGATTGAACAGCTGGGACCACACACACACACAAAGCCCCGCCGCAAAACAAAAGACCACCCCTCCTGAACCGTTTTTCGGCGTTCCGTTTTTCGGCCTGGAAGCAACCCAAAAAGAGAATGACACAGGGTTCCCTACATGTCCACCCTGTCAGTTTCAACATCTTTGGGCTAATGTAAAAGGGAGTGTCCTTTTGGGGTCTGTTTTAAGAACATACAGAGAGCCCTGTTGCAAAGGGGTTGAGATGTGCATTCCGCGGTCGAAGCTTTGTGCTAGACACCCAGACATGCAGGCACCACTATATAAAGTAATATTTGAAATAAACATACATATATTATATTGATGATAAACACTTGGAAACATTATGGTATGAACTGACATAATCGTATTTACAATGTCTGTACATTGAAATCAGTTCAAACCAATGGACCTGGATATATATATATATATATTTACATATACACATGTATATTGATCAAACACATCAACAATTACATCAAGTAGCTGAAGTACAACACCGTTTGAAAAACATCATATGAACAGACACCTCAATAAACATCCAAAACAACAAGCAACATTTTCACAACAAGTAATGTATCGAACATACACAACAAATAAGAAGACTCTAAAAGTCGGCATGCAAGAAGACAACAGTCTTGACATATTCAGGAAAGATGTTCTTTATCGAGCAACGTGCCAGAGAATTGACATATATACGTCATATGGTTTCGTGAGTTTTGATTGACATCACGGAACCATGCACTATTGACACGAGATGTAAATAACACATTCATTCATGTTACAACAAGGTTCAGACACATATCAGTGTTGTCGTGGTGGGCAACACACAGATTCCTACGTTGAGAAAACTTACTTAGACAAAGTTAAATGTTGTAACGAACCAAGAATGCATGTGTCAGAACAAGGTAAATGTCTCATGTGTTCAAATGTATCTTCTTTTTCCTACAATCAGAGTTTGTTGGAAAAAAAAGGGGGAAGGAACAGGCGCACACACAAGGCAAGACAGCAGCGCATTTTCTTTGGTTCATTTTGCTTGGATGTTAGGATTTTTTTTGCCAACTAGTGGGTCTTCCCATTAACCCCACTAAACGTGAAAAACTTTTAGCAGGGGAGCAGATTCCGCCACCGAGTTTCTCGCGGTTTTCTGTCGGGCTCCTTCTCGGGACCCGCTCTCGGCACAGGGCCAGCGCCCCAGGTGCCGCCGCTCATCGACTTCTTCCTGATCTACTTCGATGCCTGGAGCAGCGTGCTGGCCCTGGTCTTCACAGGTTGCGCGGGTGGGTCGGGGATGGGGTGAAGTACACGATGGCCATGAGAAATTTATTCTACTGGAAGAAGCACTACCGCAGGGATACGCCAAAAGCAAGAAGACTAAGAATAAACCGGAAAAGCTAGAAGAGCCCCGAGAAAACCAGCAAAAGCGAACTCGGAGAAGAAGCGTTGGTTTTGCCAAAAGGTGTTTTTGGTGTTCTCAAGCGTTTGTTCAAAAACCAAAGCTCGAGTTGTTCTGGTTGTGTGAACGGTTAGCGAAAACAACTGGGGTAAAACCAATCAACAGAAGAACACCTCGAGGACACCAACAAAAATCAAACCTTGGTGCAAAACCAACACTTCTCCTCCGATTTGTTTTGTTTTCTCGAGGAGTTTCTGTAGCCAAGTGCCGGCAAACGTGCTCAGAAGGGTTGAACATGATAAACAACTGAGCAACAGGCAAAACTCTCTGTTCAAATGACATCTTCGGTTCGTTGGTTAAACCATGTAAAACAATATAGGGACCTACAAAAAACGATATCATTGCTTTTCCGGGTTTTGTGCCGCCGTGACTGAGATAGGAGTTTCTGTAGCCAAGTACCAGCAACCATGCTCAGAAGGGTTGAACATGATAAACAACTGGTGTTGTTTCGCTTCAACAAGAACAGCAATTAAAAGCACTGCGTTTGTTGCTTGCATTTTTCGTTGGCTTTGCATGTACTTCGGTTGGCCATCCATCAAACACAATGTGAAAAGCACACACCCTCAAACACCCAGCAGGGTTGCTTGGCGTGTCGTTTTTTTGGGAGACAAAGGGAAGGTGGATCATCAGAGGGGAGTGAGACCAAAGGGAAGTACACCAGGGTGCAAGTAAATGGCAGACCCTAAGTGTCCACCCCATGCCCCGCCCGCTCATGACCCCTGTGCCCGGTCTTTTCAGAGAATACCGACCCAACGATTTACAACAAAGAATGCACATTGAGGCCCCAAAAGCAATCGAAGCCTTTGGGTACATATCCTTTTGATGGGTTCGTGTCGAAATACATGGGTGCTACTGGTTTAGCTTGGTTGTACAAACCGTTCACTGCAGGGAAAATACTTTTTGAAAAGGTTACCTATGACTGGGGTCTGCTTTTTGTTTTGGAGGCTACCACCTGTTGGTTGGTTTTCACCAGAAACCGCCAACCGTTTGTTTTTCTCAGGGGGAAGGGGGGTCCTATCCAAAACGGGTCACCTCTTGAAAATGTTGGGACCCCTGACCTAAGAACCAGAGGCCTGTCACCAATGACTGGGGTCCGTTTCTTTGGAGGCTACCGCCTTTTAAGCAGAAACCACCAGCAAAACGCGTGTTTTGGGCGGCCAGGTCTCCAAAAAGGGTCCCCTCTGCTGATCGCAAAGCCCTACTGCTCTTGAAAATTTTGGGACCGCTGACCCCTACCCGCCCCCCCCCTCCCCCCTGACCCCTGCCCCTGACCCCTAGCCCTGACCTCCACTCTTGGGGCCAGAGGCCTGGGCTTTAAGCAGAAACCACCACCTTGGGACCGGGTCTCCGCGACCCTCTGCTCCCCCCAGGCGTCGGCCTGTGGACGGGCGCTTCCCCCTACCTCCTGGCCGCCATCTCCCTGGGCGTCGCGCGGCTCCGGCGCTTGGCCCGGGATCTCCGCGGCGCACACCGGCCGCGGCCCAGCGCACACACGGCCCCCAAGGCGCCCGGGGTGGTTTTGGGGGTTTGGGGGGAGGGGGTCGATGGCTACGTTGTTTGGTTGTGTTTTGTGTTTTTTTTTTGGGTGGGGGAGGGGGAGGGGGTAATTAACATTTTTGGTTGGATTTGAAGGAGCACTTTTTTTGAGGGAGGGAGGGGGAATTTCACCTTTTGGTTGGATTTGAAGGAAAACCAGTTGGTTGGTTTTTGGGGAGGACACCTTTTTGGTTGGGTTTGAAGGAAAACCAAAGCCCTATGCGTCCAAAGCCTGTTTAAAAAATAGTCGTTGTGACAACCCCGTTTTTTGATAAAGACTATTGTTTGATGACGAGCGGCAGCCTCCGTTTTGGACTGGAACAGGGACTAGGAAAGACTTGACGCTAAGGCCGCCTCATAGGATCCCAAAGCCGCATATGTATTTTCATTTGCAGCAATATGTGTTACAATCTTCAAGGCTAATGTTGGCTTCTATGTTGCTTGGTTTCTTAACTGACATGGCCATGTAGCGCGTGAGGGTGAATCCTCTTCTGACCGTTTCTGTCCTTCTTTTGCCCCACCTGCTTAGCCAAACCAAACAAAACAGGCTAAAACAGGACAGCAAAATATTTTCTCATCACAGCAACCATTCCAGGAGCCCCTGCAAAATTTGCCCGTTCTACGCCCAAAAATAGTGGTTCTACGGCAAAAAATGGTGTTTCTACGCTTTGTCCACGGTTTGTCTACGCTCACATCGTTTTTGGAGCTGTGTGAAAATTGGAGCGGAAAAAACAAGCACTAAATTGCTAGTTGTTCGTGCCACCTGCGCAAATTGCAGAGGGAAATTCTAGAATTTGCTAGAATGAAGGCTCCGTCTACGCAAGACTTTCAGCAGGTGCATTGTGCAAACACGAAAGGGCGACGAGGACCCTATCAATAAATAGTAATCTACTGGCTCCCAAGGCTTCTTAAGAGGTTGCAATAGCAGGCGTAATTTCAATAAAAACAACGTAACAACCCAAATGGACCCCAAAGGCCAATGTCAAAAAATAGGGGTTGTCAATGCAACAAAATAGGGGTTGATCAACCCCTATTAAAAAAAAAAAAAAAAACACATGGTCGAGGAAGCATAGGGAAAATATGATTCATATTCTGAACAATTCCAAAATTGATGAATCATTGCTTTCATTTGCTCGAGAAGATATTGATATTATATCCTACTGGTTTGAACGAGAATGTACAACTACTGGAGCAATTGTTTATGTAGTTAATGTTTGTTCCATGCTGACAAAACCAAATGAAATTGCTATTTATTTTTGTAGCTGCTATTGCAACTGCTATTGTTGCAGCTATTATTTCTATTCTTGTAATTGAGGGGTCTTCCCTTTTGCGACAATACAACAGTTTTTGGGATATGATGTCAACCCCTGACTAATAAATATTGCTTGTTCCATGAGAAGCACGTTTGTTTTTGCAAAATGCACCTTAAGAAAAAGCATGCATTTTGAGTGGGGGTTAATTCGGGCAACATGAACTTCCAATGGACCCCTTTGTGTCAGCTCCTTCCATAGGGTTCCACCTGTTTCACTGGGGGATTCTCTACTGCTATTGGGTTGGATCTTTAAACTTTAACTTTTTTGGATTCCCCTCATCTTTCCTTGTAACCAGCAAAAAGTTTAACTTTTTGCTGAGGGATCTACAGCACCCAAGGAATTGTGATAGTTCAGCTAGGATTTTAGTATAGCTCGCTTTATATACCCCCAGCCCCCTTTCATATTGTTCGAATCCCACCCTCTCCCTGGTTTCCTTCAAAAAGGCTAGTTGCCCCTTAAGCGACCACCTCCAAAGGGGTCCATTGGTTTTGTACCGCTCTAAGCCTGTGGTAAACAAATGGTAGAGTACAAACTGGTCATTGGGTGTGACAGAGGCTTGAAAGAATTGCATTATGAACATCCTGCACAACGGATAGATGCAACCATAGACATGCTGGGAGACACCACTTGCCAACCTTTGCCTGGCGCGGATGTCGTCCATGGAAGAAGCGTTCCATTGGGTCCCGGAAATAGCAAACAAGCCCAAATGGTATTCCCAACAGCAAAGCCCCCGCAACCCTTCCGCAATCCTTCCAGAACCCTAGCCCAGAGCCGCTGCGAGCCACTCCTTGTCACCTCTGTGCCTATCGACCGCAAAGCTCCCAACTGATTTCTGTGATGGATGAACAAAGAACAAACACATTTTGTATAACAATAGCAATTCCATTTGCTTTTGTCAGAATAGCAATAGCAGTTTGTCACTTGCATTGTTTTCGTCTGAGTACGCACCGGGCTGTTAAGACATAAGCCCGCAGGCGGCATCCAAACAGCCCCCGAGCCCTGGAATCTTCCGGCAAAATCTCACTGAGAGCTGCGGGCCAACCCCAAAGCTTCCAGCGGTTGGGGAGAAAGAACAGCGATGCAGCATTTTGCTGGTGCTCAGTAGGGAACTTCCGAGGGGTTGAGTCTGAACTTGGGATTCCCTTAAAGGAAACCATAGGGATGGGTTGGGGTCAACTCCCTGAAAACTCGCAAGTTGTTTTTTCACAATCAATCGCCCCATGTCAAATTCCGGCGGCCAGCGCCCAAGGTGTGTCGGCCCTTGCTGGCCAAAATCCACCCGCCACTGGGTTTACTTCCAGCGAGTGCGTTGGTGAAAGGTTTCCACCCATAAACCCAGGGCTTAAGTGGGAGATGGCTGATATGGGTGCGTTTCTTAATGGAGGACACTTCCCCCAAAAAATAGCTTCCTTTTGCTTGAGTTTGTTTTATGTGAAATAAACGCAAAAAGGATTCAAGGTAGCCTCAACAACAGACACACCCATATCGGTGTGTCTGTGTGTTGCTTGGAGCTGGTTCCCTTTTCAGATGGCTAAAAGGAAATGCGTAACCACCGTGTTGGGAGGTTCTTTGTATCTTGACACATGTTGAGTTTTTTTTTCCAGGTTGTAACCCAACAAATCAAAGGATACTTCCGGTTCTCAGCAGGGAATCAACCGGGATGTTGGAAGGAAGGCATCCCCCAGATGCAAACCACTGGTATGCTTCAGTGGGCTCATTCCAGCTCACTCCCTGTGGATGGTTGCGACTATTGCGCACCCTTCGGATTTTTTTTTGTTTCGTCGGATTCCCCTGTGCATACCAAACAAACGTTAAACGTTTGAACCCTGGCTCGAAATGGGTGTGTCTTTGTTGGGCGTACCAACACTTGTTGGGTTTTAACGGGAAACCAACATGAATAACATGAAGCTACCATTTTGTGGGGGTCCCCAAAGGATGCACCTGAATGGATGACTCGCAACCAACATCATTTTTCACCGGCGCAAGTTCCGGCGGCCCCGCTCAGGTATCTGTACTACTTCTCCAACTCGGTGCCAGGGGCGGTACCGCCTCCCGGTTTCACTGGCCCAGGCTCGTTTACTATTTTTTTGTTGAGACAGGAGTGTTCTGTACAGACAAATCGGTGACGCCCTTTTCCACCAGTTTGTTTTTTGCCAGGGGGGTTCTGGAGTTGTTTTTTATTTATACAGACGATCATCAGTGGTGTTCATTTTCCTTTTTTTTTTGGAGGGGGTGTCTGGAGTTTGCCCAGTGGTTTCTATGTTCAGTTGTTTGAGGGGGTTTTCTCTCTATAACCACCAACTGAGAACTGGACCTCTTTTTTTAATGGAGATTTCCACTGGGCTAAGGTCTGAGGAAGTGAGGATCGAGCGCTTGCACCCAACATCTCTCAAAGTGCCGGTGGATATTTGGCCACTTGGCGTACAGGTCGGCTAGAGGAGTGACTGGAGTCTCGTTCAAAAGTACTTTCGTTGTTTTTGCGCGAGCTAAATCTGGTCTGTGCTTGCAGGTTCTTCCTTTTCAACTTACCACCCTAAAGTAGATGATATTTTGATTCCGTGTTCCCCCGAAACTAGCAATGACCCCTCAGCGGCCCAAGCGCCAAAGCGCCAAACCCCGAACCTCCTGACCTCACGGATGGGCTTGAAATCTTCTGTCAGGAGCTCTGATCGGTTTTGGAAGCTACGGACTCAGATGACTCAGAACTGACACTCAGCATGGGCTCCGGTGTTCAATTGTGGGCGATACAAAGGGCTAACTGAAAACACGCAGTGTTGTCCTATGCTGATGTATTCGTAATTACCCTCCCAAAAACAAAGATAGAACCTGCGGGGCTTCCCGGAAGCCCATTTCCGACCAAGGGGACCCTGGCGCAGGTTTTCTCACGAGGGTTTTTGGACGGCAATATGTCCTTGACTCCAGCAGTGAGAGTTTTTGTTGTTTGTTTTATAGAAACCATGTTTTAAATTAAATCAAACAAGAACAACTTATTCGTGGGATGTTTATTAAACAAAAGAAAACCAACCAACCAAATGTGTTTTGTTTAATCAAGGGTTTTGTATCAGGTGTTCATATAAAAACAAGCCCAAACCAATGTTTTTGTTTTTGTACATATATGCATATACACACATAAAAAAGAGAAAACTATGCATGTCTGTATGTATATATATGTATATACACTTGTTATTTTCCCGAAAAGAGAAAACAACCAAACGCAAAAACACTGGGCACCTCCTTGTCCACCACCAGGCACCCCTCGCCCAGCGCTCCCGGAGCCGGCGCCGGGAAGCGCCGGGCCCTGGTCTTCTTCCACGGCGGCGCGTGGCGGGGCGGCGAGGCGCGGCTGGTGCCGCAGGGTCCGATGCGGCTCGGCTACTGTAGCCATTGCATGTGTTTTTTGTCTCTTCAGTGTCTAAGGTGAACTAATCAGAATCACTCCAAGTTTCAGGATTGGCCCAAGTGCAAGTTTTTTTTGCGAACTAATCATATCTAATCACAACCAATCCAAGTTTCAGGGAACCCTTCTGTGGGAATACTTACTTCTGGTTTCGGATCTGGTGGCCCACGTTTTAGCTGTAAATGGAAACCAAACAAACCAGCAACGGGATGCCAACAATGTTAGGGGACCCTTGAGAACAGGGCTGTTGACATGGAATCCACGAATCTGTGATACCACACAAATGCCGAACCCCAAGACCAACCCCCCATATAAAGAGTGGATTTGCTGGTATCACAGGAGGACAAAAGCCCCTTGATCCCACAACCCTCCTTTAAACTAACTTAATTCTTGCAGGTGGCCCCTTGTGGTTGGTATCCAAAGGGAATCCAGATGAATCCAGAAGAAAGCACGTTGGGGGATCACCATTTCAACATGGAACCTGAAAAGTGGTTGGTGGACATGATCCTTTTACTGGGCGTGGGTCAAAGTCAAACCAGGGAACCACGGGTTTTAGTCCTTGTCAGAACTTACCTTTTTGTTTTTGGTACCTTTTTCTGGACCCACAGCCACCCAATGATGTCTACCAAAGGGCCTGTGGTCTCACTGCCTGAGTTCATGGACTTTGGCCACTTTTTGGGCTACTATTTTAGTGTTGCGTTGTTGGACTTTGGTCACTTTGGTCACTTTTTGGTCACTTGGACTTCAGTGACTTTTGTTGGCAAATCCACTCAGGAAGTGGGATCATACTGTTGGAATTGAGTTACTGTTGGGTGTTGAATTCGCCAAGCTGCGAAGTGGTTGGTGACCTAGGCTATAACCCACTTGTAGGTCGCCCTAAGTAGGGTTAACGTTGTTATCCGGGGGTTGTAACTGAAACCGAAGTGGTCAACATCTTACTAACTTGTTCCAACATCCGAGCTCATTCCCTGAATTCCTTGAACTTTGTACTTTTTGGGAAGACCAATTTGGTCGGCAATAGAAAGTTCAGAAGGTTTGGTCCAATCCACACAGGGATAAAGTTGAATGAGGCTTCGAAGGAACACCTACCTTCCCTGGTGTTTGGTTTCAAGGCCAAGCTCTGAATCCCATGATTGGTACCATTGGTGAAGATGCGTGCAACTCTGAAAGGAAAGCACGTCATTTGGACGTTGACATTTCGCTGAACACCTACCTTGTTGGGGGATTGAAAAATGCGGGGACCCGCGGGTTGACCTTGGCCAGTACCCGATGCCAACCATTCTATGGGGAGCTGCCCTGAACTCTGCTGACCTGTAATCGACTTCTTTTAGGGGGAGGTTCAACATCCTTGATCCGTTGGGGTGCATTTTGGTTTTGTAAAAGTCACATTTCCCAGCCAATGTGGAGGGTCCCGTTGTGAATCAGCTTGATGTTTTGGGCGTATCTTTTGGGGAGTTCTGCAGGCTACCAAGCTTGGGGCATTGCGTTCTCCTGTTTTGACGGGGTTGCCCTATAAACTCAACGACCCGATAAAGGGTCCGCCTTATGCAGATTGCCACTGGAGGCCTGGGTTGAAATAAAACTACTTTGTTGTAAGTTTCCTGGATTTGAGCGTATACGTTTGTTTGAGGATGCCCTTGTTGTTTGCAGAACGAGTTTCCAGACTTCAAATACATCAAAGGCGGGAAGCGCGTAGTTTCACGGAAGTGAGTGGAGCATAGTGGCAAACTATTTCTTTCTAGGGAATCGCAAAAGGGGGAAGGGGGCTTCAAACACGGCTACTCTCTTTTTTGCTGGCAACATTTTGCGCCACTTGTTTAAGTCCAGAGTCCGGACCTTCCGTGGTGGCCTGTTTTCCGCTGGTTTCTTCGGGGAGGGGGTGGGTGGGTGTGGTCCAGAGCCATGTGGCGGAATCACCCAGAGAGCCCGGGCCACCAGAAGATCATCTGGCTGTGGGTCAAATGGTACCCTTGTTCTAACCTCTCTCGTTAAGCACTAGATTAGTCCTGGTGCCCTGCAATCAGCCCAACTGAGGACGCATTCACTTCGGCAACAATCATCTTTGCATTGTTGTTGTTGGCAAACACTTTCCTTTTTTTCTTGGGGAATCATCACCAAACTGCTTAAACAAAAAATGCTCCCCTTCCAACGTCAACCAAGTTTTGGGGTAGGTGAATTCACCACCCATTTTAGTCTATTTTAGTGGGGATTGGGATGTTCACTGGGGGGTAACCGGGCTTTTGACCCATGGCCATTTGAGGCACAATTGATGATCCGGGTAGTAAGGGACGATCCCAACAAATGAAACAGCTGCAGATATCCGCCCTCCAAACTTTTTTGGAAGCCATGGTTCTGGGCTTCTATTTTTTGTGAAGCAATGGTTCTGGGCTTACGACCATCTCTTTTAACACCCGGGTTCTGGGCTGGTTTTCTTCTTTTGGGCTGTTTTCTGGTTCGAGGCGTTCGGCCTCCGAGGTTGGGAAACCTCCATCCGTCTGATGTGGGTTGCTCCATTTGTGGCGTTGGGAATCTAACCACCCAGCACTTTCCTGTGCGGTGCATAGGAACTGAACCAAAAAAACTGGTAGTCTCTGGGCCTACGTAAAAATGTGGCACACAAACAAGGGGCCCACCCAATTTGTCCATGTCCTCTTGGAGAACGATGTTTCTTTCCAGGGCTCATGGGTGTGTATGTTTTTAGGGTGCCTTTTTTTGTGTTTTTCAAGTGAAACAAGACACAAATCACATTTTTTTTGGGGGGCCCTCAAAAAGACACCCACATGTGAGAGTTTACATTCAGTTTCACAGTGGAAGGCTTTGGCCCATGTCCTGTGGCCTGTCGCAATGCTGATACCTTGTGGGAACGCGCTGTGACCCTTTAGACCTTGTGACAATTGTCAGGGGTCCTCCCTTTCCCTTTTTGGAGCCGACTTGCAAGGTGTGTCTCTAATTTTGGCAGCCTTGTGCTTTTCCTTTAACACCACTCAAGAAGGGGGGAGCCTCCAAGAAAGACTGCAAAGGATCCCCGCATTCGAGGATCCCCACGTATCTCACTTCCGAGGTTTCAGCGACTTGCGGCAGGGGGCACAGTGATCGCGACCCGGCTCTCGACTTCGGTTGTTGGGAGGTGTCTCCTTACCGTCAAGGCCCGTGTTTTGCGGGTTCCAACAGAGAAGCCCCTCTCGGATACCTGGGTGTTGCCGCAGAACGCAGGTATTTCTGAAACAAATGCGAAAACAAGAGTTTGTGAATTCCCTGGCAGTCAAACAAGACTGGCGTCCAATCTGGGATCTGGCTTGAATTTATTTGACACTGTTAGTGGAGGGGCTGCCTTCAGATGACTGTTCGCTTTTTTGTCGTGTTGTGAAGCATTTCGGACTTGTGATTTAGAGCCCTATTTTGTTGGGCAGTTTCATACGTTTGAAGCGTGCAAAATCGTATGTGTTGCTCGGCGCGGCTATTTTCCTCTTTGGACATTGTTGTTAGGGTGGCTTAAATGGTGACACTTTGGGAACTGTATGGTGGGGGTTGTCTTTTATTGATGGCTGGAACCGACCTCATAAAAAATGGGGAGGCTTGCCAAAATATGTTCTGCTGAGTCTTTGGTCGAATGCCCCAGGTCAAAGCAGTTCTTTCTCAAGGGATTCATGTGGATGTCACCGCGGTTTCCTGGGGTGCACAGCTACAGGATATTCTATGGGAAGTGTTTGCTTTTGCTGGATGTGTGGCCAATTTCCTGTCGAAATTCGTGTAGACTACATTTTAGATGCTCCAATTGTGGATTCCACCTATTGTCGCACTCTGAAATCGCACTTTTCTAGCAAGAATATCCAGACGGAGCATCATATTTAATTCTGGAAAACCTGGGGGTGGACCTTTTGGAAACCAACGGTGTTTCCATTACGCCTACAAGAGGAGCGACCTGTCGCTTAGGGGCTTGGAGCAATCCAGAAAATGGCAGCTCCTTTTGGCTTCAAAACTTAGCCCTGAAACAGGAACCTCCCGAAACCGGCCGGAAAATATGATTTTGCTCTAAAAAACAGACCTGAGCCACAATAAAGACCTTGGTAGATGAAGGAGACTAAGGGACACTCCCAGCCAGAACTGGGTGCGGCCGCCTTGAAAACAATACCTTACATGGATAAATCTCATTGCCAGGTTTCGATTGTATCTCACCTCGCTAAGGGGGGTAGGTACAAGGGGGGTGGGTGGTTGAGAACCCTAGGGTTTGGGCTTTTTAGGGTTCCTTGGCCGTCTTGAAACCCCTTGGACCTCCTTTGGGATTTCACAAAGAACCGTACTCACGGCAAAAACCTGAAACTTGGAGTGCTCAGGCCGGCCGCCTTGATTTGTTTCTTACATGGATGGTAGACCACACCATGGTGACTCACCTGAACAACCCAGAGACTTGGGGTGTCTTTCAGTTCCTTACATGGCTGTGGGTCAAAACCAATGGTACCATTTTGGGGTAGGTGAATTCACCACCCATTTTCGAACCTATTTTAGTGGGGATGGGGATGTTCACTGGGGGTACGGGCCACATGGATGGTAGACCACATTACCAGGTTTGACTCACATGAACCCCCCCAGAAAAAAATCGAAAAAAAATCGGCAGTGCGGCTTCCTGTGTCGAGGTGTCCTGCGAGTACCGGCGCCGGGAGAAGTGGCCTGCGCAGATCGAGGACGTCGAGCTGGCCCTGAAGTGGCTAGAAGCCACCGCCAGCGAGCTGCGCTTGGCAGCTCGCTCGACGTGTTTGGCTTTCCTTGGGGCTTTCCACTGCAATTGCATCCGTCATATTTCCGTTGGTATGGGGGAATCCATCACTGTTCCTTTTGTCAGGGAACTCAGCAGGTTGCTGGTCCTGCAGGAATCCACCGGCGTATCTCACTCCCGTTGCTCTGAAGGCGACTTGTGGGGACCATCTTCGTGTGGGCTTAAATCCTCTGAAGTGAGATCAACAGGACCTCGGGATTGAACCCACTTAGTTTGAAGAAAAGAAACGGAAGGGAGGGTTTGACGATGATCTTCACTTCACGTGTGTTGCTTTGTTTGTGCATTTTTGTTGAATCTGAGTGTCTCACATGCCAAGGATTGATTCACAGAAACACAACATGCGGCACAAGATTTGGGCAACTAAGCCTTCACCCGGCCAGAGTGTCTTTCCACGCATATTCACCCAGGCCCCCGAGTTTCATGTCCCTGCCACTACACCCACTCAGGAATAGCCAGTTTGGTGCTGTTTCCAGATTCCAGACAAAAACTAGA
Source organism: Effrenium voratum (assembly GCA_963377175.1). Classification (NCBI taxonomy): domain Eukaryota; class Dinophyceae; order Suessiales; family Symbiodiniaceae; genus Effrenium; species Effrenium voratum. The sequence goes on along the minus strand of CAUJNA010001702.1, from coordinate 225,563 downwards.
TCTATCCTGGGTCATATTCCGATGCTTGAAATGGATGCGTTTTGCGGCCATTCGAGTCAGCGAAAGTTGTTCATGTGGACGGGCCAAAGAAATCGGCTCGTAGAATCGGGGCACGTCCAAAGCACTTCCTTTCGGTCCTTCGAATTCCCACAAGGCGACCAGGTGGCTGAACCAATCAACCCTCTGTGGAGTCCCAGTTCAGCACATTCAATAAACAGCAATTCCTTTTTAGACCAAGCGTCTGGTTCGAACAAGCCTTTCATTTAATTCCTTGCTTCGACAGACCTCTTTTCAAGCAACCCAATTTGATTATGCTTGTGTCTGGGTTGCTGAGGCCTTGCAAATCGCCGAAGGCACGAGACGAGTTTCTTGTAGGGAGCCCGGAAGAAGAAGAAGAAGACGAAGAAGATGCAAAAAAAGAAAAGCAACCCGCAGGCTCGAACAAGCCTTTTCTTTGATTGTTTTGTTTCAACAGACGTCTTTTAAAGCAACCGGAAGGTCTCAAAGGCCCATAAGTCCTGGGATTTCGACCGAGGATTTGGAGAACATCACCGTGGCGGGCACCTCGGCCGGCGGGCACTTGGCCGCCCTCGCTATGGCCAAAGGCGGTTTCTCCGTGAAGGTGCGAGCGGCGGCTCGGCGAGTCTTGTGCTCTTGCAGGGCATGGGGGAAAGATTGGTTCTTCGACTGTGGAAGGACGAAATCCATGTCGCACCACCTAGGAAACCCGAGAAGAATATTTCTGTAAAGACCAACAAACAATGGTTTCTCATGGTTTTAGCGTGGTGCAGAATTTCGTCCATCCACAGTAGGGGTTGACTCCCCGGGAACTTCCATTTGGTTAAGTTATGTTCCACTGTTGGTTTTAAGGGAATCTATCCCTACTGGATTTTTTTCCCCCAGGGGACTTAAGCAAATGGAGACGAAATATTGTCAAATTGTTCTTCTAGGGGTTGACTCATCATTCTTTTCGCGTTTCCCCAAAACGTTTGGTGGTTTTCCAGGCAAGGGTCTCTGGAAAGACTGGGAAATTGCTTCCGCAACAGTTGTCTTTGTCAAGAAAGGATGGCTCGCCTTTGGCCGATCTTTTTTTTTTAAAGCCTTTTGGCTTTCCTTCATTTTTCTGTTGATCAACAGCACTAACAGGGGCCTTTGTCTGGCGACGTGGGCGTGACAGCAAGGTGGTGCTCTTTTACCCGGCCCTGGACCCTGCAGACCGGTCCGGGCACACCACGCGCCCTGCGCCAAAGTTGGAGGGCGTGGGATGCCGGCCGCGTCTCCAAATGCATGTCGAAAACGGCCCCCTGGCGGAGCACAGCTCCTCCTAGCGGCCGTTCAAAGAAAAGAAACTGGTCGGCATTTGAAGGGAAACGAAAAGGACAGCCACCAATTGAGGGGGTCCCATTTTTTGAGAACCCGGATGAGCTTCCTCTTGTTGGGGGCGGGACATTTTCTTGCCAATCGGATACCGGGGAGGGGGTCAGTATTTGACAACATTCCAAGATCCTGAAAAAACAAACATGTTGTTTGGTTGTGTTCGTCTCTTGCTCTCTAAGATCCGCCCCAACAGACAATCCCAGGTGTCCGTAGTTTCATTGGCTGCCTGAAGTTGGGTGGGTTTCCTTGACACCGATCAAGAGGCTTTGGCAAGGCATTTAACAAGGAACGGTGTTTTTCCTCCAATGGCCGTATCTAAGACGATATTCACGCACCCACAACTAACTACCCCACGGAGAAAAACAAAAAGCAGTTGTATACCACTCATCCAATGTGTTTTTGTTTGGGGTCAGTTTGCAGTTTCTGCTGGGGTGGGTGATGTGGGGAATGTGGACACCTTCTGAGTATTCCAAGTGTATCGCAGCCAAAGGCCGAATCACTGGGCCAGCGTGAGTTGCATCGAACGCTGGTTCGTTCCCGTCAGTTGGGTGCTTGACGCGGACTAGGTCAAGGAACATTCCCACTGCCACTTGGCACGTCCGGTTTTCCTGGATACAAAATGGCGCATTGACTACTTTGGGGGACTCAATTCTGAACAGGATGCATTTGGACAAGTTCAACCATCACTTGGACCAGCTGATTTAGATGATGTCCTTATTCATCAGACGCCATGCGAAATCAAGTCAGCATGTTTCGTACAGACGGTTGCGGATCAGAACGGTGCTCCCTTCTAAAAGGGATATACCCGGCTTGCTGGCAACGGTCATGGCGGTGCCTTTCCCGAATCGGCGGTTTGCAACTGAGCTACCGCTAAAAAGGTTGGTAATTCGGGGTTGGGGGTATGTAGTATGTATTGGAGTGGCAGAGGGCAAAAGCTCCCAAAAACGAAGACGAGCATCTGCGGTGGCTTTTGTAGGGCGCGGGCAGGTTTTGAAACGAAGGCCAAACGAAGCCGGAACAAAGCAGTGGTTCAATTTGGTGTTGTGAGGTTCGATGGCTGAGATGAAACCGGAAGATTGGCGAAAGATCAGGGAAGACCACAGGGGAAGACTATGGGAAGAATACAGGGCGACTACCGGAAGGCTATGGGAAGAGACGACAAGATTACATGACCAAAACCCCTCAAAAAACCAAGGCGAGTCTAGATTTTCCAGTTTGGCACGTCAGGGTTTTGGCGGCGGCTTAACTGGGTGGATCACATCACCTGTTCGTCGCCAACTCAAAGGGCGCTTCCTCTGCGGTGATAATTGGGAAAGTGTATAAACTTGCTTAAGCCATTAAGCAACCTCCTGGCCCCCTTGAAAAGGAACATGGACAATTGTGATGTAGACTTGTGGACATGGCTTGGCCCAATCCTGGTCTGGGGGTTGCTTCTAACACGCCTTTACCTGGTTGGAACCCCTCAAACGTGGTGGACACGAATCCCAACCGACCTGATACCCACCGAAGGGTCGGGGACCCGTTCAAATTCACACCCAATAATATGGTACGTTTCAGAATCTGAAACGACTCTTGTTTTTCAACCCTGAAACGCACCAGTGGGTATGAATCTTAATGGGTCTAGTTTGTTTTCGTCTACTCTTGTTTGTCTAGATGTGGGCGATACGTGGTTGCCAGCCATCCGTTCTAAGGGGCTTGCCCTTCTGCTTGCCGTTTCTGGGCGTCACCAGCTTCGGCATGAGCGCTTTGAAGTGGTTCTTCCAGACCTTCGTGCTGCGGGGCGATGAGCCATCTGACGGAAATGAGTGGCTTCCCATCCGCCAATAAGTGGTCCCCCCCCCCAAAAAAAAAGAGGAAGAAGCAGGTTGTCCTTCTGGTTTCCCCTTTCAATCAACCTGAAAAGGTACCCTCGAAAAGACACAGGCACGTATGACAGACACGTATGGAACTTGACAAAAGGGTCCCTTTGGAGAAACGAATGATGTCAATTGCCAATTCACGGAAGGCATCTCCAAAAGCACATAAATGCTGGTAATTCCTTTCTTGGGTGCCCTTTCCGCTATGTTGGCAGATTGCCATTTGGCAATGATCCTCACCACAGAACCTGACAGAGAAATGACCCCTTCAAGAAGAAGGATTCTTTGGCGTAGTCCACTATGGAAGAGAGGCAAATGGTTTGTTTCGATACGAAACTTTGCCATGAGAGGTTTGTTTTCCTTTTGTTGGGCGTCCGTTTAAATCGCGTTGGTTTTCAAAATAGGGGTCTCCTCAAATATGTGGTTTGATTTTGGTGTCCCGGTACACAAAACAAAATTGGGCATTTCAGAGATCAACTTTGAGAAACGAAACATACAAAGCACGCCATGAGAATTGCTGAGCATTTCATTTTCCATCAATTCTTTCCTCTTCCCCCCCCGCCCCCCCGCCGCCCGCGAGACAGGCACCTTGAAAGAAAAAAACGCACATCCAAATGCTCAAGTGGCACGACTTGAACGAAATGCGACCCCCCAAACTTGAGTGGTTGCCTTTTGTTTTTTGAGACAAACCGCGTGACAAACCCCAAAAACGTCCCTTGCCAAAAGGCACTCAAATGACGAATCCCAAAGACGGCTCCTGGACAACATGCACCCGAGCGAAATTCCGCGCAAGGGGAACTTTGTTTGTTCGGGCTATGTGGGTATGTCTCAAAATAGGGCACCCTTGTTTGATGGTCTTAAAGGGAAACCACCAGGACACCAACCACCTTGAGGAGTCCCGAATTGTGAGAAACACCAATGTGTTTGTTAGTGTGTTTGTGTGTGTGTTGATGTGGGTCTGTTGTTTGTGTATTGATGTATGTGTGTTTGTGTATTGATGCGTTGCTGATTGTTGTGCTTGGCTGTTTTGCAAAGCTGAGCATGAGCGGGTCTACAACATATCTCGTCATCGCTGCCAAAACTACATAACAAATAAGTGTGTATATATATATACACACATACACATTCTTCATGTACATACTGTGTTGCATGCGCTGCATGTTGGGCTTGTGAACCTTAGAACCTGTTTAACGTATCCAAGCCAACATGTTGCAGCATGCTTACCATTTTAATTTGTTACAATTTGCAAACCGGTTCGTGGAAGGAAAATCGGCACCCAAAACTTGCGACCGGTGCGATGGATAGCAGATCTGGGAATGAACCCAGGCGTTGGTCTTAAAGGAAACCACCAGCTAGATGGTTTGTGGTGGTTTTAATCTTGCTGGAGCAGGGGGAATGCACCTAGGCTTTTGGTCCCCTAAAAAACCACTTGGATGCTTTATCAGGGTCATTCCATGTCGCAAAGAAAATGGAACGGTAAATGGAACCAAGGACGAAAACCCGCTGTCGCCTGTTGGTTAGAATTTTGACCCATACCCAACTCACCATTTGGCAACCCCGGCTTGTTTTTTTGGGGTCAAGGGCTTGTGGGGCCTAATGCAAACTCCCTCAAAAGGAACATCCAAAACGGGACACTCCCGTTTCTGGACCTCCAAAAGTCGGAAAAGGTTGCACTTCCCGTCCCAATGGACCCCAACAATGCGTGAGCACCAACAGATGTTTTTTGTCGACCTGGCAGAGGTGAACGCAGCAAACTGTTGGCTCCTTCTCAACCCAACAGTTCTTTGTTCCTTGACCCAAACCTCCTAAAGCTTGAGGCATGTTTGATGCAAGCTATTTGACGAACACATGTTTTGCCGTTTCTTCTGCAATTAGTGATTAGACGTTGGCATCCCCATTTTCTCATCAATGTCCAGGCGTCCTTTTGCTTCTCCATGTCACATGGCTTTCCTCGAACGCTGGACTTCCTTTAGTCACTTGGGGCCGCTTTTGTGGGGCGCTTTCGTGGGACGAATACTCAATTTAGTATTGCCAATCCTAAGAAAAGTTTTGCCAAAACTAAAAGCCTTCCGAGGCAGCTGTGGTCCTCCGCCGAGCCCATGCAGATGCTTGGAAATGCCAAGAACTGGCCACCCACCTTGTGCCTCGGCTGAGCGAGGCCTTGGAGATTCGATCAAAGTTCTTGCTTCCTGAGTCATTTGTTCAACCGATGTGGGTGTTGATCAATATTATCTTCGGCCCCGAAAAGAGCTTTTCCCATTTGGTGGTCGAACGATCATCTTTTCTTGGTGGTTTACCAATGGTCATTCCATGTAACAGGACCTTTTGATCAACGCCCAGAGGTCCCCAGTGTTGAAACATCACCTCGGCCCGAAAAAAAGGTGAGGTTTACCTTCACGGCGATTTTTGACAGGGCAAAGTACGGATCCTGCGAGTTCCCGGACTTGATACCAGTTTCATGTTTTGGGAATACTATCAGTGGCAGCTACTTTTGTTGGCCAACCCACTAAGGAACTCAGTGGTTCAAAAGCTGGAGCGGCCATGGATTCTCATTGATCTTATGTAGGTTTGGGTCGAAGGCGGATGCCTGCGCGCGGGTCATTCTGCTTTGGGTGTGTTCTGAACCCGTGGTTAAAACTGGCTTCAGTTGGGTGAAAGTGGATGGCACGGTCTCCCTGCTTGGTTTAGTCATGCCCTACACACACACAAGCCCACGCAGAACCAAAACGAACAAAGGAACGGTCAAACAATCAACCAACCAACCAACCAAACAAACAAAGAAACAAACAAACAAAGAAGCAAACAAACAATTACGCAAGCAAGCAAATAATTAAGCAAGCTAAGCAAGCAAGCAAGCGAGCAAGCAAACAAACACACACACACACACACATCCATGCATGCAGGCATGCAGGCAGGCGCCTGTGCACAAATGGGTCGATGCAGTTTGCCTGCATCGTTGAGGATTGTGCATGGGGAGCTGGATGGTATCGTTCCTATCGAGCACAGCCGCCAGGATGCAAGCTGGAAAAGAAAGGCGCAAAGTAACTGAGATGCGCCAGAAATTATCTTTTTATTGACCAAAGCGGGCTACTTGGAGCTTTGTTACCTAGGAACCCCTTTGAAAGGTCTCATTAAGGGCATCTTCAAGGCTTCTCCTTGGCTCATGGGCTTGTTCAGAGATATCTCGCTTATAGTGCCCTTAAAGGTCAGCGAAACTTGTAGTAAACACAGCGACTTATAAACGTTACTGCTCTTGAGCGCAACCGACAAAATATATGAACGTTTATTGCATGTGGGTAGTTGCGTGTGTCTGTTTGTCGGTCGCTCGGTCGGTTTGTCGATTTGTCCCACTGTTTGTCGGTCTGCCGGTGTGTCCTTCTGTCGGTCGATCAGTCGGTTGGTCGACAGTCTGTTTGTCTGCTTGTCTGATTGTCAGTGTCTCGTGTGTGAGTGTGCGTGTGTGTTTTGTGGTGTGTCTTTGATTCTCCCTGAGTGGGTGCCAACAAGGAACAAAGTTCGCTAACCCACCAGACCAGTTCGGTGGGAAGAGAACTCTCAGAGTTATGGCGCTCCAGTTGTTTAAGTGTCCTTCATTATATATTTTACAGGGCATGGATTCGACCAGCAGAGCAACATTTATGTAGTAGGCGTCCTTTCTGCTTTCAGTTTAGTTGAGCATCTATTGGAAAGCACAGGTAGGTTCTCTTTTTAATTTGTGCTACTTTTTCAGGATCGCTGAATGTGCACCAGAATCAATGACATGCTTTTTGATGGGGTTGCAAGAGCTGAGGCTGGTTTTTAATGATCCGATGGGCCAACTGCACACCTTGCTTCCGAGTTTCCTTTCGGAAAGCACAAAGTGGCGAGGGAGTGCCCTTCGCTGTGTTGACACTGGTGTCTTACAAAGAAACTTTCGAGTGGTCTCACTTCACTGAGTGCCATGGCATTCCAGGGGATCTTTTCCTTCGCGGTCTTGAGGTTTGGTGGGTCATGTGTGGGTGCTGTCACACCGTGGGCCTGGCCAGAGCAATCCAACACAAGAGGCGCTGGACCTGTTACCTTTTGGGAAGACGCAGAGTCTTGGATTGCTCCTTTTTGGGAAGACTCTGCGTCTACCAAAAGGCCAACAAAAAGGCAAACCAAAAAGGCCAACTTTTTACTTTTTGGGAAGTGGTAGACCCAGAGTTTGGCCTTTTTGTTGGCCAATCCACTCAGCAAGCGAGTTGTGCCTGCTCCATTTTTTCCGGGGGCCCTTCTTTTCGGAAGAAATTGCCAAGTACGTCAATCTTGCTGGTTTCCCAAAAGAATGATGAGGGGATGGATCAACTGGAAATGTGGAAGCGCGCATGCATGGAACCGGAGTTGGTTTGTTCAAAATCATGAAATCATTGACGGTTTGTGTTTTGCTCATGTTAGACTTTCGAATGAGCAACCGGCTGGCTCCCAAAAAAAACGCCCCAGTTCCATCCAGCTTCGTTTTGTTTGAGCTCACATATCTTTGACTCTGATTGTTTTTGTGGGTATTCATGCCTGGGGCGGGAAACACGTCATTCACGGCTGGCTCGAATCCAACGAAGTATCACCAGGCCGAGGAAGCCTTGTGTTTTCGGCCCAACACCAGGCCCTTGATCCTGGGCGCGAGTCAAAAAATGCGAATTCCAAACCAAAGAGTGCCCACAGGCAGCTTTTGAAAAGGAACGTCTTCCTAAGGCCTGTGCAAGTTATTTTGGAAGGGCCTCGGTAGATTGTGTTTCTTGAGATGGGACCTATGCCTTGAAAACATGGGCCTAGGGGTCATCGATTGCCTTTCGCCATTCATTGCAACAGAACAGGTTCCTTTTCCTGCAATATGGCTTTCAAGTTTGAAAATCGGCTTGCCCTCAATCGCTGGCCCTCTTCACGCCGTGTTTTGAAAACTTCCTCTTCCCTTTTGGGTTCCCTTAAGAGTTTTTGGGATTCCTTGGGTGTGCGAGGCTTGCAGGAAACATCCGCAGGAAGAGAGAGCCTGGGCCCTCTGAAACTGAGACGACCCAATGGCGGACTTGTTGTTTGGAAACATTTTACATTCAATCCACAAAACATTATTGGAAACCAATTTTACATTAATACATTGTTCGGAAACCACTAAACCACTTGTTGCTTAATTATTGTGGTTTAGTGGTTGAAATCCAAATCCACTTGGCTGCCAACAATAAAAAAAAAAAAAAACATGCTCCCCAAACTCAACGTCAACCAAGCAAAACCGCTGGACTTGTTGGATTTAGGGACACTTGTGATACGCGTGGGAGCGGGCGCTCGGGAAGTGAAGAAAGTAGGCATAGTCCCAATTTCCTACAAGAAATGCCCAGCGCCATGCGTTTCAAGGGTTGGAGCCACCTCCAAAATGGTGGGCATGAAATGGCATGAAGATCCCTCCGAATTCTGATGTCTACAGGGGTCCGGGATATCAATCTAAGAAACCAGCAAGAATTTCTATAGGATCTTTCTTGTTTTGGGTGTATAGCGAACGGGCTAGCACCCCAGGTGAATAAACCCCAGATTAATAAACCCCTGGGTGATCAACCGGGGGGGGGTGCCCCCTCTTCGTGGGACTCCGGCTTAGTTGTGTGGGTGACACTCCCTGTTTAGCTGGATTGATCAATCCGGGGCTTCCATTGGCGCCGCGCCGCGCGATTTGGCTTAGCAGTCTGAGGCGAGGTCTTCCTGCGCCAGCTGAGCCGCAAGGAGGACCTGCGCCCCTGCGACCTCCTGGTGCCCGTGCCCGGTGGCAGGCGGGGCCTTTGCCGCCGATGCTTCCGGGGAGGCCGAGAGACTATGGGGCACTTGGGGGTTGATCAAAACATCCGTACATGGGAGGACCATTTGGTTGGGAAAGCACTAAAATGAGGAGTTTCCGACCACTCTGATTAAATGGCAACAGTTACTATTGATCAACCCCCACTTCACGGTTCTTGGCATGTCTGTTTGTCTTTCAGTGTTTTGTTTTTTGTTCATGATTAATGGGTGTCTCCTAGGAGCAACATTGAAGATCTAGCTGATCTGCGTGCAACTGAGTTCACAAGCTCACCGGGGAGTGTCTCAAGAATGTGGAAATGCCCACCTTCAGTTGGTATTGCACGGAAAGCAACATGAGGCCCCAACCTTTTCAGGCCAATGTTGAGAACTTCTGTTGCCCTCGGAATGCTTGAAAGCACCAAGGCCTCTTGGGGAGTGAATTGGTTCTCCATACGAAAGCCCCTCCGCAAGCTAGCGGCTGCCCTCTCAGCAGCGTGGACCAGCCTGACTGAAGCTATGCTTCTTTGTTTGTCGGCTTGCTGGGTGCGTAGGCCATTTGATTTTCTTTGAATTGCCATGAAGATGAGTCATGAAGAAAAATCCAAAGAAGTCACCGCCTGAAAAAACCCAGTGCCCTCCTTAGGAAGCCCTCTGCATTTTCAGCCATGCTGCCACTTCCTGGAGTCCATTCGTCAGGTTGATTCGTCACCTTCGCCCCTTAGATTCCATCGCCCCTGTGGAACAGAAGTCTCAAAGTCGGTGAAAGTCTTACTTGCGCGTAGCAACGTTTGAATGCCGCGCTGTAACCTCAATCTTCCAGCATGGAAAGCAGGCCCTTGGCTTCTCAGTTTGAAACCGATCCTGCTTGTGCGGGTCCTTGGAGCGTTCACATTGACATAGGGAGCTAATCGCAGGTTTTGCTATAGAAGCATCATTGACGAGGACAAGCGTGGGAAATTGCCAGGTACGCCAAGTCACAGCAGCCATTTCTGAAGTTGTCTGTAGGGCAGATTCTGTCTTGGGATGTGGGGCCCATACTGTGGGGTTATCTACCATTAGCTAGCAGGGCTGGTCATCCAGACTCTGCTGCTCGCTGGGTCCAGGTTTTTTCCTTTTACATTTTACAGGTGCACATAGTTTGTTTCCTTATTACGAACTATCCAAACCCAATCCACAGCAACCTCCCATTTGATTTCATCATGAATCATAACTCATTCCTGAATTGTCAATCCCGGGGTCATTGATTGGCACTGGCCTCTTGAAAAGCATTTCTGTGGACTTCACTGGTGGTAACATGTCAGAAGGGGGAACCTTCATTCCAACCGCAGCTGGGCCGCTTTTCGTTTTTTCAAACATTTCTGATCCAATATGGGGTTGTTAACCACACAATAGGGATCCTAAGACTGTTGTCTTGCTTTCGGCTTCGCTTTAAACCAAGCTAAAATCTGTCCCCCCTCACACACAACCACACAGACACACAAACACAGACACAGACTCGCAAACTGAGACGCGCACACATAGAATCACCCACACCTCAGTCCCTGAAAACATGCACTGTAAACTTTTGGAAAGACAATTTTCGTGGCGTTTGCCACGAGTTGTTGTTGCTGTTTGGGGGCCAGTCCACTTGATGGGAAGTGAGACACACAGAGTCCACTTGAGCTCTGGGAGGCACGCTGCTCTTGTATTTGGTTGAATGCTGCTTTGTTCTTCGGAGGTTCTTTCATGACCCCTCGTTATCAACTCATGGCAACTCAAGGAAATCAAATGGCTTGCTACACCCACGCCAACAAACAAGGATAGCTTCCAGTCAGGCCAGGCTTTCAGAAAGGATTTTTGTGGTCACCCACGTTCTTGAGGGATCTTCAACCCACTTAGGTTTTTCAGACCTCAGACCTGGTGGCAAGGGTCGTCTGGCAGGCACACCTTCGAGGCGGCTCCCGGGGAGCTCGCGGACTTCGGCTACGACGCCGCCCTGGCGTGGCTAGAGACCACTTGGGCCCGCCGCGCGGCAAGAAGTGGACGCCGTTTGGGGTTGACTCACTGCAACTTATTCCTAGGTCCCCCAGTTGTGCCTTTTTTTACACTTTTTTGGTAAAATAGACTACAGAAATAAGGGTACCCTTCTTCTAACCTCTCTACTGGAGGACCTAGATTCAGAGGGCAAGCGAACCGCCAGCACTTTCCGTGGTTCCTTTAGGATGGCTTTGGATTGTGTCTTCCCAAGTCAAGCAAAAAGCCAAGACAAAGCAGGGCTTGCGCTTGGGGTCTCCCTTTTCTTTTTTGTTGGTTGTTGTGTGTCCATTGTTTTTGTTGATATTGTTTTGTTGCCTGTTGCATTTCCATGATTTTTGTCCATTGTGACAGACTAAGGGAAACCTGGCTGAAAGCGATGTTTTGTTGGTTCCAAAAAGGCTCCGGAGGGATTGGGAGCAGCTTTTAGGGAGGGTTAAGGAAGGGTTCCTGGCCTTGCTCTTGGGGTTTCCCTTTCTGTTTTAGTTGGTGGTTGATTCCATTGTTTTTGTTGATAGTGTGCTTTCCAAGGGCTGAGTACAATCTGAGAATCCCCTGCTTCAGGCATTGAAATGGTCATTTGGTACTTCCGTCCGGACGTACTCGGACCCGGGTCTCTGTTTTTTTGTTTTTCCTTGATCTCAGAGGATGTATCCTTCTAAACTCCACCAACAAACAAGGAAAACTTATTTTCTTCTTGGTAAGCGCTCTTCGCAAGTCAGGCGGCGACCAGGGCATCGATTCCGCCGGCGAGGGGCAGAAGAAGCAGAAAAAGGGGGTCGCCGGTGTGCGCGTTGTGCCGGTCTTTTGTGGGTCAAATCCCGAGCCGCGATCAAATCTCGAGCCAAATCTAAGGGGACAGTCCCAACCATCTGTGAAGATATCCGCCTCAGTTCTTTACATTGTTTGGGCTAGACTTTGTTAATTCCATGTTATGACAGTGGCGCACTTCTTTATTCTTAGTCAGAAGCGTTTCTTCAATCGTAAGGACCACCATGTGAGTCCATGGAGGGATCGCGGGAATTCCGCCTTGATGCTTGAATATGCCAGAAAGGGTTATGTTCCACACCCACGGTGACAATCATACAGAACAGTAACCAACCAGTTCTATTGGGCCCACAATGAGATGCTTTTCAAGAGTTGTCAAAAGTCAGACGGCCTTTGCCACAATTTACTTTGGAGAAAGAAAGACTTGGGGTTTAGGGTTTCTAGGGGCTTACAGGGAGTTAAAGAGGTTTCTAGGGCTTGCTCTTCTAGCGGGATACTCTTCCAGGGCTCTAGGGGTTGCTTTCTGTATCGGTCGTTTTGGCACCCAACCACTTGAAAATCGAGGGACATTGGTAGAACGAGGCCAGTCGGGGGTTCGATTCAGTCCCGATAGCCCCGGTGTTTCTGCTGTCCCGCCTTTTGGGTTTTTGAGGCAGCGCAAAGCCCATAGTCCAGGATGACTCTCAAAAAGTTGCGAGCTCACCAACAAGCCCGCGCATCTTACTTGGATCCCCTCTGTTTGATGGGTTCGGGATCCACTACACATGGAATGCACTTTTACCCTAGTTACTGGGAGGGAGTCTATTTTGTATGCCCCCTTGCCTTCCCATGGAAATTCAATCTGGGTCAAACAACTCTCGGCAGGCAGAGCACTTCCCCTGGATGGCCAAGCTGGAGCTGCATTGGCTGGGCGCCCAAAACCCATTCCTAGCCGGTTTGGGTTCATTTGGTTTCATGGGAGGACTCACTTGCTCAAAGCGGATTGCTCACTTGCCCAAAGCGAATCGACCTGAAATGACCTTTTGGTTTCCCCTTTTCGGTCCATTTTTGGCCATGGCCCCAAAAGGTGAACCTTTTTTTTTCAAGATCCTTTGCAACTGAGAGTAGTGAGGCCTACAGCCACTGTCAATCTGTTTGTTGCGTCATAGGTACTTGTGACATGTGATTGGTGAGTAACACCCCATCTCCTGAATGGTATGTTGGGCATGTGCGCCGCATGTCATCCCCGGACGTAGTAGACCTTTGCTTACAAGTAACTAAAAATATGATGTTGTGTTGGCTTGCCAACATTAAATATTAAATAGTTCAACTTGGATTATGATCCTCTATGGCATATTCAACATGTGCATTACGATCATCGAACTGCAACACCAACAACCAACAATCAGTTGTGTAGTTCAATCAACTAAACATGATGCTCAACAACAAGTAGGACCGTTAAACTATTTTAAATGTGATATCAATGTATCATTATATCACATTTATCGTATTAGTTTATGATACATGCAACATATATATATATAGTATTTCAACACGGTGTTTAGTAGATGCACAATACACTGTCTCAACACCTCTTCAATTCAAGCCTGGTCAAATCTCAATAAGATGTTTACACATGTTATATACATAGCAATGTGTAGTTTACATGATTTTATGTATCACCTTTGGGGGGGCTGGTAGATTTTCCTTTAAAGCCACACCTAAAAATGGTACCCCCCAACCAACGACCTTTGGGAAATGGTCTTATCACATGGAGCTTCCAAACATTGTCCCCCCCGGCAAATTTTGGGACCTGCTGCATTTTCTGAATGTAATTATGTAATTGTTATGTGTCCCTTCAGTTTGCCAAGGTCATCCTTTCAGCTTCTGAAGGTGATTGTGGGCAAATTGTTTGCTGTGTAGCAGCTTTGCTTGCAAATGGAAGCATGGTTTTGCCTAAACGGTTTGCCTGGAAATCAACCCAATCTATGGTGTTTTTGTGGATTTTTCAACTTTGCCGGGCTTAAACCATGGGACTCCGGGAGATCGAACGATCAAAGATGTTGCTAGAACCCCACAGTCCCTTGAGTTTCCGGTTAAAGCAACTCTCGAGGTTTGGTTTCATCAAAGATGTTGGCCTCAATTTGTGGTCACGTCCAAGAAAATAAGTTACACTACTGGTACATTCACCAAAAGACACCTGCCCAAGAACACGTATGCGTAGAGGAATCTATTTTTTGCAAACGTGGCCTCTTAAAGAAACATGGCTGCTCGAGCCTCTGGAAGATCAACACTACGAGTTTGCTGAAAGTCTAGCCTGGAGGGTCGTTGGAGCATGGCTTGCTTCTTCCTTTAGTGCGAGCCACAGCTGTTCTGCCTGGGAACCCTGCCATGTCTCATGGGCCGCACAGACCGGCTGCCCCCTTTTTTTCAGGTTGCCCGATTGGCTTGGATGGGCGGCTCTAGACTTTGAAGGCTTTCTGAGGGTTCAAGTGGGAAACTTTTCCGGGGAAAATTCAAAAGCATGGGTGGCCAATTTTTGAGGGAAGCTTCTCTTTTTTCCGGAGGCGCGACATCCACGCGGAGTTGCTGCGGACGGTGCAAAATGAGTGGCCGGAGGTTCGGGGACATGACCGGAGTTTGGCCCAGCACCTTGGACGTGAGAAGTGAGACGATATCTCGTGCATGTTGGGATGTTGGGAGAATCCGGGGGTTCAATAAAATGGCCGTGGCTCAACAGATGGATAAATGGTACCCAACATGCTTAGTATATGGACACAAAGACTAAACCTGGCGCAACCCCAGACATGTTGAGCCAATGGACAAGTCCCCTTGCAAATGTTCAGCCTCCGGCCTCAAGGTCGACAGGTCCAGTGCAACCAGTTTTTGGAGAGTCCCCCTGACCCCCCCCCCCCCAGTGACCCGATCGTCTCCCGTCCTCTCGGGGTCCTCCAGGACAGCAATAGGCTGGGTGCCAGGACAATGGAGGGGTGGGTGTGTATTTCTAGACGGGGGCTGGAATTGAAGGGGAGCTTGTGAAACCTTGATGTTGTAAACATGTAAAAACCGCATGTTATGTCCTCATTTTTGTTGCGGTGTTTGGAAAAGTCAACCCGTAAGACTATGAAAGGGGTTAGTATTGGTGGAAGTACTGGCAATAGGCTGTGTCACTTGAATTTTCAGGGGCCAAGCCGACAGTCTTTAAGACGGGGAGGGGGCCAACAATGGTTTCCGTTTTCGCCAAACCTTGGGAGCCCCTAAGGGGGGGGAGAGGACATGTTTTGGTTCTAAGGGAATTGATTAATCAGGGGTCAACATGAATGTGTATTTAAGTAATGAAAAATAGATGAACAAAGGAATTTCCCCGATTTTGAGAAAGACCTGTCGCAGTTGTTTTTATAGGTTCTTTGGGTTAGGGCGAATCCAGTGACCGTTTGGTTGTTGCGCATGTTGTCCAACCCTTACAGAGATTGGAGTCTTGGTCTCCCTTGGTGCTTGTACTTGTGGGAATGAGAAATGGAATGACCCCTATAAACCATCCCTTGCCTTTAAAGGACTCCCAGGTTCATTTCCTACTGAGCACCACCCAGTTTTAGACATCACCTTTGTGGCCCATGGTGAGTTTCCCTGAGTAGGAAGTGGTGCAAGGGATGCAGGGAACCCTGTGATATGAACCAGCCGAGTCAAGTCGCGTGGTGGCTTTAAACCCATTTCCCTCGTGGGATGGGTGAAAAGAAACTACACAGCTTCTTTACTCATGGATGGAGGGAGAATCCAGTTTGCTGTTTTCCGGGTTCCCTTTTCCTTGAACGGATGGCCAAAAAATGTTTGGGTCGACACTTGGCTTGGCTCTCCTTAGTTTCCCTTGACCTTCTGCGAGGTCTTCACGGTTCAGCAATGGGTCAACTCGATGTTGGGGTGCGAGCGGCGGTTTTGTGGGGAGGTTCCAAGATACTAAGGGGCCGTCGATACGTCTTGGGCTGTTTGTTCGCTGTTTGAAGGTAGCCATAAAGGTTTTCCCTAGGAACCGAAAAGTGGAAAAGGGGGAGAGCACTTTTGCTTTCTGCTTTTAGGTTACCCAAAGCAACTAGGCAAAACGGGATGACTTGGTGTCGATGGTGACTCTTTTACAATAATGAAAGCGGTCCCCGTTTTGCACTTTGGGAAGAATGGCCACCAACGATTTTGACTTGTGTACGAGGTCCTTTCGACCAGCGACTTTGCAGATGGCTTGGCCGCTAACATAGGAGACACAGGTGAAGCTGTCAGTGACGCTGTCAGTGAAGCTGTCAGTGAAGCTGTCAGTAGCTCACGGGAAGCAGAAAGTCACAGCAAGTCAATTTAGGCTTTGTTTCGGATTAACATGGGCAATCCTCTGTCACGGCGTAAGCGAATACACATTGCCAAGTGTTCAATTTGTTTATTCCGGTTGATGTACAGTGCCAGGGGTGCTGTGGAACCTGAGTGCCTGCTCTTTCTTCCAGTTGCCAAGTGTTCAATTTGTTTATTCCGGTTGATGTACAGTGCCAGGGGTGCTGTGGAACCTGAGTGCCTGCTCTTTCTTCCAGTTGCGCAAGTTTAGTAGTTTGGTGATGATGTTTGTCAGACCTGACATGTACAGCATACTTTGTCCGCGGGGATGCAAGGTGTTTTGCCGACATACTGGAGCTTGGGAAATTCAAGAGTCCCTCTCTCTCCAGATTCAGATGTTTTTGGATTGAATGTCTTGGGAATGCCAAGTGTGTCAAGTCCCCAACCAGGAGTACCTTTGCCTTTGACCGGTTGCCACTGGCACGTGCTGGGGCGTGTCATTGTTTCAGGCTCGGTGCCCCTTTTTGGTTATTTTGAAGCTCAAAGAGAAAACGTAATTTGTTCAGGGTCCAGGTCCCCATTTACAACGTGTGTCTCGGCCGAACTCAGCTCCCGAGATCAAGAGCGCCCCAAGACTCCAGCGGCATCCATCCAATGGCGCGTCGCCTTGCGCTATGTTTGGCATTCGCCGCGGGGCTGTCCTTTGTGCAGAGCGGCCTCTGGGTTGCCAGCTCTGAAACCAGCTCGAAGACTAGGCCGAGAAGTCATAGCCATGGCTCAAGAGGCTTCAGCCCTGGACATCTGCGATGTCTGAGCTGCGGCTTATCCGCTACGCAGAGCGACTTGGACAGAGCCACTTTTGGCCAGACTGAGCAAAGCTCCGACTTGAAGCCGGTAGTTACGCACTTCGGCATCAACACACTGGGCGTAGAGACCCAGTTGCATGGCACCTTTTGTTCTTTGGTTTTGAATTAGTTTAAAACCAGCCAACAAAAATGGGGTCCTAGTAGTATCGGCCTTTGACAAATCACCCCTTTCCAGTTCGGTTGAAAAATATGTTTTTCCTTTGTGGAAATCCACTGGGAGTTTTGCAGGAAATGGGCGGCCAACGTTTGTTGGTGGACCCCCTGCTCGTGGGCAGCTTGGTCTTTTGGGGTCAGACCTGGGCGTTCAAAGGCCGGGCATGAAATTTGCAGTGCACACCGAGCGATGGTCCTCCACTATGTTTCGCAGGGAAACCCAAACGCACTGATTCCAGTTCCCACTATGGTAGTTAGTCAAGGGAACCACCCCCAAAAAATTCAAAAGAATAATGGCTGGTTACCTATTATAGTGGCTTGCCTGGGATCCACTGCACTGGGTAAATCAGTGCCTTAGTGTCACGCGTTTTGTGTGCGCAGGGTTGGACAAAACTTGATTGAACAACCAACTGGTCCAATTCCTTGAAAGGCACGTTGTGAGAACGTGTAGCCAACGCCTTTTCCCTTATAGGGAACACAGCATTGCTTGATGGTTTCGTTTCAACCACTCCATCGACGTTTGGAAAGGACAACTATCGTGTGTGTCTGTGTGTGTGTTTTCTTTTTTATGTTGAAACCAGGGTTTTGCCGGCACGCCCTTCTAGGGGGTGACTCCTTTTCCATTCTGTCCAACCATCGTTCTTCTCAAAGACCGGATCTGTTTTTTCCTTTTTGTTCCCCACCTGACAGGAAGGGGTTGTTAGATTTTGTGTTGGAATCCGCGTTTGCGATGCTTCTACACCACGCCCCCACCCAGCATCCTGCCAGAGCAGCCAGAGCAGCTCGCCAGCGGATCCCGCCGAGTATCCCGCCAGAGCTGCTCGCCAGTGGATCCCGCCGAGTATCCCGCCAGAGCTGCTCGCCAGTGGATCCCGCCCAGTATCCCGCCAGAGCTGCTCGCCTGTGGATCCCGCCGAGTATCCCGTCAGGGTGGCTCGGCAGTGGATCCTGCCGAGTATCCCGCTACAGCGGCTCGCCAGTGGATCAGAGCGGCTCGCCAGTGGATCCCGCCGAGTATCCCGCCAGGGTGGCTCGGCAGTGGATCCTGCCGAGTATCCCGCCACAGCGGCTCGCCAGTGGATCAGAGCGGCTCGCTAGTGGATCCCGCCGAGTATCCCGCCAGAGCAGCTGGCCAGTGGGTCCCGCCCGCCAGAGCGGCTCGCCAGTGGAGAGTATCCCGCCAGAGCGGCTCGCTAGTGGATCTCGCCGAGTATCCCGCCGAGTATCCCAGAGTAGCTCGCCAGTGGATCCCGCCGAGCATCCCACCAGCCAGTGGATCCCGCCGAGTAGCCCACCAGAGCAGCCCGCCGAGCCTCCCGCTGAGTATCCCAGAGTAGCTTGCCAGTGCCCGCTGAGTATTTTAGCAGAGGGATCCCGCCGAGTATCCTGCTCAGTATCCCAGAGCAGTGGATCCCGCCGAGTATCCCGCTGAGTAGGATCCTGGCGAGTGTTCGGCCAGTATCAAGCCAGAGCGGCTCGCCAGTATTCGCCAGTGGATCCCGCAGTATCCCGCCAGAGCAGCTTGCCAGTCTGGTTTTGCTTAATGTCCCGCCCGGCGCACAGTTGGGTTTGCATTTCATGTTGGTGCCTTCGTGTTTTGAGCGTACCCTGATGCTTTTGTGTTGCTTTGGGTTGTGAACAAGCAACTTCGTTTAATCCCCCGTCGGGTTTCTTTTTGGAAGGGGCTTGGCTTTTGTTAACGGAACCGATGTCTGAGTTCTCGAGATTGGAGTTTGCCACGCAGACAGGTGGATAAGGCTCTCAATGCAAAGCTTGTTGAGCTAGCCGACGGGAATTTGGAGTCGAAGTCTCTAGGATGCGGAGGAATTTGTTGTAACGGTTGTAAGCTCGCGAGTGTGGAGGGTGGGGATTGCTCGAAGCGAAGTATTTTTCCTGGGTTTTTGATGGCTTCCTGAAAAGAAGGATCCCTGGGTTCAGAATGGAAATGGAAGGTAGCCCTAGAACCCTTGGAGACTTCAATGAAAAAGGAACACCGCCAGTTAACCCACTTCAATCAAAAACTCAGTTGCCCAAAGCCGACCTTTTGACCTTTTGTTTTCTTCTTTTGGTCTAGTTTTTGTCATGACCCCAGAAGGTGAACCTTTTCTTTCTGGGTCCTTTGGGCAAGTGAGAAAAGGAACACCACCAGTTGACCCATGCCCAGCCAGGCCAGCGCAGGTTTCAAGGGCCGCTGCCCACGCCCGAGGAAGTCTTCGGGAGCTACGATGCGATCGTGCCATCGCCTTTAAGGAACCCTCCCACCCACCAGTATGGCCATGGGTCAAAATCCAAATCGGTTATCCCCCAGCGAACGGGACCCAATCCCCAAATCCAACCACTAAAATAGGTTCTAAAATAGGTGGTGAATTCACCTACCCCAAATGGTACCATTGGTTTTGACCCACAGCCATATGGCTGTGGCTCAAAAAACATGCACTAAAATGGCACCTTGGTATGAGCCAAAGACTCCGTAACCCTATGCTCTTAAGTTTTGAGCCACATTCATATGGCACCTGACAGGGGGTCCTTTGAAACTCAAATTGATCTTCCAAATACCTTCCCACAGGTTCTTTGTTCTTCGAGCAGGCTAGCCCCGTTTAGCATTTTGGCGTTGTGGCAGTCCTTCATGTTCCTTCTTAACCAGGAAATGGTTAAGTGTTCAAGATCCCAGCAAATGGTGTTTGCCTTTTTCTCACTCCCTTAGTTCCTAAACTTGATACTTTTGGGCAAGACCACTCTAGTGGCAGCCCAAAAAACCGACTTTTGGTTGGCACATCCACTCAGGAAGTGATGAAAGATGGTTTGCCTTCATAGCTTTCAGCTCGTTCTCAGGTTTGTTTGTTTCACCAGCGACGAAGAAACTTCTTGCGCGAAGGTGCTGTCGCAGGGCTTGGAGGATCATTGCCACCCGGCCCGGTACTACCCTGTGCAGTGTGTAGATGGTTTATCGACCAGAATGCATACAGATTTGTCCGTAACTGGGAAATCGATTGGTGTCTCAGGGAAACCAAGGGAACAAACAATTTGAGGGCACAGAACCCCTTGGGTGAGCAGAGAGGGTATGACTAAACCGACACGGGGTGGACACGCCACGTAGGGTTGATTGGTTGTTAACTGGGGGGGTTCCTGACTGGTGCTTGGAAGGGAGCTGGGGGTCTCCCAATTCGCCTTTAGCGAGGGAGCCTTGCGGAGCTGCCAGGAGTGGACGAAATCCAATTCGCACCGCCTGAGAACCCCCTGGAATGATTCGATTCCCCCTGTAAATACCAAGAAACAATGGTTAGGCGGTGGGGAATCAGACCACTTTTGCAGGGGCCCCCACCCCCTATTAGTAAACTGGGGTTGATTTAGTACGCGGTCAACATTCCATCAAGCAAACAACACGAGTGCCGATTCTTCTTCGCAATCCACTGCACTCAACGGCCATCTACTTCCCACAACCATAGGTGTCCTTAGGTTAGTTTGGTTGAAAGTAGATGGGTTCCGCTGGTTTAGATGGGGGCTTATTCCATTCACCAGGGCCGTCTATTTTCCAAAAGGCCACCTATGCTTGGGGCCACTGGTTTGACTGTTTCTGGGGGTTATCGAAGTCAGAAAATGGAATCCGTTCTTTGCCTTGAACCCACCACTGAACAGGGGTGACTTTGATGGTAAAATACTGAGGCCAGCCCCATGACAACCGTTTGGTTAAAAATAGATCCCACTGGTTTAGATGGAAATAATTCCATTCACCAGGGCCCCTACTGTGGATGGACGAAATCCATTTCGCACCACCTAAGAAACCCCAGAATGATGAATCCCCTGCAAATACCCATGAACAATGGGTTTCCCATGGTTTCCAAGTGGTGCGATCGGATTTTGTCCATCCACAGTATGACCCTCAGACCATCTCCCCACCTTGGAGCGCATCGATCGCCGGATGCCCATCATCGCCAACGCCGCCGCGGCGCAGACCGCGGAAGGCCTGGGGTTTCGCCCTAAAGTGCTGCGGCCGGGGGAGTCGTTGATGTGGCCCGGCTGCTAAGTGGCACCTGTTGTTATGGTTGCGGCTATGCTGTGTTCTTTTGTTTGTTGTTTTGATTGTTGTTTGTTGCTTTTGTTTGTTTTTGGTTGTTGCGTTGTTTGCTTTTGTTGTGTTGTTCCCCACCCGACAGGAAGGGGTTGATAGATTTTATGTTGGAATCCGCGATTGCGATGCTTCTACACCACGCCCCCACCCAGTATCCCGCTAGAGCAGCTCGCCAGTGGATCCCGCCGAGTATCCCGCCAGAGCAGCTCGCCAGTGGATCCCGCCGAGTATCCCGCCAGAGCTGCTCGCCAGTGGGGCCCGCCCAGTATCTCGCCACGCCAGTGGATCCCGCCGAGTATCCCGCCAGAGCGGCTCGCCAGTGGATCCCGCCGAGTATCCCGCCAAAGCGGCTCGCCAGTGGATCCCACCGAGTATCTCGCCAGAGCGGCTCGCCAGTGGATCCTGCCGAGTATCCCGCCAGAGCAGCTGGCCAGTGGATCCCAGTATCCCGCCAGAGCTGCTCGCCAGCGGAATCTGCCCAGCATCCCCCCAGAGCGGCTCGCCAGTGGATCCCGCCAAGCATCCCACCAGAGCGGCTTGGCAGTGGATTCCGCCAAGTATCCCACCACAGCCCGCCAGTGAATCCCGCCGAGTCTGCTGAGTATCCCAGACTAGCTCGCCGGTGGATCCCGCGAGTATCCCGCCAGTGGATCCCGCCGAATATCCCACCAGAGCAGCCCCGCCGAGTGTCCCGCCAGAGCAGCCGCCAGTGGATCCCGCCGAGTATCCTGCTCAGTATCCTTTGCCGCCGAGTATCTGGCCAGTATCAAGCCGGAGCGGCTCGCCAGTATTCGCCAGTGGATCCCGCCAGTACCCCGCCAGAGCAGCTCGCCAGTCTGGTTTTGCTTAACGCCCCGCCCGGCACACAGTTGGGTTTACATTTCACGTTGGTGCCTTCGTGTTTTGAGTGTACCCTGAGGCTCGGAGAGGGTGATGCTGTTGTGTTGCTTTGGCCTGTGAATAAGCAACTTCGTTTAATCCCCCGTCGGGTTTCTTTTTGGAAGGGGCTTGGCTTTTGTTAACGGAACCGATGTTTGAGTTCTCGAGATCGGCTCGCAGACAAGTGGAGTTTGACACACAGACAGGGGGATAAGGAAGATTGTTGAGTCTTGTTGAGCAGTCATAGGCCCCAAGCCGCTCGAAAACCATGCTTGAATTCACACAACCGTGTTCACGGTCGTAAGCTCGTGAGTGTGGAGGGTGGGGATTGCTCGAAGCGAAGTAATTGCTTTTGTTTTTTGTTTTTTTGTTTGCTTGTTTCATGATATACCGGGTATATTATTGAGTCCTTATAGAGGTAACCTAGTAGTAGGTATTTTGTTGCCTATATTGTATGTTTCCCCTAAGGGTTGCTCCAAGCCTGAAGATGATCAACACTCCACCAGGGTAGCACAGGAAGTTCTGAACATTGGGTGTGGATGGGAAGCTGCTTGGGGATAGAGGTTTGGGTAGACATTGTGTGGATGGTTGTTCAACTGGGGGTCCACAGATTTTCCAGCCAGGGATGGGGTGAAGTGTTTTCTTTGGTGCATTTTGCTTGGATGCTAGGACTTTAGCTTTTTGCCAACGAATGGGTTTTTTGCAGTAAACCACTAAAAGCTAGTCACTTTTAGCAGGGGACATTTATGTTCAATCACTTCTATATCTTGCCCAAATGCTTTCTTTTCTGTCAAGGAAGGGCGGACATGGATGCAGACGTAGCGGAGTGAAATGATGAAGCCTTTTGCGGCGTGTTTTCTCAGACTCGAATGGCATACCCAGGTTGGGCCAGTTGCGTATCTCCGCCCTGCCCGGCAGCGTGGTGGGCCCTCCCTGGCAAGACCCGGAGAACGGCTACGTGTTCGAGGACACAAGGCCCAAAGGAGCCCCGGCTACGGTCAGCACCCGGTTTTTACTTGGCGGCTTCCAGCTAATCCCCTAGCAACTGTTTTTTGTGTTTAGTGGTAGTTTCCATTTACTCCACCAAAAGTTAAACTTTTAGGGATCTGAGGGCTTCTGTTTTGATTGAGGGGGGCTTCAAGGAGATTCCTCCAGAAATTTGATGCCTCCGCCGACCGCGCAATGCATCGCAAAAGTCGCACCAGTTTTGCTTGGGCCCCCTCTTTTTCTTGGGTGGATTTCTTAGATTTCACAATTTCAGTGTCCAAAAGGGTTGCAACAGTGCTTTTGTTTGCTCAGAGCCTCGAATCCCGTTTTGTGTTGGGGAGTTCCTCACCCTTTCTTCCCTGTTTATTCCAGAAGATCAGCTCTCATCAGGATGATTAACTTTGCCAAAATGTGTTTTGTCCGACCCTTGTCCCAGAAGAAAAGTTCTTCCGCCGGTCCCCCTTTAAACTCGGCTGAAACTGGTCCCCTCAAACAATCCACAAGCCTAAGTGGGGCCAACGGATCAAAGGATGGTCGGTGGGCCTGGAGCCACATGGAAACTTTCGTGGACCTGCGCTGGGAACCTCTCTCCGGAAGCTGCCCAAATCACCGCCCCACCGCCTGGATGCGCTGATTCTTGGCGATGTGTTTGGGTTTGGGCAGGTGTTCAAATGTTTTTGTTTTTTTTTTTTGGGGGGGGGGCGCCTTTTTTGTGCCGCCTATTCAAGGGGATGCCAAAATCGGCCCCGATTTTTGGCACGCCTCGGCTTGGATCTTTAAGCTTCTGACTTTGGGTGAGACCACACCAGTGGAACACAGACCGCTTTGGACTTGCTTATGATGTGTTCTGGATTTGTTGGCTGGTTGGATGGATGTTTGCTTGCTTGCTTACTTGCTTGCTTGCTTGCTTGGTTGGTTGGTTGGTTGGTTGCTGACTTGTTTGTTTCTTTGCTTGATTGGCGGGTTGGTGGTTTGTGTCCCCCCCAACCAATGACAAACTCAGTTCTGCGCGGATCCCAGGATTCTGCCGCTCACCGCCCAAGAGATCTCAGGGTACAAGCTGGTGAACGGCGCCGATGAGGCCGCAGACACGCTCGAAGCCCTGGATCCCGTCCCACGCGTCTTGGCTTGGCTGGATCTTCACTGAAATCTCCAGGCATACAGTAGTTTTTTACTTGGTCGAGGGTTCCCCTACTAAAATGGACAGAAAAAAACGGGTACCCTTATTATTCTGACCTCTCTGCTGGAGCACCCAGTATAGCTTAGGGTAGACGAAGTCCATGGCTTGAACTTCGTTTGGCCAATCGACTCAGGAGGTGAGTAATTAACCTGTAAAGCGCTCAGGCTGAATAATGTTCTTTTTTTGTTGGGGTGGGGGGGGGGCACGGGGGGGGCAGGGGGGGGGGTAAAATTCGTTCCAAAGTCATGTCCCTTGCAAGTACGAGAAGCTAAGGCCCAGCTTTGGGGCAATGCCCGATTAGTTTTTGGGTTCAACGACCGCATCACTTGCTTCATTTGCGGGTGGGGCCACCTCCTTAAATAATATCCTTTCTGTTTCCTGAAGGCCAGGGCTTGTAAGATATTGTTTGACTCCAAATTTAATCGACCGTAAAATATATGACTCTTCGGGGGTGAAACAAATTCCGCCCAACCCTGATTTTTTCTTGGGACCAGCCTGGGATTAAGTACATTCCGTGGCCAATTGTAGTGTTTCATGCAATGGAAATATATAAGGATTTGTTACAGTGAATGCCCCGGGGAGCTCGTTGCTCCGGTGAGCTTGTCATAATTTGCCTAGATACTATTGCACACACATAGAGGGGATCTATTGGGAAGATCCCTTGCGCATAGGTGCGTCCACCTTCCACCATGATTTATGCGATGAGGATTGTGTGTATGTGTGTGTGTGTGTTGGTTTGTTTGTTTGTTTGTCTGTCTGTCTGTTTGTTTGTTTGTTTGTTTGTTTGTTTGTTTGTCTGTTTGCTTGCTTGCTTGTTTGCTTGCTTGCTTGCTTGCTTGCTTGCTTGCTTGCTTGCTTGTTTGTGTGTTTGTTTGTTCCTTGTGTGTTCGTGTTTGTGTGTGTGTGGCTAGCACGCTCTGCATCAAGAGTTCTTCGCATTTGGCCAGGTTTCGTGCTGCCGCTGCGCAATGCCGAGATCGAGGCCAAAGGCGTCCTAGCGGAACTGCTCAGAGAGGATCGGACGGGTGCCGATCGATCTCTTTTTTTGGGATTTCTTACGTGTGTTTTGAGGGTACTGTGGAACATTGCGGGATCCCCTATTTGAGGATTTCAGGGTTTGAGGGTCTGAGGGTCTGAGGGTTCGAGGGTCTGAGCGATTGACAGATGCCCCTAATGTGCGCCATACTCAAGCATTTGGAGCCTTTGGGCAAACAGTAGCGGTTAAAGAGGTCCATGAAGAATAGACAATAGGGCCAATTGTTCAACCCTTCCAGGTCGAATATCTGGATTCTGAATCGTGGGTGCTCTACTGACCCACAAGGGAATTGTGCCATCTACTTTCACCCTGGTGTCCTCAACATTTGAGTTTGTCTCAAAATAGGAACCCGATAAACTGGCTGTTGTCCTTTGGATTTCCCTTTTTGCCAACCTTTCAAAGGTTATCAAAGAACTTCGCGCCCCCCCATTTCTGGGAGTGATTCCGCTGTGAGGATGGCTCGCAGCAGCGATTCCGCCAACTGCAACGGGAGCGGCCCAAGTTGGCGAATGTTCAGCTGCTGGATTTGCCGCCAGGGGAGCCGGTGACCTTGGAGTGAGAGAGTCTTGGGATTAACAAAAATATCACCGCGCAATCTTGGCATGGCTGCTTTTTAGTTTTCTCAGCTTCCTTTTTTGGGTCGCTTTGCATCGTTTCTAGTTTTGTCAGGTTTTTTGGTTCTGTTGCTTTAAGGGCCACTTTTTGGTTCTGCTCCTTTACGTGTCACTTGGCATAGTTTGTGGTTTTGTCAGATTTGTTGGTTCGGTTGCTTCAAGGGTCACTTGGCATGGTTTGTAGTTTTGTCGGACGTGTTGGTTCTGTCTTGTTGGGGTGCCTCCGAAAAGCAAAGCTGGTTTGCTCACTTGCCAAGGAGTGGGAAGATTTTGGGAACTTTTTCGGCGCTCTGGAGCGCTTTCAGCAAACCACCGGTGAGAGCCGGATGTACAGATCAGGGACTTCGCATGAGTCTCACGAATTTGCGCATGCCAAGCGCACCAACATAGGCACAGAAGTCGACACAGAGCCCACGCAAACATCATGCTCATGAATCTGGCTGGTTGGTTTGGTTCGTGACAGTTTCCCAATTATCTGAACAATGTTTAACACTGAAACCTCCACTGGGTTGCTTCCTTTTCCCCCCTTGTATGCAGAGGGGGACCCCCTTAAAGTCAACCACCAACAAAAAGAGTGCCCTTGGTCAGCCGTTTGTCTAGTGCTGCTTCTTGGTTTCCCACGGAACTCCACGAGGCGTCTCTGGGCCGAGTGCCCTTTTCGGGTGTTCAAACCAGCCTATGTCACGGGTTTCGAGCGATTCCACCGAGAAAAAGGGGAACACAGAGCGGATAAAACGAGATGAAGGTCCATTGATTGCAGCCTATTCAGAAAATGGAGCACTTGTTTTCGCACCAATCCTAACCTGGCCTGAATTCAAAGCGAGCTTTCTGCGGGTTGTTTATGTTTTGAAGTGGAGTGTCAAGAGGGATATGGATGGGTGTCATGTTGCTTGCCGTTTTACATCTTCCCACGCGTCCCCACGTGCAATCAAAGTTCACTCACATGTTACATGTCGCCTTTGACAGGCGACAGACCATTGAAACGCACTCGTGTTCGCAGTCCAAACGAGCCGAACGTTCTACTGGATGGGTATGTGTCCAAACAACCAGAATCGACTCCCCAAAGTGGCTGCGAGCTTGCTTTTGGTTTCCCTCTGAAGCTCCCCCCAATTTGGTGGCGCACCTCCCAAAACGATGAATTTCTCCCAAGCTTCCCGCAGAATCTACCCCCCAAACACCCTTCACCCCTCAAAAAAAATCAAAGTTTCCCGCAGAATCTACCAAAAAGGGGCGCCCTTCCACCCTGCGAGGGAAAGTTTGGTGCCTCGCTGTCTCGCCGAAGGCACGGGGTCTGGCGGGAGTTCCCTTTGCTGGGCCTCAACGCGGAAGTCCAAGAGAGCTGCCCAAAGACTTGGCAGCTGCTGACCGAGGCGAAGGATTCCCATGCGGTTCACGGCACTTGAGTGGACCTCCAGCGGTGGATGGCTGAACATCCTTTGTTCGACTTGGTTTTTGGAAGGGCTAGGACCCCTTTCAAAAATCAGACTAGAAGAACAAATGTGTGCCCGGGCGACTCAGGGTCGAGGTTTTGTTCGTTTGGTGGGTGGGTGGGGTGGGGTGGGGTGGGGTGGGGTGGGGTGGGGTGGGGTGGGGTGGGGTGGGGTGGGGTGGGGTGGGGTGGGGTGCGGTGGGGTGGGGTGGGGTGGGGTGGGGTGGGGTGGGGTGGGGTGGGGTGGGGTGGGGTGGGGTGGGGTGGGGTGGGGTGGGGTGGGGTGGGGTGGGGTGGGGGTGGGGGTGAGTCCCACTGCTCAGGGTATCTTCTCCTGCTTAGGTCGACTTTCTGCTACCACCCCCTCCAAGCCTTGGCGCCAGGTCGAAGCGATCGCGCAACACTGGGCTCTGTGCCCGGACGAGGAGACGGCGCTTTTCTCTCGCCCCTGGGAGCGATTGAGTGCTGGGTTGCATCCCTAGGCCTCCTCCTTTGAGCTTTTTGGTAGTGGTTTCCCTAAACGGATTATGGATTAGAATTGGAACAGGCCGGTTCCGTTGCTACGGATGGACACTAGCGAGACGCGCCGCCCGCAAAATGGTGCTTGCTCAAGCTGTTTGAAACCAAGCTGGAAAGGCTTCCTTCAAAAAACACGCACGCACACAGATGCAGGGAACCGGAAACGGAAGCATCAGAGATCAGGGCAGGAGTGTGCAACACCCTACACACAATTACAACCAGGATGGATATTGCTCTCTTTTTTTCAGGGCACCCTCTTCAAGGTCATTTAAACAATTGTTTCATTTCCAAAAGAACCCCAAATGGAGGTGCATTTTTGTTCGCACCCCCCCCCCCCCCCTGTCGCCCCCCGTCTTTTGGTTCCTGGTGTCCTTTTCGCGCGCATGGCTCCATGGCTTGAGTCTCAGGTCTGACGCCCGGCACCCGGCTGAAGCCCCACTGCGGGCCCAGCAACCTGCACCTCACCTGCCACTTGGGACTGCAGGCGCCATGGGTGTCGACGTTACGGCTTCAACTGCCGGGCGGGTTGAAGGTGTGCGTGGGTGTGTGGGGGGGGGGGAAAAGGGGGGTGCCATTGAGCCACAACCAAATCCCCAGGTAGGTGATCCGGGTAGTAAGGGAGAATCCCAACCTACAAGTAGCTGCGGGCATCCGCCTTCTTAATGTGTCTTTACATGGTTCTGGGTGGACCATTTGAAAAAAAGGGGGCTTTAAAAATGACTCCCATGGGTTTAGACGCTTCGAAGGCTTCAACTTGCGACCCTCCAAGAAGACACGCCCATAATACACTTGGCTGGTGACTTAAAGTGAAAACAGATGTGGGTTCGTCTTTTTTAAGGATACCTCTTTTGTTCGGTTTTAAAAGGAAGCTACGAAGGAAACCAGCCATTTTCGGGCACACCCATTTTGAGACAGACCATTGTCAATTGTGTCGTGTTTTGAGGGTAACCGTGGCATTTTGGCTACTTGGACATCCGGATTTCAGAAGGAGCCCACCCTGCTTGGGTCGAGACCAAGAGCTCCATGTTCCGGCAACTCAACTAGTGAAACAGATAATCTTCACTGTTCTTGGCAGGTGTTTTTAAAAGCTTTTGGGTGGTTTTGTTCTGTTCATGTAATATTAGTGGGCATCTCCCAAACATATGCTTCTTGCTCGAATGCCAAGCAGTCGAAAGTGGTTGCTTTTGTGGGTTTCCAAGTTTGGTGTTACTCGCCCAATGTGGGTGCTGTTTCCTTGTGGTTTCGCGGTCTGGCGGTTTCACTCAAAGACGCAACTCCAACATCATGGTGCAACTGTGTCCTTGTTCCTTTTTCGTTCGTTTTCTTGGTCGTTTCCATGAACCAACAAACGCAAACTTGTAGGTCGTCAGAATAGAAGGACCCCTCAAAACGATTCGGGGCGACCGACTCTGAAAAACATGCCCGCTGTTTCTGGCGTCCTTGTCGTTCTCTTTGAACCGGCTTTCCACCCTCGAGTTGATCTCGGGGCCGATTTTGGACCGATTTGTTGTCCAACACCAATCTGATCGTTTTGATGACCTCCAGGATTCCTTTTGCTTTATTGGTACCTCGACCCGCTGTTGCTTCTTGTTCATGTTCCCCATGAACCTGTTCTTGATTCCCCCCCTCAACATCCCATTGGAGGTTCGAACTTTTGTCCCTTTTGCCAGGTGCCTCAGGGCTGCAGCATCCGTGTGGGCGACGAGTGGCGCAGCTGGCAGGAGTTCTATGATCGGATTTGTGGCGTCAGACTCGGTCCAGATGTAGAGAAGGAGAAATGGCATGACCCCCCTTCAACCATTCCTTCTGGTTTGGTTCGTGGGAACATTCAATATATATATATTTTTTTTCCCCAAGAGGTGCAAGGTCAAACCTCCAACCCAAGCAAAGCCTTGCTGGTGCTCCGTATATGACCGAGGAATCAGGTTCCGGGAATGAAGGAAGCGTTTGGGGGATTCCCGAGTAAAGGAAACCACCAGCTGGGACGGTGTATCTCGGGGTCATTTTCTCATCTCATGCCCTGCTGAGCATCAGCAAGTTAAAGGGACACCCACCAGCACCCGATTCCGTTTGTAGGGAACCGATTCCTATATTGGAGAGCCATACAAGTTATGGCCCATGTGCTGGTCCAGCGAGAGTCAGACGTTTAGTAGGGACAATAGTAAGACCCATACAAAACGTTATAGCTTCGCAGCGTCACAATCAACGCGTGAAGCGTAGGGATAGTCCCAACAGCCACTTGGAAGGGGCGGTGCTGCTCGTTTCCGAGGAGGGCCGTTGCCTGGTCTTTGACGACTCCTACGAGCACGAGGCGCTTGTTTTTTGTTTCCTCGGCGGAACGCGAGACGAAGCGGCCTGCTTCATCGGGAGGCTTGGTTGCAAAGTTGATCTGAAGTGCCGAGCCCTAAGACTGTTTAAACAGTTGACAAACGGCCCATGTCTAAGCAAGGGCTTGAATCGGCAGCCCCATCACCCCGGCAGTTATATAGATGGTTCCAACCGCAGTGGGAGGAACATCCCACCTGGAAATGGCAGGTGCGGCATGACGGGGATGCGCCCCGCTTCGCGCGGGGCCCAAGCGGAATGCCAGCCTTCTCGGCGTTGAAGGTATTCCTCACGAAGGAGGTTCCTGGAACTATGAGTTGAACTGCTATAAACGCCAAATTGAGGGCGGGGCATACTTTGAAGCCAAATTAAGTGATCAACGATGTACATTCCTTCAGCTCCAAGAGAGTCGCTGCTTACCAAACCACCTGAGCAGGAGTATGCGTGTGGGGTCAGTCATTTCTCCTGGCGTGAAGGATTTCCCTCAATTGCCCCTCCGAAAAATCCTGCAAAAAAGATATTCCCAGCCGTGCTTTCCTCATTTTCAGCCCATCGGCCCAACACCCGGTTCGGCGCGTGTGGAAAATGGAAACTGGGTTTCGCCCAGTTTGGGTGATACCAATCCTTGAACCCCCTGGAAAATGATCTCATGATGAACTTGGTGGATCCCATCCGGTTCCTTAGCCTTTTAGCTTCTTAGCATTTTAGTGGTTGGCTTTCCATTTTTCCCACTACACGTTAGCCACTTTTAGTGGGGGATCTGAGGACAGCCCGGTGAAGTGGGAATGGGAATCCCATGTTACAGACTTCTTTTGTGTCCACGTTTGTAAGCTTCTGGGGTTGGAGGTCCAGAAGGATCACGCGCAGTGAAACACTGCCATGGGCCATTGCCTCACTCCCTGAGTTCCGTTTCGGACTTTGGTCACTTTCCGGCTTTAGATTAAATCCGGCGACCTTTTTAGCGTCACCTTCAGGCTTTGGCCCAACTTTGAGTCAGCCCAACTCCGGTGACGGTTTGAAAGGCTGAGACTTCACCTTTTTCGGGTGTTCCCCCCCCGGCTCATGCTTGTTGTTGGGAAACATTTTGCCTTTTTGCTTGATTATTGTGATTGAGTGGTTGAAATCCAACCACTCAACCGCAAATCTTCCAACGTGAACCAAGGGCTTCCTCCAGCGAAACGCCCCCGGCCTCGCTTCCCCCGCTTCCCACTCCTTCGCTTCCCCCCCGCGTTTCCCCCAGCCTGCCCCCCCCCCCCGGCGCGAAGCGCTTTCCTCGCGGCGGAGGTGCTGCTGCTGCGCTTTTGGCATCCCCAGGTCCGTCCGGAGATGCGAAGGCCGCTGCTGGCGGCCAAGGCGAAGCAGCGGAAGCTCAAGGAGAAACCCGGACCGAAGGTTTGGTTCGGGGGGGTTGTTGTTGGAGGAAGCCGCGGCTCTCTTTGTGCGGGGGTCTGGAGGAAAGCCGCATGTTTTCTCCTCTCTTTTTTTGCGGGAGTCTAACACAAAAACAAAAGACCCACATAGCGGGATCGTTTTTGTTTCTGTCTTTCTTTCGTTCTTTCTTTCTTTCTTTTCTCGGGGGTCTAACACAAACATACAAGAACCAAATAGGGGGATTGTTTGAGTTCCTGAACTTGAAGCGTTTCTTGGGTTCTGGACCATTTTGGTGGTGAATGAACAGTTTGATTAGTTTGTCTGGCGCATCCACTCAGGAAGTGAGGAAATGGGTGTGTGTTTTTTGAGGAAAGCCAAAAGGAAAGCCACCAATTTGTGGGGGTCCCCTAAAAACATATGACACGTCCAATAGGGGAACTCCAAATTGGAGGGTGTCCTTTTGGTTTCCCTTTCCCCCAAAAAGGAGAACGGGAGTTTCCCAGCGTTTTCAGGTACTTGGAAAGGGAAGCCAAAAGGACTACCCATCTTGAAGGGGCGTGGATGTTTTGGAGTTGATACCCCGTTCACTTTGGTTCCGTCTCCTTCAAAACGAGTCGAAGACAAAAATTCTGGGCCAGAATCTGAACGTCCAAATCCGTCTTGAAAAGGGCAGGAGAAGGCCACTTGGACCCCCAAAGTCTGGTTCTCCTGGTACTCCTTTTGGTTTCCTTTCAAAGCAACCTGACCCAAGACAGCTCTTGGCGGCAGCGGCAGGAGTGGACGCTTCTCTGACTCGCCCCCATCGCGCGTTCTAACAAAGAGCGCGACATGAGCGCTGTTAGGCCTTTGATATGGCGAGCTCGATTGGGGGGGCAACCGATGGACTATGGGGGGCTGAGGGGGAGGGAGAGCGGGGGAGCCCAAATAAACCCTGAATAAGCCCTTATTAAGCCCCCCGCCCAATGAATGAAGGTCCTGGAAATCTCTTCTTGAATTTGCAGATACGTAGCTCATCTTAGAACCCATGTTAATGGCATAGAACCCATATTAGAACCTATTTAGCTTTTTCGGAGTGAGCTTACCGCCTGAACTTGTTGCTTTTTGATGGTTCCCCTTGTTCTCCTTGTCAATCAGAAAAGTTAACTTGTTGCAGGGGGTCCAGGCATCTCCATTTTGGGGATCCTTCTAAGCATGGCTTTGTGCGATTCAGTGAAGCAGAGGCACTACAATGGGTGGTTAAAAGCACTTCAGGATCTGCATGAAACGAAAAGAGACGACCCTAACGGTCCTGATAGCGGTTAGGACCCTTAGGGGGGCTGTTGCTAGTTTCATTCAGAGTTGTCTGTGGCCAGAGAGCAAGTCTCGATGTTTCGTCCAGTGGTTTTAATTAGGAAAACACAATTCGTAGGAGAGGGCAATGTGTGTGTTTCAAAAGACGACTGGTCTTCGAACCTGAACCATAGAAACACAATGAGGGTAGAACACCGCCAGCAGCCACAGAAGGAGGTTGGCCACCCTAAGTAGCTTAACTGCTCCCAGTCGTGTTCTTAGAGCTGGAGTATGCTTAGCATCGCTGTGGTTCTTGGCCCGATACTTCAACTTGTGTCAAGTTGCATCCACCCGACCTATTGTTACATGTCGCTCTTGACTGAAAACCAGCATGATGCAGTGAATATGCTGCAAGGTATGGGCACGGCATAAACAAATGACCATTTGACTACCCCACCCCCCACCCCATTTCAGCAAAGTATTATCATCGCTGCAGCGCACAGGATCAGGGGCAATTGACGCCGTGTTTTTTAGTATGACACGCTCTAAGGTGGAGTCCGCATTCTCGAGCATGTTCGGTGGTTCGGTCGAAAATTCCTGATTGGTCTAAGTCAGTTTGCGATGGACTCACCACTCCCAGATGATGTTCAACTAAATGCAAGGGGATGTTGAAAATTGGGGCCGCTCCGCGAGAAAAGGGTCGGCCTTGTGCGACAGACGGGCCCGAAGTCGCAGCCGAGTGGTCCCGCAAAAACCGGGGGGGGGGGGGGGGGGGGCTCAAAATGTTTCAATTCCGCAACTTGAACGTTGAGTTGTCACCTTTAGACAGTTGTTGTCAATGGACCCTAGAGCCCGTTTCATATGGACAAAAGCGGGGCCTTCCGCAATTGGCACTCCAATGGCCTTTGGGTGCCTCCAGATAAAATCAGGCGGTACTGTCAACAGCCCCCGGAAATTCTTGGAATCCGGAGCCCTCCCTAAAAGCTGCTCCGAACGAACCACCCATCTTCTCGATCGCCGATGTCTGGTTGCCCATCGACCCCCAGAGCGCCTGAAGTCGATCGGCCGAAGCCACGGCAAGCCGAAGGTAAACCGAACAAAGCTCCACAACCAAAGAGAAGAACCTACGGTCTAAGACAAATTGACCAAGAAACATCTGAAGCAAAAAGAAAGAACAGCAACTTAGCTTCTTTTTTTTCCTACAAAAGGAGGATCGATCTTCCTAGTCCCACCGGTGACTTCTTTGAGCCCCGGACAACTTCGCCTCCTTTGGGTTCGGAGCTCCGAGCCTCCGCGCGCGCCGCCGCGCGCATCGAGGCCCAGAAGTTGGGCGCTGCTGGCAGGCAGCTTCCAGGGCCTCGAGTTCCCGGCGGTGGAGGAGCGATCTCTCCTGCAACCGCCCGTTCTGCGGCGGTTTTTTGGTCAACATGAGCCAGAAAATGGAAGCTTGGGGTAGCTGGGTGCCTATTTTTTGGGGTTCCCAAATGACCAAGGGGCACTTGTCCAATTTGGTGGCTGAAATCTCAAATTGTGTTTGGAGGTTTTCCATTCAATGGTTATCCCATGTAAAGGACCTTTTGATCAACCCCCATGTGGTCTGCCCAAACCACTGCATTTGCCTTCCAGAATATTATTTTGTTAACCAAAACCCAGCCTAAATCCACTCAAACCTACCGTCCGTCTACTTTGAGAAACACCCAACCCAAAGAGCAAAGACTTCCATTTGCTGAAAGGAATATATATATATATATATATATATATATATGTTTTTGGTTTAAATTTCCTCTGTTGGTTTTAAATGGAATCCATGACTAGGGACATATTCGTCGTATCTTTTCGTTTTGGGGACTTCAACAAATTGAGGCTGCTCTTCTCGCCTCCGCGAGTGCTTGGCTACGAACAAGGAATAATGGGTGCGTTATTTTTATTTTTGCCCAGACCTCCAGCGGTGCCCCTTTTCCCTTTTTTTCATGGAGGGTGCTGTTTTACATCAGCTACAGGAAAAAAGGAGTGCCCTTGTTTCCCGTGGCAACTAGAGGTCCGGTTTATAAATAGTGAGCCCTGAACCAAGATGATTGGTTCCCAAAGGGTGAGCAATCAGTCAACGAAGTCCTTTGTTTCTTTGTTTCCGTGCACCAGGGATCCAATTTTCTTGCGCGGATCGATTCAGTCGAATGGGCTGTGTCTTTTTTGAGGGTACCCTTTTTGGGTTGGCTGAAAGGGACACCCAAAGGAAATTATGTTGGGCGCAAGGCACCAATGAAAGCAGAGAGTTGGCTGCAAAATGGGGATATGCAGATGACAATCGCCTGTACAGGTGACCCATGGGCTACCAACATGGTGGTTTAGAAAAGGTGGGCTGTTCTGAAGCCTATTGAAACCGTTTCAACAAATTAGCACCTTCCAAGAGTTGCCGATTTTTGCCACCCCCCAAGGTAGGGACTAGGGTAGCGTTTGATAGCCCTACACTGCTGGAACCCTTTGCCCCAAGCTAGAGCTGCCAACTTTAAGGATCTGGATGAAATTTGGGGGCCTCCATATATATATATATATTTACACCCAATTTGGGGGCCTCATTTTTTCCCCCCTAGAGCAACTGGGCGGCGTGTGGTATGGGGATTTACCGGGTGCATCCCAAGCCCCGCTCGGACCTTGGGCTGGACGCACGTTGCCGCGTTGTCCGTCGCCGAAAGCCGCAGGAGCTGGGGCTCTTCCGATGCCTCCAGCGCCAGCCTTCAGCTGGCCGGCCCTTCCAAGAGGTGGACTTGTCGCTCGGAGGGAAGACGGCGCCACGAAAAAAAGGTGTCCCGATCATTTGCCTACAGGGCCCAAATGGGTTTCAGCAACATGACAACAAATGAGCCACCCCAGCAGTTGCAGCCACAGCCAAATTTTCTGGTGTACTCCCATCATGACCAATGCAAAACCCAACCCCACTCGAATTCGGGCTTTACATTGTCTACCCAGGGCCAGTTTTAGTGTGCGACCGCGGGGAGATTCAAATCGTTTGGGTTCTAAGATAGCTGGGCGCCCGAGAATCGCAAGGTCAATTTCAACTGCTCACTCCCTGAGGTGAACTCGATATGCTTGGGAGGGTTCCATTTTAGTGTTCAAGAACAAGTTTAAACTTTGTTTGGCCAGTCCACTCAGAAAGTGAGGCAAGGGCGAGTGCAACTCAGGCGTTTATTAAAACCCACCAAAGCAGATGCCTCCAAAAGCACAAGACGTGGTAACGGCCGCCCCGCAGGAGGTTTTGACACATTATGGCCATCCCAAAAAGGAGCCTAGGAGCTTCTCATAGACCCGAGTTGGATGATTGTCCGCTACCTCCCAAACCGCTGGGATTTTGTGTTTTTTTTTTGGGGGGGGGTTCACAAACTATTTGACAACCTATGAAACAGAGTCTGAGCATCCTTTTCTATGTGTACGCCAGATGTGGGCCAAGGATTGTACTACCCGGCTTTCCATGAAAGTACTTTCTACAGGGGGCTGTTGTGTGTGTGTGTGTGTGTTCCAAGCCTTTTGTTTGAACGACCTGTTGGTTTCCTCCAACCTTTTGAGCTAACCTTCTGGCAAGACCACTTTGGTGGCAAACCGGTTGAGACGTTCTTGGGGTTGAGAAGGGGACCAGTTGGTTTTAAACAAATGGGTTCTGACACCGGAGCAGCAATATGATTGGTGTCCTTTTGGTTGCCCTTTAAACCAACCCCACAAATCAGGCACCCGAAAAATAAAATTGTGGTGGTTGTCCTTTTGCTTCCCCTTGATAAAACCGTGCCAAGACGGGTACCCTCAAAACAGACACCCAAGAATCGGCCGCCAACCGCTGGTCCCAACCGAAAACCAAACTCTCCGAGGTATGCCCTGCGTCTACTGGAGCCCCTGTCGAGCACAAAGCCCTGCCGCCGGAAGCCGAAGACATCTTTTCAGACCTCCGGGTGTTGAATCCGTTTGTCCTTTTGTTGGGAGGCGTAAGCCTTCTTAGAACCAACTTCCCAAACAAAAGTTTGATTCTAATGCTTTGTTACCGGCCACTGGGGGTCTGGACTTCTGCACCAGGCAACCTTTGAGTTGGCAGGAGTGGCCAAATTCCATTGGTGCAGCACTTTGAGATTTACTAAAGTTTTGGCTTTTGCCTCGGCTGCGGGGCAAAAGCTGCGTCTGCAGGCTGATGCCCCATTCTGCAAGTAGTTCTCTGCAACAGCCATCTCCTGCGGGTGGCTGATCATGAGGAGGTTGCTCCTAGAGTTAAACGCGAAAGCCTGCTGGCAACAGAATTGACATGTTGTCCCAAACTCGTCCTCAAACATGGCTGGGCCCCTTTGGCAACCAACCCGGTCCCAAACATGCTTTGCAAAACAACCGCCACTACAGCCTCCCTGCAAAGATCGGGATCACACGAACTCCATCGCTGAGGGTCTCTTGCTATCGTATTCCTGCCTGACCCCACGTTCACTCAGCTTTTTGGGGGAGTCTTTCAGTTCACTGATGTGTGGGACATTTTGCAGAGCGAAATCCTTAGAATCGGATTCTTTAGTGGACTGAACACTGGCTTTCAGTCTTATGGCAACTATTGGATGTCCCGTTCTTCGAAACGGGAAAGCAACGGACATGCCAACCAGCTGGGGTCCCATTTCTTTGAAACACTCGTGCGTGGCATTGTCTCAAGTTACCTGCTTACTGCAGATTGATATGGATAGTCGACTCTAGGAAACAGTCTGGATGCGGTTTGTGTGGATCCACCCCAGTAGGATACTAAAAGAGTACTAAGAGAGTACAAAAAAGGACCTACAGGGGGAAGAACAGGTGAAAATCCACAAACAGCGCATCCAAGCCGTTTTCTAGAGTTCCTTTTAGGGGGATGTGTACTTCGCAGAAGGATCCCAAAACCGTCATCCGAAGCAAACTTTTTAGATTTGAGCATGGTTTTTCCTTTCAATCGCCATCTAGCGTCAGTTTGAGGATGTCACTTTCATGGACGAAGTGATTTGAACCTCCCACGTTGCCACGGCACCTAGGAAAAAAGGAAATGGTCCCTTCAAAAGGAAGTTGATCTTCCAGATCCCAGAGGTGGTGGGAAGTGTGGAGGAACCTCTTTTTTCAGGGGCCCTTTTTGTGGCCTTTACTTTTTTTGCAGTTGAGGCTTCAACCCGGCCCAGCAGTGCCAGAATCTCGCCTCCTTCCGTTTGCGCGCGGACACGCCAGCGCGGAGCCTGGATGTTGGGTATTCGTTCTTTTGGTTCGGTTCCCGGCCCATAGAAGCCACCGGGGGCCATCGTCTTGTTTGGAAGTTGGTACCCTTTTTGGGTTGGTTTGAAAGGGAAACCAAAAGGACAACCATCCATTCTGTGAGTCCCCAACAGACACGGGTGTGACTCCCGCCGGAGCATGTCGTCAAGCAGTTGATCCTGGGCTTCCAGTGGAATCAGCCCCAAACCAGAGACTCTGGAGCAGAGACAAAGGGCCTATCCTCGGCGGAAGTGACCTTGTTACCTGAGAATTCAAATAGCACAAATTGCACGGTTTTCAACACCCCCCTAAGAGGAAATGCACCACAAAGTAAGAATGAGGCGCTTCACAGTTGTAGGACACTGACAATTATCCTTGTATGTAACATGCATACGTACATGCATGAGTCTGCACCAACCTTTCAAAGATGTTTTTCATCAGGCGCAGGTTTTGAGCAAGGGCAATTGCTCCACTGATCAACATGGAGGCTACGGTGGAGGCCGCTCAGCAAATTTATATATAACTGGGGTCATTCTGGTTGACTATTTCCGAGCAGGGTTCCACTTTTTGACTTCCCCTGGGTTTAAGTCTATCTTGTAGCCAAAAAGTGGAACCCTGTTTCCGAGGGTATCAAAGTCAGGAAATCGGGTTGTTTACCTTGACCAACCACTTGACGAGTGACTTTGATTCGGGTGAGACAATCTCTTTTGCCGGCCAAAGAGAATTGAGCTGAGCTCACCTTTTTGGTGTTCCCGCTTTGGCAACCATCTTTAGTCATGGCCCCAACCACTGGGTGCCCAAGGGGCAACGGTGTGTCTAATGTCGGATTTTTGGGGTTCTTTGCTGATCTGTAGAGTTCGCATAGCTCGCTCTTTGATTCGACCAAACGACCCTGTTGACCCTTTAAGAACATGGCTGTCTCTCCTTTGGGTTAAACAAGTGGAGTTGTCTTCTCGACTTTGGCGGGCCATTTGTTAGTCCGAGAAAAAAAAGGACATGTAATATAAGGGGCTACAGAATTACTGTAATCATCAAAGCCCCCCAATTCCATTCCAGTTCTGTAGGCCTTGACTGCAATTAGTGGCAACTCCGGAAAAAGATTGTGGGCATGGAGAGTTTGAGGGTGTCCCCCTTGAGGGCGATCCTGATAAGAAGCACATTGTACTGGAAAGCAATGAATCCGTTCTTCGTGACTTTTCGCGCGCCGCCGCGCGTCACCTCAAGCCTTCGAGGGATTCATGAGTCATCCAAGAGATCTTTTTTCAAAGACTGCCTGCATCCACTGAAAGGGATTTGATGTTCCCGAGCACGGGTCATTACTGGTTATACTTTCTCCGTAAAATCGATGTTAAATGGTTCAATGCTTGGGTGGATCTCGGACGCATATGTTTCTTGGATCTCATATTCCTGGCCACTCATAGTCCAGGGAGTGGCCGCTTTTCCACGAGGTTGGGATATAAGTTTGGGAGCTTTCTGGAGGGTACCCCATGCTTGGGCTACAACCACCCGGCCCCCTATTTTAGCACACGCACACACACACACACATCACACCTGACATGTGTTGCTCCACATTCAACCCCAGACAAGTGCCTTCGAACCGAGATGGGTGTATTTCTACTTCTTCCGGCAGACCCCACATAGTAGTGGGAAGCACTACGAAGCCAACAGCAGAAGACGCATTTCTTCCAAAAAGTTCGGCAGAACCAACTTTCGAACGACCAGACCGCCAGAGCATCCAGCGTAATGCCGCATGGAGCCGGATGAGGCTGACAGTGCCCTGGATTTGAGATGGGCTCGTGATGGCTCGTGGAAAAGGACCACTCTTCTTAGTTCCCAGGCATCCGGTTCCTTAGTTTCTCCCCTTTTTTAGTTGGTTTTGTGGTTTGTAGATGAGACCAGGAGGTGGTGGTTTAGCTGGGCCCCTAGATGTTCTTTGGGTGGTATGGACCCTCCAGTGCCATGTCTTACGTTTCCGTGAAGGGGTCTCCTCCGAATCGTGTGTTCATAATTCAAGGCTGACTACATGTGTGCGGTAGAAATATATAAAGTAGAGTCCGGACATATGGGCAATTGAATTAGGAACCCTGTGGACGTCATTGCGGTGGGGATTCATGTCCATTAACCATTTGGGACGGGGATCCCAATTCAACTTCATATGTTTTTTGATGCTGGGGCGCGGGTTGTCTAGAAAACGGGTTGGATGCGTTTGTTATGGATTTCACCAGTTCTTCTCCCTCTTGCTCCTGTTTTAGCAATCTCTTTGAATATCCTACAGTGGTGGATCCACAGATTTGTCGCATCCAAGCCAATTTCTAGAAACGGTTGGGCCAAGGAGGGGCAATGGACAAAGTTGGTTGCACAACCGCCAATCACCGGTGAGACATGTCTCAGTTGTTCAGTGACACCCTTGTTCTTTTTCCTTTTTTTTGGTGGCCCCACTAAAAAATTGATCACCATTGCTTCTTGACCAACAATTTGGTGGCCCTACCCAAAAAATGCAGCAATTTGGTGGCCCCACTCAAAATTTGGTCCAAGCCCCAAAAAGGGTTCCCTTGTCGCAGGGTCACTGAACGGAGATGAGTTCCATTAGAAGCTGGGCCCAAGTTCGAGGCCTGGCTTCGGGTTTTCCCGAAGCCAGGCTTCTGGGTCTCTGCCCAGGCTCCATGAGATCTGCTGAGTTCCTGGGGCGTTGAGCGGTTTGGGTTCGGATAATTTTGGGGTTAAAAATCAAATGCAGTTTTGGCTCTGTTGGCTTTAATTCTGTCAGGAAGTGAAGAGCTTTTTGGTGAGTGGCAAACATAAGTTTGCACTCTTTCTGGCCAATAGAGGTGACCGCACAAATGTGGTTCGAAACGGATTGCATCGGATTGCCTTTCAAGCAGGGTTACAGCCTATCACTGTTGCATGTTTAAACCACTAGTGTTTAACAACCTCCTTTTGGCTACCAAAGCTGCGAACCCCTTGAGTCCAATTTCGGACGAACACCTGCGGATTGACTTAGGCGAAGGCGACGTTGAGGAACACGATGACAAGGAGGAGGAGACTCAGCCAGACCCAGTGCCATGCCCCTGGCGGTAAAGAACCCTGATTCCCAACTAAGCACTGGTAGAGGTGTTTGCGGATTTATACCCACCTGGATCGCCAGGTTGGGCAAAAGCCTTAAACAGCAAGTGGATAACCTGAAAAAAATGCTTGGATTGTGTGCTTGAGTCAAATTCGGAGGGACCCCGAATCAACGATCCGTTTGGTGGAGAAGGTGCCCTAACAAAGAATGCACTAAATCCCACCCACCATTTGTTTGTGGACGTTCATGGACCCTTCTAGGGTCCGATTTAGCATCGGTTCTTCTACTGTAGATTTGTGAAACCCTTGATGAACCCTATGAGTATTGGGGACAACCCCCCTATCAATTGGCGCGAAGTGGGTTTCCTCCATGACTATGAGGGCGGCTGGGAGACCATTCAGAGCGGGTCTCTATGCTTTGAATTTCCTTTTGGTAATTTTAAGCATCACCTGTTTTGCCCATTTGAGGTCGGTTCCCCTTGGTAGGGGTGATGTTGTGTGGGCAAATATGGGAACCTTGTTCCAATGTTTGTCGGGAGGGTACCCCAAAGTGAGTAGAAAGCCAGCATTGAGGAGTATTTGTTGGGCACATGCGAAATCACAGGGAAGCAGTTGCTTTCTTGGGGAACACTTTTTGATGAGACAATCCCTCTTTGAATCATCTCATTCTGGGCCCCCAATCATGATGTGTCTTACCCCGGAAGCAAATACCCTCCCAACAAAGTTTGGGAGAGGAATTTTCCGGAGATCCCTGGCCAAGAAGACAAGACAGAGAAAGCGCATCGTTATAAACATAAAACACCACACAGACAGACAAAGCGACAAAGCCGATAAAGTGGCAACGATTTCGTGCAACCCAATTCGAGTGTGTGTTAACTTGGCGAACCTCCCCAAAATGGTGGGTTTCCCTGAGAGTCTTTTTTGACATCGTCCCAAAAAAGGGTACCCTCAAAGACACACACACACACATTGAGGCAGAGCACATCTTTTGTGGATGATCCAACAGGGTTGGCTGGGTTGGCCAATCTGATCATCCCTGACGTCCCGTGGTAGGGACTTGACACGTTCGGCTTGGCGAAGCCGAATTTGCTGGGGAACGAGTTGGGAGGAATGAGGCCGAAGTGAACCACGCTGGCAGCTTCCTGCTTCCTTGGGAATCCCAGAACGACTCATTGCCGAAACGCCTCAAACAATTCCTGAGAACCAGCAAGAGAAGTAGGCTATTTCAACCAGACTGCCTGCATATCCAAGTTGTGGTTTCTCTTTTCCGGCTCCCTTCACCCTCAAACCTGGGAAAACAACAGATCAGCAATTGGATCGCTCCAGCCGTGACCCAGGCAGACCTTTGTCCGGCGCTTTTCGACTCGACTCAGGAGTTGCTGGCCCCCAAAGTGGGGCCCAATCCCCTTGACCCGGAGGAGCCTCGCTCTCCGCTGCGGCTTCTGCGTGTGGTTGGAGAGGGTCCTAAAAATGCACGGGGCTGCCGGTGGGTTTTCCGTGAACCAAAAAAACAAAGAAGCAACAGGAAAACCAACAGGAACATTTTTTGAACCAACTGGTTTTCCTGTTGGCTTCCTTTTCCTTGAACAAATGGTCGGGGGTGGCCCTACTGTGCCTGGATTTTTTTGCCCGCGTCAGCAAAAAGGCCGGTGCAGCTGCAACGCAACACCGTGGATCTTTGCAAAGAAGCGGGTCTTCAATTTAGCCAAACACATGGCCGTGGCAAATAAGATAGTTGTCCTTGTTCTGTTTCTATGTTCAAACATGAAAATTCACCGTACCACAGCGGGAGCCATCTACCATGAGGTTCCTTTTAGCGTGCTTCGCACCCGGAAAGCCATGAAGATCACATTGCTGTCGGCAGTATGTGGTTTTGGTCTCTGGGTGTCTTCGATCCCTTCTTGCAAAACTAAGGCATACTAGAGCCAACAAAAAGATACGGTTCGAAGCCCAACTCCAGATCCACCAAAATGCCTGGGGATAAACTACTTGGGCAGAGAACTTTGGCATTGCCTCACGTAATTGCATCCTCGCATTTAGAACGCCCTGGTTCATCAATGATAGACTACGTTCCCTTTGAGCGGGGACTGTCCGTGAATCCGCGTGGCTTGACAATCTAGAATCCTGCGGGCATTTTCTGTGATGCCAAGGGAATCCCCCTTCGTGACAAAGTAGCAGTACAGATGGACCCCCACCCCCCTTTGGAGTGGTCCCCCTCAAGTTGTGCATCTTGTGCCAAAGGAAGCCGAATGGCGATGGGCAATGTTTGTTTGGTTCTCTTTGAAAGAGAACCCGCAAGGAATCCCTGGAATCGTTTGGGTTCCAGTTGCGATTCTGAAGTCAGATAACCCTTGGTGCTTTGGATTGGTGGTTTGCTTTTTGATTTGTGGGTAAACCATCCCTCCCTGTGGGTAGATGGGCAACCATCCCTACCAAACCAACCCAAGAGGGAGGCTGACTGAGTCTCGCAAGGACAAGGGCTTCACCCCGCTGGACGTGCCGCGGCGCTGTACCGACTGCGCAGGGCCCTCAAGGGCCGAGCGTCGAAGCGCGAGCTCACCGCTCCGAGCGGTGAACCATTGAAGGTCCGACTTGGTACGTAGTGCTAGGTCCCCATCTAGGTGCCCTTCTCACCCCTGTTTTGGTTGGGAGATTTGATTCCCTTAAAATAGACAAAACCAAAAAAATCGGGTGCCCTTATTCTAACCTCTCTACTGGAGTAGTAGTGGGTAACGGTGATGGCTTTTGGTGGATTCGAGCCGCGGTTACTAACCACTTGCCTGACGCACACTGCTCTTCACTCTATAATTGAGCCT
Organism: Effrenium voratum; assembly: GCA_963377175.1. Taxonomy (NCBI): domain Eukaryota; class Dinophyceae; order Suessiales; family Symbiodiniaceae; genus Effrenium; species Effrenium voratum. Next base: position 181,679 of record CAUJNA010001702.1, on the reverse strand, counting down.
TTAAGAGCCTTACCATACCAAGGAAACTGAGAGCCTTTCACAAGAGGCTAGGTACATAGATACCCGAACAGTTCCTTGATTTTTCACCCAAGCAAGTGAGAGCCAGAAAAGAAAGAGGCTCTTAGCTTGGTGGCTCCCAGCCATCCCCTTCACTTTTTAGCTCTTTTGGGTTAAAAGTCAATCTGTTAGCAGGGGATCAGAAAACGGACAGCCCAGTTATCAGTTCGCCTGAAGAGTGAAACTTGACGATGTAGACCCCATATTAATCACTCCCCCCCCAGTTTATGAATAAAAGGTGTCAACCTGGGTTTAGGGGGGGCCAAAACCAACTCCCTATTTGTAAACTGGGGTTGATGAATATGGGGTCAAACAAGTAGGAACACCCCTCCAAAATGGTTGGTGGGCGCAAACCCCCACCTAAATGAGGTCCACCTGAGGGTCCCCAATGAAAAGTCACACCCAAATTCGGAAGGGATCAACATCGACGCGCTTCAGGTCTGGCTGCTCCCCTTTCTGGCGGTGATGGCGGCTTCCGCGTGGATCACCCACCGCTCCACCGAGGCCTCCGCGGGAGTGATTTGTGGCCGGGGCCCGGCGGAGGGGTTGTTACCAGTCTTCTGCGTTGGCTTTTCAACTGTATTATTCAACAGGGCTCCTTAAAAGATGCATTTCGCCACCATTTGAAACATGTTGCTTTTTCAACACCAAACCAAAGGGAAACCACCATTTACAAGGCAATGTTCAGGTGCATAATGTAAGGATCCCTGTTCAACTAGGGATCCCCCTTTTGGATGGCTTCAAGAGCAACCAAAAGGAAGAGGCTGGAGCGTGGCCGGGCGGGTGCACCCTGGCACACAAATTCATGCCCGCAATTGTGGAATCGGGATGACCCTTTGGCCATGTGTCCCTTTGCCCTTGGCATCCCTGTCTGCACGTTTGGGGTGGTGGTGTGGCTGTGCTGAATTCCTGTTCTGTGCGGTTGGCGACGGATTTCCTTTGTCCAACGTATTCACCCTTGAAAAAACATGTTTGGCCTCCTTTCATCCATACATGAAATCTGGATAGGTTGAGACGCTCTCATTCCGTTCGTTTGGTGGCTTGTGTCTTTTTGAGGGTAGCCTTTTTGGAATCATGTTAAAGGGACTCAAAGGAAATCCACACATGTTACCGGTTTTTGGCCTATGTTGAGCTCCCGTGAATCGGTTCGCCCGTTCAGGGCTCACCGGTCGCCCCACTCCGCTTCACTCACCCATCGCGAGGGCCAAGCGCCTAGGTTCAGTCAAGCCCCAAGCCCGTGTGTCGTCGGGTTGCAGAGGTGGGCCGGCCCGGCATGCTCTTCCACCTCCCGGACTTTACGGGCAGGTACTGCGGAGGAACGCTCCGCCAGGCGCGTCGGGTTCAACTCGTGGGCCCGGCACGAATCGGAAATACCTCTACTGCCTTGGGTTGGATCTTTAAACTTTAACTTTTTGGATTCCCCTCATATTTCCTGTTAACCAGAAAGAGCTTAAACTTTTTGCTGGGGGATCTACAGCACCCAAGATACAGAGAAACCTCTGGACCAGCGAAAAGTTATTATTTTAAGGGTGATGTTGAGATGTTTTTAGGTTAGAGGGGGATGCGGATCAATTTTCTTGCTGGTGCGATAAGTAGGGAATGAGAATTGGAAGGAGCCCAAGGATTCCCTGAAAGGAAACCACAAGGGATAATTTCTAGGGGTCATTCCATTTTTCATTCCCTGCCTATGGCGCCAGCAAGTTTTGGGGGGCCACCCTCTTTTGAATCAAGATGCAAGAGTGATGAGTCCGTGAACATGTATCTGAGATTGACAAGCCCACTCCAATTCTGAGCCCAGACTACTAAGCCTGGATTAATAGGGGTGTGTGTCCTCATAAGTGAAGAAGGCCGCATAAACAAGGTTCACAAACCAGAAGTTATCACATAATCCTGAGTTGCCGTTGATGGGGGAGATTCATCCGCATAAGGGGGGATTCCTCAGTGTGTTTTCCTCGTTTAAATGTGAAGTTGGCGCTACGGTTGGCTCCCAAGTGGGTGCGCTTCTGTGTTTGAGGTTCGCCATTTTCAGGTTTCCTGCAAATTCTCAGACGCAATGACTTACCAAATAATGGTTACAAGAAATCATCTAAAGTGTAACATATTTAATGATGTTCATTGTTTCCTAGTTGCAATGTTTAGGGAATCAGGTATGTTTTTGACTGGGGACCGAGGTGTCAAGGTTCGGTAAGCATTTGTATGATTTGGGACGTCTAAATATCAGCCAAAGCCAGGGGACAGACAACCAATCTCCCGCACCTTCTACGATAGCTGCGTACGTTGACCTAGCTCTTTTGGGTATGTTTTGTAATTAATCGGTAGGGCCTGTTGGTGGGCATCATATATCGGGGGTCTCCTCTAAAACTGTTTCGATGTTTTAGGGTAGACAGGAGCACTTGTAGAAGACCACTTTTTCCCCGGTTGCTTCCCTTAAGCTTGCCAGGGGAATATCAGAAGAAAGCCGCACGTGTCCGTTGGTTGTGGCAACCTTGAGGGAAGCAAGCGTATGCCAGCGTATGTCTCAAAGTGAGGGTTTCCACCCGAGGGGCAACCGGGTAGCAACTCCCGCCCCAATATGCGGAGCTCGGCGGGTTGATTTGCATGTCGAGAATCCATGCTGCATGGAGTTTACGACTTTTCATTCCCCTGAAAACTTCACAGTCATTCTAGGGGTTGAGTCCCCATTCTTTTAAACCATTGTTCTTCTCAAAAACCAGCTGTTTCCCCGGGGTTTTTGGTGGTTTTCCAGAAAGAAGGATCCCTGGGTTCAGAATGGAAATGGAAGCTACCCCGTGGAGTCACGTGAAAGTTCGGTCGAGGCATCCAGCGTGTTTTGCCCATCGATCTGCGGTTCGGGACATGGCGCATGCAGTGCAGTGGGGTCACACTTTGACCGTCTAGGTTTTCCAAGGTGCCCTTTGACCAACTTTTTGGGTTGGGAGGCTTCCCCTAAAGAGACTACAGCAAAATGTTGGTACCCTTATTCTAAGCTCTCCACTGGAGGACCTAGTGTCTTGTTGATCTTCCACAATAGGGGGGCTAGGTGATGCGCCCTAGTTCAAGGTTCAAAAGGGGTCCGTCTGACAAACATCCTGCCCTCGCGTTTTGCTGATGGTGTTTGCTTTCTTGCGTAAGCGAAATCCCTTCACGTCTTTGAAAAGAGGGCAGGGCGCAAGTGCGCAGGACAAGCCCTATCTGTATTTTTGCATGGCGGTGCAAAGCGAGCACATCTATGACGAGTTGCACAAGAGCCCCTCGCTCAGAGCAAGAAGGTGTTCAGCTGGTGTCTGCAGGGCCGCTTGTGGCTGTGTGCTTCCAGCTAGCCTGGTTCCTTGTGATGTTTTAAAGTTAGATGTTTGGAGACGGGGTGTGTGACGTGTTTCTTAGAGGGCGCCAGGTTTGAAATTAATTTGGAGAGAGATCCCCCGAACACCATGTTTGGCGCCCCCCTACTATGTTGACACATACCCATGCATTTTGTTTGGCACGGATTCAGCACGGGCTTCAAGATGGGGTGGCTGACCAGGGGACACCGTTCCAGGAGAGTCGTGTTCCCAAGTTGGGTGTGGACCCCCTCCACGCCAGGTTTTTCCATTAGCGGCCCGAAGAAGTGGGCTGATTGATCCGAGCCCCTCCAACACATGAAATCAAAAAGCTGAATCCATAGGTGTCCTTTTTGGCTGATTCGGTTGAAACACAGAGGGCGATTCCTGGTTTACCTGGTGCTTCAATCAACTACCAGGGCCATCTATTTTCCCAAAAAGGACACCTATGGCTGAATCCCGCTGAGTTCCTGGTCTTTCGACTTTCTGGGCAGACCAAGCTGATCTTTGTTTGAGTTCTCCCAGCCCATTGTCTTCCCATGTCTTCCCCTCGGTCATCGGAGCAAGGATTTTCTCCGGAGCCCTACCAGTAGGGCTCCTTGGAGAACCTACAAAAAGAAGGACTGTGGACTTCCTTGGTAAAACAAGGGGGGTTCGATGCAGATGTTCAAGTCTCAGCTTGTTCAACCTTCGGCTTCTCGGAGGTTGCACCCTTAAAGTCCCGGGTTGTTTGTCGGGTTCCTCAACTAAAGATGGTCGACCCCCACAAACAAAAACATGTGGTCTACTTTCCACTGGTTTGGGCGAAGGCTTGTGATGCTTCCATTTGCTTAAGATTTTGTGTTGAATTTCATTTGTTGGCTTTACAGGGAATCTATCACCACTGGAAATGCTTGTGTTTTTTTTTCCCAGTGGACGAAAACAACGCACATGGAAGGGTGCACTCCCTCGTGAACTGGGGAATGAGGAGGCGACAGACCAGATGAGTTTCCAAAGATTTGTTGCTGGAGCGCGGCCGTGCCCGAAATATTGTTTTCGGAGGAGGAAGGGCATTTTGTCAACATAGGCGGACCCCAGCATCTGTTTTTTGTTGCCTTTGGTTGCTCTTGAAAAACCACCCCAAGCAGGGTACCAACTGCGCACACACCACTCCATAGCCTTTCAACAAATTCTGCGCGACCCCAAAGCTTCCAGCTGTTGGGGCAAAATGCGGCTTCACCTTTGCTGTCGCGTTGAAACCACACCAACGAGGGTACCAGCTCGATAAGAAAAAAACAACTCCAAATATTTGCTAGTTGTCGGCAAGGAATCAACAGGTCTTGAGAATAAATCTTTGCTTCCCCTGCGGAAGCACCAGGGATTCAGTTCGGAGTCATTCCCTTCCCTGTTTAGAACCAGCATTTTTCTCTTGGCCCAACATGTGCTGTTTATAACCACCAAAGGGGGATACAAAAAAGAAGCAAGTGACGAGATTCCTTTAAGGGCAGCAATTTGGGATCCCCAAAAAATGCTCATTCCCAAACCCCCTCCAAGGATCTCGCATCATCCAAGCGCAAAAAAAAAAAAAACGCGCCGAGTTCCGAATTCCGAGGCCTGAATAAGCGGTTCCCCATTTGTGTGCACGAGTGCCCCACCAGCTTCAACACCTCCAGCCGCTGCTACCTGGGCCACGGAAGCCACCACCAGGACTGGGAGACGAAAGACCCGAAAGCCCCACTAGGTCCCGGAGCGATCGGTGCCCCCCCTCTCACCCCTTTTTGGTTGGGAGGGGAAACTCCCTACTAAAATAGACTACAGCAAAAAGTTGGCACCCTTAGAATTTATACTGGATGCCCTTCAGTGTGGTGGTTTTGCAGCCACCAGGATTCCTGTTAAGAGAACCAGGACCATGACCAGAAGGAGGTTGACCATGGCGCATTTAGCAAAAATAAGGGGGAGGACCAGAAGGGGGCAACTCCTCACTGTGTTCCCTGGAGGTAAGCAGAACTCGATGGATTAGGATTTGAGGGTGCAGTTCCCCAAAAGAATCCGGACTCGATCGAAACAGAGCAGCCAACAAAGCATTGCAAACTAAGTGTCCTTTTTTGTTGATTCGGTTGAAAAGTAGAGGGCCCTGGTTTACCAGGTGGTTCAATCAACTATCAGGGCCATTTGTTCGGGGTGAAACAGGCGAAAAAAAACAGACGGAAGCCATGACCATGGTACCTTACTTGGATGCAATTCTTATGTCAGGTTTTGAAGTTTGTTGCCAGACTTGACTCACCTATACCTAGACTCTCCATGACCCTCAAAAGATGGGGTCATTGCCCAAACTTAAGGCCTTTTTCTAGGGGTCATGGAGACTCTAGGTAGAGCTGTTTGCCCTTTGGTGCTCCTGCATGCGCTTTTCACCTAGTAGCAAGTGGTCGCTTTTTGCGGGGTGTCAACTCGAGAGAAGGAGCAACCGCAGTTCGATTCGGATTTGAACAGGCCAGCGTGCTAAATATCATGGGTTGTTTTTTTTGCCCAGGAAGCAAAAGGGCGCAAGTTTTAAGATGTTTTAAGACGTTTAGATTCACTACTTTGCACCCAGCAAATGTGCCTACCTCGAGCCATGGTTGACAAAAGAAGGCTGAATTGTATGCGTTGACGTTTTGCTCAGGCCACAAAACATATTACCTCTTGAAGGGGGGGCGCTCTATAAATGAGAAGTCCGGTTGTACGTACTATAAGGCTCATGGATTTAGACCGGAGGTGGGATGAGTTGCCTGACGGCTTAAGAAGCGAACCACGTGCGCCAGGAGAACTGGGAATGGGTGCAAGACTACCCCGCCCAGCCATTGGCCAACGTGATTTGCAGGCGTCCGCCTTGTCGGGCCCAGGCGTCATTTTGAGATCCGTTCTATGTGCCCGTACGTCTGGGCCCACTTTGCAATTTTCCAAACAGGGGGTAGCCATACATACCAACTACAAACGGCTTTCATGGGGTTTGCTTGAGATTTGCATGGCCTGTTTGTGGTCTGCTTAGGAGGGCAAAAGAAAGATCATTCACCACAGCCGTAGTTTCAATCTTTGGCGTCAACCTAAGATAAATAGCTGGGTCCCCCAGTAGTGCCCTTGTACCAACTTTTTTTGGCAGGAGGCTTCCCCTACTAAGATGGACAAAACCGAAGAAACAAAGATCGGGTACCCTTGTTCTAGCCTCTCTCGTTTGGAAGCACTAGATTAGTCCTGGTGCCCTGCAATCAGCCCAACTGAGGACGCATTCACTTCGGCAACAGTCATCTTTGCATTGTTGTTGTTGGGAAACATTGTACATGTTT